>MUZC01004239.1:1312732-1342275 GCA_002072015.1 Radix auricularia | reverse complement strand
TCCACCCTTATATCCTGCTTCATGTACACCCTTATATCCTGATTCATATTCTCCCTTATATCCTGCTTCATATCCACCCTTATATCCAGATAAATATCCACCCTTATATCCTGCTTCATGTACACCCTTATATCCTGATTCATATCCACCCTTATATCCTGCTTCATGTACACCCTTATATCCTGCTTCATATCCACCCTTATATCCTGCTTCATATCCACCCTTATATCCTGCTTCATGTACACCCTTATATCCTACTTCATATCCATCCTTATATCCTGCTTCATATCCACCCTTATATCCTGCTTCATGTACACCCTTATATCCTGCTTCATATCCATCCTTATATCCTGCTTCATATCCACCCTTATATCCTGCTTCATATCCACCCTTATATCCTGCTTCATGTACACCCTTATATCCTGATTCATATCCACACTTATATCCAGCTTCATATCCACCCTTATATCCTGCTTCATGTACACCCTTATATCCTGATTCATATCCACCCTTATATCCAGCTTCATATCCATCCTTGTATCCTGCTTCATGTAAACCCTTATATCCTGCTTCATATCCACCCTTATATCCTGCTTCATATCCACCTTTATATCCTGCTTCATATCCACCCTTATATCCAGCTTCATATCCACCCTTATATCATGCTTCATATCCACCCTTATATCCTGCTTCATATCCACCCTTATATCCTGCTTCATGTACACCCTTATATCCTGCTTCATATCCACCCTTATATCCTGATTCATATCCACCCTTATATCCTGCTTCATATCCACCTTATATCCTGATTCATATCCACCCTTATATCATGCTTCATATCCACCCTTATATCCAGCTTCATATCCACCCTTATATCCTGCTTCATATCCACTCTTATATCCAGCTTCATATCCACCCTTATATCCTGCTTCATATCCACCCTTATATCCTGCTTCATATCCACCCTTATATCCTACTTCATATCCACCCTTATATCCTACTTCATATCCATCCTTATATCCTGCTTCATATCCACCCTTATATCCTGCTTCATATCCATCCTTATATCCTACTTCATATCCATCCTTATATCCTGCTTCATATTCACCCTTATATCTGCTTCATGTACCTATTTATTCACTGCTTCAAATCTTCACTTATAATAAACCAGCCTTAGATCTATGTGTCTTCTCTTTATTTCTCTTCCATCACAACACTTTCTCCTTAAAACCCCTACTTCCTGTTATCTTCTATAAAATACTTCAATCATACTGACCACTCATCTCATATTATACTGACCACTCATCTCATATTATACTGACCACTCAGCTCATATAGTACTGACAACTCATCTCATATTGTACATACCACTCATCTCATATTATACTGACCACACATCTCATATCATACTGACCGCTCATCTTATATTATCCTGACCACTCATCTCATGTTATACTGACCAATCATCTGATATCATACTGACCACTAATGTCATATCATACTGACCACTCATCTCATATCATACTGACCACTCATCTCATATCATACTGACCACTCATCTCATATCATACTGCCCACTAATCTCATATCATACTGACCACTAATGTCATATCATACTGACCACTCATCTTATATAATCCTGCCCACTCATCTCATGTTATACTGACCACTCATCTGATATCATACTGACCACTAATGTCCTATCATACTGACAACTTATCTCATATCTTACTGACCACTCATCTCATATCATACTGACCACTCATATCATATCTTACTGACCACTCATCTCATATCATACTGACCACTCATCTCATATCTTACTGACCACTCATCTCATATCTTACTGACCACTCATCTCATATCTTACTGACCACTCATCTCATATCATACTGACCACTCATCTCATATCATACAGACTACTCATCTTATATCATACTGACCACTCATCGTATATTATCCTAACATAATAAATAAATCTATGTAGTGAATCATACAAAAACAATCCATCTGGCAAACCCACCCCACCCCATACCCCGCTTTCCTAAACACCTTAAGACAACGACCTCCCGGTCAGTGCGAAATAGTAAGGTCAGCACTGACCACTCTGACCGCTGACCATCTCCACTTCATCTCACTTTGTCTCCGGCTATCACATCCCAGCGGGCCTCCCACCACCACCCTCTCCCCCGACAACCACCGCCGTACCGACTAACCACTTGTGGCGGTCATCCACTGGTCAACTGGTCATACGGTCACACGGGGTAGCTGAGAGGGTCAACCAGTGAATTCGGCCATCGCGCTTTCCCAGCTCACTTGCCTGAGGGAAACGTGACAAATCCCCCCCCCCCCACAAGAAAAGAAAAAAACAACAACGCAACAATTCACAGCTAGGCGAGACCTACCAACACTTTACCATCATTTAAAACTCTAGTAAGAATACATGACGAAACACAAACCATAGAAATACGTAGGACGCAATAATCTTCTGTACAGAAGGAGCGTCTGTAACATATAAGATAAGATAAGAAAAGAAATAGAATTCATGAAGTTAACAAATTAAAATTTGTCATCATGTCACTGACATCTTAAAAGATATTCTGTACAGCACTCTGGCCAGAGGTTTAGTTCAAAGACCCCAGTTTTCCGCATCTATTTAGAAGATCATTTTTGTTGTAAATATACCATCTCCTTCAATGAAAATACCCTTATGACAACACACCTTAAATGCGTTATTTTCAGAGTTAAGGATTTAAAATACTTAACTTTTATAGACGTATGTCAAATTTAAAATATGTCATTTATGATTATATAGAGATGTCAACATGCGGCTAACAAAAGTTTTCGTAGCTGCTTTTATTGGCATGGAGGGGATTTTTTAATCGGATGCTGCAATATCAATTGGCTCATTTAGAAATGACACCAGAGCTCAATGGTGAAACAGAATCGTGTGACGTCACAGCAGCAATTCAATTGTTACTGAAGTGTGTGACGTCATAGCAGCAATTCAGTTGTAACCGAAGTGTGTGACGTCATAACAGCAATTCAGTTGTTACTGAAGTGTGTGACGTCATAGCAGCAATTCAGGTGTTCCTGAAGTATGTGACGTCATAGCAGCACTTCAGCTGCCACTGAAGTGTGTGACGTCATAGCAGCAATTTAGTTGTTACTGAAATGTGTGACGTCATAGCAGCTATTCAGTTGTTACTGAAGTGTGTGACGTCATAGCAGCAATTCAGGTGTTCCTGAAGTATGTGACGTCATAGAAGCAATTCAGGTGTTCCTGAAGTATGTGACGTCATAGCAGCAATTCAGGTGTTCCTGAAGTATGTGACGTCATAGAAGCAATTCAGGTGCTACTGAAGTATGTGACGTCATAGAAGCAATTCAGGTGTTCATGAAGTGTGTGACGTCATAGCAGCAATTCAGGTGTTCCTGAAGTGTGTGACGTCATAGCAGCAATTCAGTTGCTACTGACGTGTGTGATGTCATAGCAGCATTTCAGTTGCTACTGAAGTATGTGACGTCATAGAAGCAATTCAGGTGTTCCTGAAGTGTGTGACGTCCCGGCAGCAATTCAGTTGCTACTGACGTGTGTGATGTCATAGCAGCAATTCAGTTGCTACTGAAGTATGTGACGTCATAGCAGCCATTCAGGTGTTCCTGAAGTTTGTGACGTCATAGCAGCAATTCAGGTGTTCCTAAAGTATGTGACGTCATAGCAGCAATTCAGGTGTTCCTGAAGTGTGTGACGTCATAGAAGCAATTCAGGTGTTCCTGAAGTGTGTGACGTCTCGGCAGCAATTCAGATGTTCCTGAAGTATGTGACGTCATAGAAGCAATTCAGGTGTTCCTGAAGTATGTGACGTCATAGAAGCAATTCAGGTGTTCCTGAAGTATGTGACGTCATAGCAGCAACGCAGGTGTTCCTGAAGTATGTGACGTCATAGAAGCAATTCAGGTGTTCCTGAAGTATGTGACGTCATAGCAGCAATTCAGGTGTTCCTGAAGTGTGTGACGTCATAGCAGCAATTCAGGTGTTCCTGAAGTGTGTGACGTCCCGGCAGCAATTCAGTTGTTACTGACGTGTGTGACGTCACGGCAGCAATTCATTTGTTCCTAAAGTGAACGTTAAAACAATATTTTGGCAAGCAGAAAACACAAATCATCTTAACATGAAATGGTGTCTTCATCAATAACAGGAGCATATTTAATATAAGCACGTGTAGATGTCACGTCATTGAGACGAGTCGACTTAAAGCCTGATGCAGACACTAAACTGCTTCAAAGAAGACGGATTTAGAAACGTTGAGGGAAAAAAAACGTTGTGGAGACATGTTAATAATCATCGGCCTAACAACACATGTACAGTATTGACTAGAGGAAAAAAAAAACAAAATTACGTTTCGTCGGGATGAAAATGTAGAATCTAAGTCCTCGCAACAATAACATGAAGCATAAAATCAAACTTTCACCTCAAACGTATTCAGTATAATATTTTAAGCTCAAGAGATTTCTAGGTGTGATGTTCACAGGAACCGTCCCAGCGGCTTCTTTAAACAATTAGGGCATTTTAGACTTGGAGACTATCAAACAGCACAATATCTAACATTTTAGACTTTGAGACTACGAAACAACACAATATCTAACATTTTAGACTTGGAGACTATGAAACAACACAATATCTAACATTTTAGACTTGGAGACTATCACACAACAAAATATCTAACATTTTAGACTTGGAGACTATGAAACAACACAATATCTAACATTTTAGACTTTGAGACTACGAAACAACACACTATCTAACATTTTAGACTTGGAGACTATGAAACAACACAATATCTAACATTTTAGACTCGGAGACTATGAAACAACACAATAGCTAACATTTTAGACTTGGAGACTATGAAACAACACAATATCTAACATTTTAGACTTGGAGACTATGAAACAACAAAATCACTAACATTTTAAACTTCGAGACTTTAAAACAACACAATATCTAACATTTTAGACTCGGAGACTATGAAACAACACAATAGCTAACATTTTAGACTTGGAGACTATGAAACAACACAATATCTAACATTTTAGACTTGGAGACTATGAAACAACAAAATATCTAACATTTTAGACTTGGAGACTATGAAACAACTACTGACGTGTGTGATGTCATAGCAGCATTTCAGTTGCTACTGAAGTATGTGACGTCATAGNAAACAACACAATATCTAACATTTTAGACTTGGAGACTATGAAACAACACAATATCTAACATTTTAGACTTGGAGACTATGAAACAACACAATATCTAACATTTTAGACTTGGAGACTACGAAACAACACAATATGTAACATTTTAGACTTGGAGACTATGAAACAACACAGTATCTAACATTTTAGACTTGGAGACTATAAAACAACACAATATCTAACATTTTAGACTAGGAGACTATGACACAACAACATCATTAACAATTTAAACTTCGAGACTTTAAAACAACACAATATCTAACATTTTAGTCTTGGAGACTATGAAACAACACAATATCTAACATTTTAGACTTGGAGACTACGAAACAACACAATATCTAACATTTTAGACTTGGAGAATATGAAACAACACAATATCTAACATTTTAGACTTGGAGACTATGAAACAACAAAATCACTAACATTTTAACCTTCGAGACTTTAAAACAACACAATATCTAACATTTTAGACTTGGAGACTATGAAACAACAAAATCACTAACATTTTAAACTTTGAGACTTTAAAACAACACAATATCTAACATTTTAGACTTGGAGACTATGAAACAACAAAATCACTAACATTTTAAACTTCGAGACTTTAAAACAACACAAAATCTAACATTTTAGACTTGGAGACTACGAAACAACAAAATATGTAACATTTTAGTCTTGGAGACTATGAAACAACACAATATCTAACATTTTAGACTTGGAGACTACGAAACAACACAATATCTAACATTTTAGACTTGGAGACTATGAAACAACAAAATCACTAACATTTTAAACTTCGAGACTTTAAAACAACACAATATTTAACATTTTAGACTTGGAGATTATGAAACAACACAATATCTAACAATTTAGACTTGGAGACTATGAAAGAATACAATATCTAACATTTTAGACTTGGAGACTATGAAACAACACACTATCTAACATTTTAGACTAGGAGACTATGAAACAACACAATATCTAACATTTTAAGTTTACTAAAATAATGATGGACACATGGCACGTGACACAAAAAATCATTTTGCCAATTAAGCCTGACATATAGTAGAAGAACTAACTACGCCCCCCCCCTTCCCACCCGAAACCGGTTTCCTGTTTTACATTTCCCCCCTCACACAATTTTCTAAATAGACTACATTTTCTTCAGTTCCACTAAAATTCTTAAAATTCTTCGTATATTAGAAAAAAAATATTTACTCTAGATTTTGTATCAAAATTTTAAAAGTTAAAATAAAGAAAAGATAGACTTATTGTTTAAAACAAAAATATTTTTTTAAATCCGCTTAGACTTTGAGTCAGTTTCAACACACACACACAAACATTTTTGACAAGCGCAAAAAATAGATGAATTAATCTTATATTTCAACACATTGCTTAGTGATGCTTAAAAAAATGTAAAATATACTCTCCTAAAATAAGTTGATGTGTTTGATTTGTCGAGCTTAAATATTGGGCAAAAAATATGAACTCTTCAATATCGGTTGTTTAAAAAAAAAAAAACTACAACCTACTCTTCCTTTTTTGAAAACCTTTATAACAAAGTAAGCAAACATTTTTTTTTTTAAATACACCTCACAGGAGTCGGGAGTTTTGAATACGATTAGTTATAAAAACAACAACAACAACAACAACAAAAACACCCTATAGTATAACGTGAGCAATAAAATCTTGGTGTTTGAAACACAAATACATAAATAATAATGCAGGTAGCTTGCTATTTTCTTCATGTTTTAATTTTTGTTGTATCACGTAACTCCACGAAGGTCCTGAGCGGCATCCGGCCATGTTGTGACGTCACAATGGATTACGAATCGGAGTAATCAGCCCAACGCCATTCTCACCCCCTCCCCTTCCCATGTTTCAAGGTCAAATACTCTTTTACAATTGGACTAAAACATAAAATTTGTTCCCTGTTTTCGGAGTCAGAGTTCCAACCCCTCTTGGCTCTCAGACCACCATTTCAGCCCCTATCTCAATGAACAGATTTAAATTAATTGAAATAAAATATAAAAAAGCGCGGTTTCTGGACAATTAAAGCCAGGGGCTTGTGGTAACATGTCGTCCTCAGATATCAGTTGTGTGAGGGGTGGGGGTCAGGGAACAAGGGCGGGGGAGGNGGGAGGGAGAGTGGGGGGGGGCCGTACCGTAGTTGAATCTAATCAGCTCGATTCAGTTCGTTGACCCGGTGACCTCGTCTGTGACCTCTGCGTGACCTCCAGGGTGGGCAGCGGAAAACTGCGACCGCTCCAGGTCTACTACCAAAAGTAACAACAGGACTCGGGTCGGTGATTCTCAATGTGTGGAACACGTAAGATCCGCTCGCCATTGTTGTAATTGGTTCATGGACAATTATATGATGTTTAGATTCACTGTCATAAAAAATTTTCAGCTTATCTTAGTAACCCTCTTATTGCGACCAACGCGTTTTTTTGTTGTGGCCATATGTGTGGAATGTGTTTAATAATGGTCTCATTTTTTTTTCTTCAAATGTAGTGAGGGCTCACGATAAATTCTCCCAATAGATTGAATGATGTATCATGGTAAATTATTTGATCCCTATGGCCCATATTTATGTTGGCGATGTTTCTGCAAAGAGGATACTTTGTTGTTCGCAAGGGCGAATTCAAGACATAAAAATAGAGGTGTTAAATAAAAGGAGACATGCGCAGTCCACCAGGTTATGTTGATGAACATACAAATCGAAACAGAGGCTCAAAATGAAGATAAGCCTTACAACTGCGAATGCTCACACAACCAAATAATCTCTAACCATAAGTCTACCCTGTTGGAAAACGACATTTAAAAAAAATCCAATCACTGTGTAACTGTAACCCAATCGTATTTATTCTTACACCCACACTGCTTGACAACGGCTAAATCCTGCTCATATCTAAACTGACTGCTTGTGAATTTAACTCCCGTTTTAACTTTAAAAAGACCGCTTTCACATCAAAACCTTCATCTAAATAAAATATATATTTCGACATAATCTTTTTTCAGATATCAATTTTAGATTAAATGAGTCCATTTGCTTGACTTTTAAACGTTTTAATTTTAAAAAGTTGATAAAAATGTCGCTTTTTGTGTATAAATTCTTAAAGTTAAAGACAATTTTTTTCATTTTTTTTTTTTTTACTAATTAGACTAATGTTAAGTTTTTAAAAAATGCTGATTGGAATTCCTTAGCTGCCTATGTGCTTTATCTCTCCTTTTATAGGTTTAAAATAAATAAATATAAATAAAATATGACAGCTGTATAGGTATGAGAATACTGAGACTCCCCCCTCCCCACAAGACAAATAATTAGTTATTCTGCTGATGTGACATGACTTATGTGTGAGGCCGTGTGACAGAATAGTTTGGTTATCGCCACGATCAAAAACCTCTCGCTGGAGTGACATGACTTATGTGTGAGGCCGTGTGACAGAATAGTTTGGTTATCGCCACGATCAAAAACCTCTCGCTGGAGTGAACGGGAATAATGCCGGGTCCGGTCACACTAAGTGACTTACTGGCTTTAAGGCCACTAACCTCCTGGTGCCCAGTCAACGCCGGGGGTCCTCAAAAAGTGGCGGGCCTGTTTTCTTTCTCAGACACCAAAGATGTTATCAGACATACGGATTGAGAGTATGAGAGAAACGGTTCACCAACTAACGAACTGAAATGATTATAATCTAAAACATTCTCTTGACATTTAATTTTAGCATCACAACTTAATTACTTTTCATCACAAATCGGTGCTTGTTGAGGCTTAAGTTTAATATCAGTGCCACAAATCATTAGGTGAAGACGAACAAAAATGTGTTTGGTTGAGTAGCGTACTCTTTTATATAAGCAGATAAAGTACCCGAACCCTGCCTTCACCTTCTAACGCCAAATGTCTCAATCCTTATTTGTTTTGTGTGGTCATTTGCGGTAACAGTAATATCGTGTACTTAGGGGGATTGCCCCGTTCTCTACTCGCTTCGCTCAAATTGTCTTAGTCTTAGTCAACAGCAGCAGCGTCAGCTTTGATGAAGGAAAGAATGAAAAGTGGAGGTTATGTCTTCTTTATAATTTCAAAATCGTTGTTTACATTTGCCAAGATGTTTTTACACTCGTTGTTTTAAAAGTTATACCATTTTTTCGGTCAAAAATTTATTATTAGTATTATAACTATATATCTTATAAACTATTGTAACTGTATCGGGAGTATTTAAGGGGAGATGGGTCAGTGGTAGTTAAATGCAGTAATAGCATGGGAGGGTGGCGAAATTATGAGAATCCCCGGTGCTTAGAATTGATGAGTGGGCTGGGGAGGGGGGTGGAGATATTGTGAGAACCCCCGGTACTTAGAATTGATGAGTGTGCTAGAAAATTTGAGGTATGGGGAAGCAAACATGGGAATTTGAAGGTACGTGGCTCACAGTTACTGCATACAGGTCTAGAAGGTTCTGTGGGGTTAGGCAGGTCCCCTGACAGTTGAACGTGTTGAGTTCTCCAACACCTCCCCACCTCTAAGTATTCCACCCAACCTCCCCCCACCCTATTTCTACACCCATAGCATCTGATTTCACCACCCAGCTCCAGGTGTAAACAGTTATATATTAAAGCTATGAGTTATACTTAAACAGGTATCTACACAAGTTACACTAAATACTGCACTTCACTTAACAATAAAGAGAAAAAATATTTAACTATAAAACAATCCTAGAATAAAATAACATGTATGGCTCACACAGGCTAACTAAAGAGATCACACATTTTCAGTACTGATAGGGAACTTTGTCAAGATAAAAATTTAACGAATTAACGTAGCAATACTAATATCGTTTGATCTAGAGGCCATGTAAATAAATTATTTTGATCTTCTGTTGAAAAAAGAACTTGGGTGATGAAGCCTGAAAGGTTAAACTTATTTTATCACATGAATGACATGCAAGAGGGTGTGGGGCAATTAGAGTAACCGCGGTGCTTCCTATAATTAAAATAACTTTTTTTTTTCCTTTTAAGATTTACAGAAACTTAATTATCTTTATGCTAAAAATTAGCTTATTCCTGAGCTATAAATATTGTTTTGGTATAAATAAGCTTATTCTTATGCTAAGAATGGGCGTTACATCCTAATAGTATAGATTGAACTATTTTTATAGTCCATAGTTAAACGTAATTTATTCCTAAGGCTAAACTTAGCCCATTCGTATGTTATACTTGAAGTTATTTATCTGGAAATTTTTTTACTGATTCCTCAGGCATAGACTATTAACTTATTTGTTAGGTAAAAATTAACGTGTTCTTAGATATAAACAAAATTAACTTATTTGTTAGGTAAAAATTAACGTGTTCTTAGAAGTATAAATTTTCTTATTCTAGGGAAATATATTAACTTACTCCTAAGATATAAATTGATTTATTGTATGTTATAACTTAACTTATTGGCATGGTATAAAGTAAGATATTATTAAGTCATGATTGAATTATTTGATGAAGGCATTAGCCGAAACGTCTACTATTATTTGTATTAGTTCATAAATAAAGCTTAAATTTATTGTCTTCTTACACGAATAGTTTGTGTATTTTTTTAAAAAGTAATTATTTAGAAGAGTACAAGGGAAGAAACTGCTACGTGACAGTATGGAATTTGTTTTAGTTATCCCTTGTATCTGAGAGAGGAAAATTAATAGAATGCTCTGAATGAGGTTTTATTTTTATTTTTTTGTTGAAATTATGTCTCTAAACATATTAGATATACACATGTATTTCGTTAATTTATAAGAAATCTGTATAATTTTAAACTTTAATACTTGAATATCTAAAATCTACAAAAATGTGACTTAGCCACTACTTCCCTTACACTCTTAAATATTTATTTGTGTTAAATAAATTTAAATTTTAGCTGTAATATAAACTAATTTATTTTAAATTAGGCATTACATAACTTATTACTAAGGCATACATTAACTATATTTTTAAGGTATAAATATACTTTTTTTATGATATAGATTAAACTTATTGCTAGGGCATAAATTCACTTATCAGTACGGGATAAATGACCGGTTCTAATGTTATAAAGGGACTTTCCCAAAGGTATAAATTTACTTTGTGTGTGGCTTATTATTAAAGTATACATTAATGTATTCGTGTGGTATAAATGAATTTATTTGCACGGTATACTTCAACTCTGAATGAAATCAACTCTCCTGGGTGTTTTCAACCGTCAAAAAACAACATCTTCAGTAACCATGGTAACCATGGTAGCAGGAATGAGAATGGTACCATCTGCCTGACCTCTCCCGACCTCCCAGCCGCCTCCCCTCCCTCTCTTTTAAAGCACCCACCCCCTCCGTTCCCGCCCGGGAGTACTGACTCATTACTAAAGAGGCTGACCTTGAGCCAGACTTCCAATGTGCGTGTATCGGGTGGAAGGGCCGCAAAGAATGGGTCTGTGGGCTGNGGTGGTTGGGAGGGATTTGTGAGGAGGTGGGGATGGGGGAGGAGGGGGTCGTATTCATGGTACCCACAGCACGGAGCCCTGAAAAAAATCGCTTCCTTGATGCATTCCTGTATTTGACCTCTGACCTTTCAATAAATTAGCATGTTCAACATACAGACATAGTTTGGCAATCTATTTAGATAATCTGCAATATTAAAAAAAAAATGTAACTGATTTTATATTTTCAATTAATAATTAAATCAAGCCGAAACGAAACTAACTATAATAAAATAATTAACAATAGAATAATGAAAGTTATGTACAACGTAGAAGCAGTTGGAAAGAACACTATGATTGCAGCTTCAGGGAACAATAAATTCAATAAGGCCATCATTAAAAGTACTACACAATTTAATCAAATCACACGAGCTAAATAATAAACCTTTAAATTAATTTGAAGGCTTTTTCACACTTAATGAATGCTTATTTGCTGGACGTTGTAAAATTTTGTTTTTAACCGGTTATATTGATTCGTTCATTGTTATTCTCATTTGACTTTGACCTTACTGATTGTACGGATAATGTACGGATAATGTACGGATAAAGTACGGCTCAAGAACGGATGTGCTAAGAAACTAAAAACTAAGATTCAATGTTCAACGAAACGCTCTCAGCGTCAGCCCACAGTTTCCAAAAGGAATAATCCTCGCAGACGAGAATGGAACACACCCAGGCCGACCATGTCTTTGCGTCTGTCACTCACCTCAAATAAGGTCATCGTTTTCCCTTGACCCCCAGCCAAACACCCCCCTCCCCCCACCCTCAGTGCAATGAGGGAGGCCGAGCCGAGGGCTGAATGACGAGTTGTTATAAAAGCTCCGGGAGCAGGAGCCTTGGCGAGGGTGATGGTTGTACCCGAGTGTCGCCCCGTCCCCCGACTTGGTCATTCAATTCAATAGCGTATCAGGTGGTTACTTCTGACCAGCTTGTTTTGATTTCATTCGTTAATTTTTAAATGAATAAATGATGTTATATTTATATATTTGACAAAATACTATATACACACATGGCTAAATAACTAAATATAACCTTAAAAATATTGTGTCCAATCGTGAAATTACTATTCAAGTGAAATTAGTTATATGTAACCTCAGTTAAATTAGTACTGATTTCATACCATAACCGACGTACGTAACAACACACTTTTAACCCCCCCCCCCACGCTTTCCCAAGAATTGTGTTAATATTTCATATCCCTTTAACAAAAAGGATTTTTGTTTTGTAGAAACAATTATATATTTGGATTCCCTCAAAACCAAAAGAGAAATTAGCTTCAAATTGTGCACCTTAGTTATGAACCGATGTTTTTTAGCGCAATGATTTTTATCATCGACTTAAGCTCGTGAAAAGAATTGTTAAGAAATGTATTTTATTTTCACAACTGACTTCCAAAAAAGTACATTCAGCTTTGTTATCTCTACGATTTAATAACATAATTATTCTTCATAAATCAAAATCCATTTTGAATCATTTTATGCCAAACAAGATTTTGTTTTAGAAATGAGGAAATCATGCTGAAAATTTTATAGCGAAAATAAACAAATAAAATAAATAGGGCTGCGGAAATTAACGATTAAATTTTTTAACGATTAGTCGTTCCATCGTTTACAAATTATTGGAAATCGAAAAAGTAAAAAAAAAAAAAAAAAAAAAAAATGTAAACAAAAAAAAAATAACAAATTTCCTGACGATTACTTGAACATTTTTGTTTTAAACTATTGCCTGACGGGAATGTTCAAAAGGTTAACAAACTTTGCCTAACATTGTTCTAACACTTCGCCTACTTATCAAACAAAGTAAAAAGCGTATTAAGCTATTTGCAGTAATGAAGTCTGACTCAGGGACAGAAAATGAAGACAGCTCTTCTGATGAATTACTGCGTTACAAAATGGAGATGAAAGTTCCTGAATCTATTACCCCTCTATAATGGTGGAAACTTAATTAACACCGATATCCGATAATGTCATTCCTTGCCAAGGCCGTTTAGTGCACACTTGTTACATCAGTTCTATGTGAATGATGATTGTTCAGCTCGGCTGGTTATATTGTCAATGAGACCCGCTCATCACTTAACTCTAATAATGTCAACACACTTGTCTTTTGGCGTAGTTGGTTAAAAGATGACATATAAAGGAGATATTACAGTGTTATTTAGATTACGAACAAGAACGATAAATAAGTGTTATTTATGACATCATAATTTTTTTTTGGCTTTAATCGAAATTAATGATTAATTCATCATTAATGTCTCAAAAGTTAACGATACGATTACATTTAAATTAATCGTTATCAGCCCTAAAAATTAAAATCAAAAAATTAAATATGAAAAAATAAGCAAACATATAATATGAGAACCTACGAAAACGAAACATTACAGCAACTTAATTTTTTTTTGTTCATTGAATGTTTACTAATTTTAGCGATGACCTATATTATAAATTTAAAAATTTGGTAACAAACAAATTTACTCATTTTGCCTCACACCCAGCGAAATTTGTGTTAAGATTCAATTTTCATATATTAAATACACATTCCAATATCTTATCGTATTTTATAAATTACATGCAGACTCTACTTCCATCCAATTTCTGTGTGTATGTTCGTGTGTTAGTGTGTGTTTGTGTTTATGTGCGCGCGTCCTATTCTTACCTATGGTTTAAGTCTGATCTTGAATTTTTAGTACATTATTGAACAACTAGCTAAATGAAAGATGAACATGTAACACACTTCAAGTTCAATAAAAGATTAAAAAAAACACAACTAGTAAATTAAAAAGAATCGAATTCGCAAGGGCGTGTATCGTAAGGGCGTATATCGTAAGGGCTTATATCGTAAGGGCGTATATCGTAAGGGCGTATATCGTAAGGGCGTATATCGTAAGGGCGTATATCGTAAGGGCGTATATCGTAAGGGCGTATTTTGTTAGGGCGTATATCGTAAGGGCGTATATCGTAAGGGCGTATTTTGTTAGGGCGTATATCGTAAGGGCGTATATCGTAAGGACGTATATCGTAAGGGCGTATATCGTAAGGGCGTATTTTGTTAGGGAGTATATCGTAAGGGTTTATATCGTAAGGGCGTATATCGTAAGGGCGTATTTTGTTAGGGCGTATATCGTAAGGGCGTATATCGTAAGGGCGTATATCGTAAGGGCGTATATCGTAAGGGCGTATTTTGTAAGGGCGTATATCGTAAGGGCGTATTTTGTAAGGGCGTATATCTTAAGGGCGTATTTTGTTAGGGCGTATATCGTAAGGGTGTATATCGTAAGGGCGTATATCGTAAGGGCGTATATCGTAAGGGCGTATATCGTAAGGGCGTATTTTGTTGGGGCGTATATCGTAAGGGCGTATATCGTAAGGGCGTATTTTGTTAGGGAGTATATCGCAAGGGTGTATATCGCAAGGGCGTATATCGCAAGGGCTAAATATCAATCCTATTTCCTGTCAACGTAATGTCGTCCAATTTACTCGGTGTAAAACATTCACCAAAAGACTATTAAGTGTGGATGCAGAATTGTAGCGGATGTGTTACACATGTAGTTTTTTGTAGTTGCCGTGACAGTAGCAACGTTTCCTTCGTTCAGTCGTTAGCGTCATCCACTTTCTAAAAATTATTGGTCGAAGAATAAGTAATTTTAACACACACAAAAAAAACAACAACGAAAAACGCCAGATATCTTTGGCAAATAGATACAACAATAGATTTTTATAGTTTCATATTAAATACCTAATATTAAGACAATCAAAAGCTTTGAATTAATTCGACTTTCAGACTGTTTATTTTAATTAAAAATTTGTCTTAAATATATATATATTAGTAATAGAAATATGATTCTTATTGCGCCAGTAATAATGAAATTGTAAACAAATTCTAAACCACTTAGATCTAACTATTTAAAATTACAGTCGTATTTTGAAAAGTGCACTTAATCGTTAAAAGTTATTTTTCTACCAATATCTGAAAATGTGCAACTTCGATAATATTAAAGAACATGCCAGAAAGCACAAAATAAAAAGAAATATTCATAAATCTTACAATTTATCACCATTAATAATACTTACTTTCCATCCACGATTTTATTTTTTCACCAAATTTGAATAATGTTTTCTAACATTTTACTGGACGAATGAAATAACATCGATTTAAAAAAAAAGAAATACTAATAACTAGGGCTCTGGAAATTAATGATTAATTTCTCGATTAATCGGTAAATTTTTTATCGATTAAAATTATTCTAATCGATAAAATTGCGATTAAAATTTTAAAAAATGCTTTGTTGAAAAATCTATTCATTAATAAACAATTAATTATTAATAATTAATAATAGTTTATCGTTTTTTACGCACAAACTTCTCCATTTAAAAGCAATATTTTCAAAATGTTAACTTTAAAATAAGCTGTTTTTTAAAAAAGGAAAATGATATAACAAAAATTAAACATTGCTTTTACTTAATTAACAATAACAAAATTTAAATTTATAAACATTATATTGAACTACTTATATTTAAATATATTTCCTACCAATAACATATAATTTTAAAAAAAATTAAATACTTAAAATGATGGGAGTTTAAAAAATGGCCTAAATGGCACAAAATGTGAAGGAAAACAACATATTGAAAAAAGTGATTTTTAAGGTCTTAGAAAAAAATCAAACTTTTGAACCATTTGGGAAAAAAAGATAATATTTATGTTTTTGTAAATCATCAAACAATTTCTATACATCTGTATTACTTATATATTTTAAAAATTAATTTGAAATTTTCATCCAAATACCTAAACTTTAATGCGTTATTTAACTTTTTTTTTTTTTTTTAGCTAACTAAGTTTTTAAAATTTTAATACATTATACTTTTGTTACATATTAAGTTAATCTAAAACTTGTAATATGTTAATTACAAATCCTGATTCTGTTTTAAAAGCTATTTTAAAAAAATAATTGTCATTGTAATAAGTTTTCAAATATAATATTTTTGCAACTCATTGGACCTTTATGTAACATGCCTTAAAATAACACTTGAGAAATGAGACTTAAAGCAGTATTTTCCATTGTTAATATGCAATGTTTTTTTTTCATCGTATGCATACGTTTGATTAAATTTTTGTGTTGCTTTTAAAAAGAAAATTTAGTTCAGAATATTATTTTTTCAATGTCTTTAAGACAGTGGAATAAAAAAATGTCAATTTGCTGTTTTTGTTACTTCCCTTGAAATTTTCAGCTTAAAGACTGCATATATCTTTATTTTTAGCTTTAATGAAAATTATCGGTAATTTTTCAAAAGTTAACGATGAAATTTAAATTAATCTATAACAGCCTTAATAATAACTACTAAATTAATTTTTTTTCCACTGTATTGCAATTAACGACCACGAATTAATAGTTAATAGGACTACAATAGACCTAATTCATTGTGCATAATCTTTCAAAGTATATAATAACATTTACAAAATTGTAACTGGAAAATTTTTAATTGCTATAAAATTTCAACTTTGCCTTGTAACTGAATGCCTACATTAAAAAAAAGAAAAGAAAAGCTTTACTAAGTTTTCTCCATGAATTTAAGTTTATGCGACTTAGTGGCCCACTTCCCTCCCATCTTTTAAGGCGTTTTGTTGTAGAAATTACGATTGTCCTTTACTCTAGCCAACACGAAAATAATATCTTTACAGTGTGAACATAATTGAAAAGAGTTGTACAATTTTATTTATCTTAATTTAAAGTAGGTCTGTTGTCGCTGTTGTTACAAAGAGGTGAAGCATGGGGCTTCTATAACAAATCTTTTTATAATATGTTATCCAGGGACTCTGCGATGGTAACATAACATATTTCTGGGGTTGTAACATAAGAGGACTTCTGGAGTTTTAACATAACAGGACTTCTGGAGCTGTAATATAAGAGAGGACTTCTCGATTTGTAATATAAAAGAGACCTTCTGGAGTTCAACTTAACAGGACTTCTGGAGTTCAACTTAACAGGACTTCTGGAGTTCAACATAACAGGACTTCTGGAGTTCAACATAACAGGACTTCTGGAGTTCAACATAACAGGACTTCTGGAGTTCAACATAACATGACTTCTGGAGTTCAACTTAACAGGACTTCTGATTTTGTAACAAAAGAAGACTTCTGAGGTTTTAACATAACAGGACTTCTTTGATTGTAAAATAACATGACTGCTGTGATTGTAACATGACATGACTGCTGTGATTGTAACATGACATGACTGCTGTGATTGTAACATGACACGACTGCTGTGATTGTAACATGACATGACTGCTGTGATTGTAACATGACATGACTGCTGTTATTGTAACATGACATGACTGCTGTGATTGTAACATGACATGACTGCTGTGATTGTAACATGACATGACTGCTGTGATTGTAACATGACATAAAATTTCATAAATTTAAATTATGGCTCCGGAGATTTCATAGGATAAAATCTGAAATCGCTTATTTATCTTTTTTTTTAAAATTCAACCCAAAACAAAACACATTAACCACAACTACCGTTGGTTTAAGCATAAAAAAATATTTTAAAACATTTTTTAAAAAATAATATTTAAAAATACAGCTATCGAGTGAATTAAACAACCTTATAAGTTAACAGATATGTAGCCAAGCTAAATATAATACAAAAGAAGATAATGATCAATATATTAAAATATATTTTTAAAAAAAAGAAAAAAAGAAAAGACTAGAGAGGGGTGTAGAAGTGATGTTTAGAGGTGGCACTAACGGGAAAACAAGTCTCGGCTTGACTGTAAGGAGAGCAGGCAGTTTGGGGAACAGGTGTGAGTTTTGGGAAATTTTAGAGATGTGAGTTTTGGGAAATTTTAGAGATGTGAGTTTTGGGAAATTTTAGAGATGTGAGTTTTGGGAAATTTTAGAGATGTGATATTTTGGGAAATTTTAGAGATGTGAGTTTTGGGAAATTTTAGAGATGTGAGTTTTGGGAAATTTTAGAGATGTGAGTTTTGGGAAATTTTAGAGATGTGAGTTTAAAGATGTGAGTTTTGATAAAATGTTAAAGATGTGAGTTTCGGGAAATTTTAAAATTGTGAGTTTTGGGGAATTTTAAGATGTGAGTTTTGGGAAATTTTAAAGATGTGAGTTTTGTAAATGTTAAATTTGTGAGTTTTGGGAAATGTTAAAGATTTGAGTTTGGGAAAATTTTAAAGATGCAAGTTTGTGGAAAGTTTTAAAGATGTGAGTTTTGGGAAATGTTAAATATGTGAGTTTAAAGATGTGAGTTTTGGTAAATGTTAAAGATGTGAGTTTTGGGAAATGTTAAAGATGTGAGTTTTTGGGAAATGTTAAATACATAAACTCTCTTAATTAGGTCAATGTTTCAGTTAAATACATTAACTCTATTAATTATGTCAATGTTTCAGTTAAATACAGTAACTCTATTAATTAGGTCAATGTTTCGGTTAAATACAGTAACTCTATTAATTAGGTCAATGTTTCAGTTAAATACATTAACTCTATTAATTATGTCAATGTTTCAGTTAAATACAGTAACTCTATTAATTAGGTCAATGTTTCAGTTAAATACATGAACTCTATTAATTAGGTCAATTTTTCAGTTAAATACATTAACTCTATTAATTAGGTCAATGTTTCAGTTAAATACAGTAACTAAATCTGGTCAATTAAAATAATCTTTGGCTGTGGATAAATCTAGGCTTATATGTGAACACAACTCATTCAATTGTTTTACATAGAAACGGAAGTAGTCTACAGTAATTTCCATAGCAATAACCAATCAAAATCCTTGGTTTATTGAAAGGTCAAGGGTTATGCATACGAAATGCGGAAACCCCATAAGTAGGTCAAGAAAGTGTCAATTTTTGAACGCGAATCAACAAATGCAAGATTGGGTAAATTTTGATTGGTCGGGAATTTATATTAATCTAAATCTAGAGAAATCAAGCTTTCTATTGATACCACATTTGATAGGGTTGGATGATTTCAAGTACATGAATGGAGTCAGTAAAAAGACTGTATTTCATATCAAAATACGACTTTACACCCCTTATAGGGTTAATAAAATAATATTTTAAAATATGTTCTAATATATTTTCATAAAATTTTTAATGCTATTTATTAGGGCTGTGGAAATTACCGATTAATTTCTCGATTAATCGGTAAATTATTTTATCGATTAAAATTATTTTAATCGATAAATTAGTGATTAAAATTAAAGAAATTGTTTTTTTTAAAAAATTGTTCGATTTATTAATAAATATTTAAATATAGTTTTTATTTTATTAATTTTTTTACGTACAAACTTTTCCGTTAAAGAAAGTTGGAAAGTGTAAAGTTCACTGTAAACTTTAAAATAACCTGTTTTATAAGGAAAATGATATAATATTAAAAAAACATTGTTTTGAATTATTTAACAATAAAACAAAAATTAAATTCATAGACATTATATTGAACTACTTATATTTAAATATATCTTCTAACAAAATTATATCTTTTAAATTAAATTAAATACTTAAGTTATGGGCATTTTTAAAAAATGCCATAAAATGGCACAAAATGTGAAGGAAAACAACATAGTGAAAAAAGTGATTATGAGGTGTTAGAAAAAAAAAATCATAACTTTTGGACCACTTGGGATAAAAAGATGATTTTTATCTTTTTTTTAAAAATCATCAAACAATTTCTATATGGCTGTATTACTTTTATATTTTAAAATTAATTAGAAATTTTCATTCATGTACCTAAACTTTAATACGTTATTTAACTTATTTTCAGTGTTAACTATGTTTTAAAAATAACTTAATAAAAATATCAATTAACTGTTTTTATTACTTCCCTTGAAATTGACGTCCTATATCTTTATTTCTGGCCTTAACAAAATTATCGATTAATTAATCGGTAATTTTTCAAATTTAATTTAATCGATAACAGCCCTACTATTTATATTAAAAAATGGCTCTAGAAACCAAATATATCAAAAACAAGAAATACTTAAAAATGAAATTTTTTGCCAAATTTTGATCAGCACCTCCCATTAAAGATGTGAGTTTTGGGAAATGTTAAAGATGTGAGTTTTGGGAAATTTAAAGATGTGAGTTTTTTGGGAAATGTTAAAGATGTAAGTTTTAGGAATTGTTTCAGATATACGTTGTTTAAGATGTAAGTTGTGGGGCAATGTTAAAGATGTGATTTTAGAGTTTAGGAGTTAGTTTAGAGGGGGTGGGGGTATGTTGATGGTTTAGTTGAATGTATGACGAGGTCGAATCTATATTTAAAGCGGGGAGGGAAATAGCAGAAACAGACAAATGTTCAAAATGGCTTCTAGCAGCTGCGTGTTTGAAGTTGTGTGTTAGGAAAGAGCTGGTGAAGGAAAGGGGGGGGGGGCTGCCATTCTGTGGTCCGGAAAAGCCATAACGTACAATGTGGGTATAATGATGCGGTAATAATGTTTTTGGTATAATTATGTAAATAGCTGTCACGTGGTCTCAGGGCTTGACCTTGACTCATGGGCGTAGCTAGAATGTAGGTGTGTGTGTGGGGGGGGGGGGCTAGATTTATTATGGAGCCAATCGCCTCAGTTCAAAACTTAGCCTTTGAAGCCATAAAATACCTAATTAGGTTAACTTGCCTGATTAACAAAGACATCAGCCCCTTGTCCCTCCCACCCCCTTCGCTGCACATTTTAGTACTACTCACTGGAACAACCAAAAGGACTAGCGATTTCACGGCCCAGATGTATTCATAAAAACATATCCTGGGTATATTCTGCCGACCCAATGACCTTCAGAAACTAGTCCCAGTATTCTGGGAGGACTTATTTCAAAATATATTTGTTAACTTGACTTTACGTTGTGGACTTGACCAAGACAGAAGACAAAAACCAGGCTACCATTGTTTCTTCAATATTTATGCTGACAAAATTTGTTATGCGAAAACCTTGACTAAAATATAAACATTGAATAATTAGAAATGACGTAACGCGGTCTGAGCAAAGAAAAACCTTTAGGACTTGTCATATCATGTCGGAAATCTATTAATGGAATTTAATTAAAACTGGCTAACTTCCGGAGATGTCGAGGGGGGGACAACCTGTAAGCAATAGTACGGTATCATTACAATGAAGTTGACTTAGACTTGTTTACAAACTTTATTTGCAGGAATTTCGAATTACAAATATAATTTTATGTTGAAGGATTGTATTATATTATGTGAAATAAACACCATGAAATTTTGACCCCCCCCCCCCATTCTAAAAATGGTATATGACCAAATGGGTTATGATGTTTTCCGGTTTTAGAAATGACAAGCCCTATAGCTAAATGCAGAGGCGACACTAGGGTTAATGTCACCCGGGGCGGTAGCCCAGGGTGTCATCCGGGGCGGTAGCTCATGGTGTCACCCGGGGCGGTAGCTCATGGTGTCACCCGGGGCGGTAGCTCAGTAGCTCATGGTGTCACCCGGGGCGGTAGCTCATGGTGTCACCCGGGGCGGTAGCTCATGGTGTCACCCGGGGCCGTAGCTCATGGTGTCACCCGGGGCGGTAGCCCAGGTTGTCACCCGGGGCGGTAGCTCATGGTGTCACCCGGGGCGGTAGCTCATGGTGTCACCCGGGGCGGTAGCTCATGGTGTCACCCGGGGCGGTAGCTCATGGTGTCACCCGGGGCGGTAGCTCATGGTGTCACCCGGGGCGGTAGCTCATGGTGTCACCCGGGGCGGTAGCTCATGATGTCACCCGGGGCGGTAGCTCATGGTGTCGCCCGGGGCGGTAGCTCATGGTGTCACCCGGGGCGGTAGCTCATGGTGTCACCCGTGGCGGTAGCTCATGGTGTCACCCGGGGCGGTAGCTCATGGTGTCACCCGGGGCGGTAGCTCATGGTGTCACCCGGGGCGCTAGCTCATGGTGTCACCCGGGGCGGTAGCTCATGGTGTCACCCGGGGCGGTAGCCCATGGTGTCACCCGGGGCGGTAGCNCCGCTTTTCTTTTACTCGCCGCCATTCAGACGAATTTGTTGTAAAGACGATGTTAGTGCATTGTCTGAAGCTGTAGGATTTTATCATCGAAAATTGTCAATCAGAAATGTTTCATTCGAAAGTCAATGTAATGATATTGTAATGTCAGCCAACATCTCACGATTGTACTAACTTTAAATCAACTGTCAACTTTTTGTTCGCTAAGTTGGGACCCCTCTCTTCAACATATATTAGGGGAGGGGGGAAGGAAGAAACACTTCCATTATAGTCAACAATGTCTAAGGTGTTTTCTGGGAACTTGGTGGCAAGGGATAAAAACATTGCGACATTGCGTCATTTCTTAGGTAAGTCTTTTCCCGAGTATCGATTATCGATTATGAAGGATGTGACGTCAGTGACGATAACAAGGAATAAAAACATTGCGTAATTTCTTTTATAAAGCCTTTTCTCAATTAAATAATATAAACACCCAGTGGTGTGGTTCTGTATGTTTGTAACGTAACGCTGAGGAGCGATGTACGACAGTCTACAGCAGTTAGTTTAGTTGAAAAATCGTGTGTTGATGAGCGCTGTAAAAATATTTAATATGATGACGTCATTGTTTGGTGTGCATCGGTACGCAAAATACAACCCCTATTATTATTATTAAATAAATACTTTGCGTACATTTCAGAAAGTTTAATAATTCGTATTTATAAAAAAAGGACAAGTTAGTTGGTCTTTAAAAAAAAGGTTGGCGCCGTAGGCGCCCAAAAAAAGGGGGCGCCGCAGGCGCCACGGCGCCTGGCACAATCTAGTTACTAAATATGAAGGATGTGACGTCAGTGACTTCTGTGCTCCGTTACAACGGTGCTAGTCTTCCGCCTTCTCCATTCCCTTGTCCTCCCCTCCACCCCCGCCCACCTAGCTTTCCCCCCACACAGCGATCAACGCTTCAGCGCGACCTTCTTTACCCTCCCCCTCCCTGTTCACCCGAGAAGGGTTCACGGCCCGGTCAGTGAGCGAGTAGGGAGTTCGGAGCCCGGGCTTCACTGCAGTCAATGTCCGTTAAATTACCAGGCTCCACGGCGAGGTTCGCGGCGCTACCACTGCTATTCACCGACGTTCCGCAGCATTTGTCACGTCAGCCATGGACGTCTGGCCAAGCTGTTGTTAGCAAACGATACCGCCTCAAACAGACAAAAGGAAACAAAAAGTAAAGAAAGAAAAGGAGAGCTTCTGTTGACGTCATTTTTTAAAAAATATTACAGTTTGTGGAAAAATAATAACAATAGTCTTAAAAATGACATGATTTCAACAAGAAAAAATAGTGACTGAGCACAGGATTCACAGAAGGCGGCTCCAGTCTTTGTTAACGCCCCTGATTCTTTCATTTTGTGTTGAGCGGAGTACAGCCGTCATGACACCACCGGGCACCGGGCACCGGGCCAGCCCGACACGGGAGCGGAATGTTGCCCGAATTTCATCGGTCGTGGCCAGATAAAGTGCTGCCGCGGTCCTGGCCGGGACGACATGCATTTATCAGTAGACTTTTGGTAAGAAGGCATGGGAGATTCAAAAAGGGCGGCCCGCCATATTTGTAAGTTTCTTTTCGCTGACGCCGCGAAGATTTTTCATGGGTCTCTTCTCAAACGCCGCGTGCAACTCACGGCCATTCGTTGTTGTGTAGTTTTTTTGTTTTTGTTTTACAGCATTTCTGCTACAACATCCCCACGTGCACAGAGCTATGGCTTCAGTGAACTATGCATTGGTGACAGAAAACAAACGCACGAGTAAATAAAAAAAATATTTTAAAATTTAAAAAAAAAACGTAATTAAAAAAAAAAAATGAACGAAAACATAAGACCAGCGCCAGCATGAAATCTGAGATGGGAATAATCCAGATTTTCGCGCTGATTTGTGACCATAGTGTGACCATAGTGTGACCATAGTGAAGTTCTGAAAGACCGGAAAAAAGTGCTATTCGGAAATTGACATGTGATTGAATTTACATTTTTTCATTTACACAATTTACAAAATGTGGTGTGCTGTTTTTTTTGCTGGCGTTTTGTATATCCCAAAACTACGAACTTTACCAATGCTGCTAAATTTTTGGTTTGTCCAAACAGTGGATATTGCAATTTGCTTGATTGCATTCATTGCACTAAACGAAGGAAAGGAAATTGCAACAACGGGATGTCGCTCCAAGGTTCGGTGTTCAAGATATACAACTTACAGGTACGAACTCTTTTCTTTCAATTAATATCATCATAACTGACACAACTGGTTAGTGCAAGAAACACTCATCAGCTATCTAACTGTTGATGAATTGGTTAGCCATTTTAAACATATTCCCAAAGGTTTTCCGGCTAAAACCTATATCTCCGACCGGAGCGTCGCGTCTCTTCCCGTTGCTATGAAGGATAGTTGTTATTTTAATTTTAGGGTTTGGGTTAGGTATAGCTTTAGAATTTTCGGAAAATTCACGGGGCTCGCACTACTTTTCCGGGCCGGTGACGTGCCATAGCAACAAGATGGCCGCCGATAGGGTCGGCCCGGTCGGAGATATAGGTTTTAACCGGTTTTCCTTATTTTAGAAGTGTTTCAAACATCTACATGAAACTTGTGGATGAATATTTGCCAACGTCACCACTTCGTTATATGTGAACATCGAGCATTTGTTAGTAGCCGTCATGATCGTGCGATGCATGCACAGTTACTCCAAGTATAAGATCTATTCCATATGGGGCCTAAGGTAAACATTGTATGAGTTTTCTCGTAATAGATCATGGAAAAAGCGAAGTATGTTGACCGTGACGTCACGGTCATGGCGGCCTTCTTTGTTGTTATAGCACGTCCTTTAAAAAGCTTTACAATTAAAATTCTATAGCTATGCCTAACCCAAACCCTAAAACCTTCAATTTTCCGAAAATTCGAAAGCTATACCTAACCCCAACCCTAAAACCTTCCATTTTTTATAATCCTTTTAGAATTTATAGACCTTTCTTTTCCAGCAACCGGTAGCGTCGTGACGTCACGGTCGACATACTTCGCTTCAGCCTAGATCATTATGGTGAAATAATATTTAATAATGTTCAGTATTTTAATGAATGTAGAGAACTCCTGCTCTACCGTTCAATTATTTGATTAAATCACTGGTTATAAAATTAATGGGAAAACGTTGAAGAGTGAAAACAAGCGCAGGTCTGGTACGTCACTATACAGAGTAGGACGGCTATTGAACTTAAAATATGTTAAGACAAATATTTTTGATAGATGTTAGCCATTCTGTGGGTGGGCCCATGTGTTTGTGTCCCTGTGTATGGGACCTTGTGTGTGGGTCCCTGTGTGAATGTTGCTGTGTGTGGGCCCCTGTGTGCGTGACCCTGTGTGCGGACCCCTGTGTGTATGCCCCTGTGTGTGGGACCCTGTGTGTAGGACCCTATGTGTATGCCCCTGTGTGTAGGACCCTGTGTGTATGCCCCTGTGTGTGGGACCCTGCTTGTAGTAAATTGATGGGACATGCTTCTAATAAATAACTGGGCCTCCTAGTTTGCCTCTTATTAACAAGGAGGTTTCTTTTGTTTCCCGTAAATCAATTTGTCATCGTCAGCTATGGAAGCTTTCCACGTGGGTAACTTAGATGAAATTCTAAAACTTTTTCTGGTTTTGGTTGTTGTTTTATGTTACAAGTTAAAGACAGTGGAGAAATAGATGCGTGTAAACAAAGACAGTGATGTCAAAAATTTCAACAAAAATCATAAAATTGTAATCATAAAATTGTCAAGATTACACGCCATTTTTTTGTGATACAAGGAATCAGTGGAAGCGTATTAAGACCCCCCCCCCCACCCCAATCACTTCCTTAAACTAAATGTAAAACGAACACCCTTGCCACCCCCACCCCCACACCTAAAATTCAAGTTTGGTCTTTGATAGAACACAGTCATTGATGTTAACATGTTTCAAGGAAGCCAATGCTTGGATATGACCTAAACAAATGATACCAAACATAAAAACTAAACATTGCAAGTGGCGTGCCCGTTAACACGGACTCGGCGTGGAAAATGGACGCTTGCATAATTAACGACGCCATATATGTACCGGAAATGTCCCAATTCGCCAGGCGCATGCGCGGATGTACTTGCTGTCACGATAATGTTATACGGAAAAGGAAATGAATGTAAAGTAAGCAATCAAATTTTAAAGCACTAAATTAATATTTTTTTAAAGTTTAAAATGCAGGGGAAAAACTGAATAGTTTTATAGATAAATTTTAAACAGCCAAGTCAAGTTAAATCCTGATAGTTTTGATTGCATCAAACCAATCATTTCACCAATCGTATCAATTACTTCTGAAATTATCGGCGTGTGCCGTGTCCGGGAGAATGTCCATTAAAAAAAAAAATTAGCTGTATCCTCACCCAACAGGATGTCGTGGGGTCATAAGGTTAACGACACCCATGACCTCAGGTCAAAAGTCACGAATCGTGCGACTCGCCTATTGATAGCATGCGAGGGTCCTGTAGTTTTTATCATAGACGTACCCTATTATAATAACGGGTCTGTTAAGTAGTTGTGTTAGCGTGTTGACACAACGGTTCTGGTTCTGTCATCTCATGGCTGTTGTGTAAATTGATTTATAGATATATTGTCGTGTATAAAACGTTATATGCTAGTACATTTAATTTTTAAGAGACGAATTTAGGCCCCAAATACAAAACCGCAATCGTTATCAGTAGGAATGGCTCGGCCCTGTTATTAATTTGAACAATTGAAATTAATTATATCCTTTTTTTTTTTTTACTTTTGGTGCTGGAATCTACAAAGCATCGAGGTGCAGCTAAGGCGTAATGAACGAACAAAAATTAACTACTTAGAAATGGGGATTAAGGGGGGGGAATAGAACAAAAGTGAATCCTAAATGAAATCACGGTGAAACGCTTCCTTCAATGTTGGTGGTGGGAGGGGGGATGGGAGGCATTTCCTTGTGGATGGGAGGGGCTTGCCTTGTTTCTCTGATCCCCAGATAAACAGTTCAGTCTTACTGGCGCTAGACTAATGGGATATCTTCCATTGTATTCTGTGTTAATAAAGTCTCTATTCCGGGAGCAGAGATAGAGAATCTCCTTTGTTTGTTTTGAATCAAAAACATTTTACAGACTACAAATAAAAGACGTTAAAGGTAACAATGATGTGATGTTGTGAGTGTGGTGGAATTTCGGTTTGGTTGTGCATATACCAACTGACAAAGTCATAAGGGCGTTGTCTTGTTGTTTTTATAGCAGAGGCGTAGTGAATGGGGGTGGAAATTATACATGAATTGCCTCTGGACTAAAAATATCGGAGCTACTCAACTGTTTTAAGGTTTTATGAATTTTTTTGATGTTTTGTTTCGGTCACTTTTTTATTCTCTCCCACAAGTTTTTCAGTATGTTGTGGGTAATCAATAGAAATACTTAGCCTTATTTTTAGATTCAAGAATAGTCTTGTAGTATGTAATGTTGGGGATGTTTAGTTTCTGGAATAGTCTTGTAGTATGTAATGTTGGGGATGTTAAGTTTCTGGAATAGTCTTGTAGTATGTAATGTTGGGGATGTTAAGTTTCTGGAATAGTCTTGTAGTATGTAATGTTGGGGATGTTTAGTTTCTGGAATAGTCTTAGTCTTATAGTATGGCATGTGTGGGATGTTTAAAAGTTCTTGATCTAATTCATCTTTATCATGTCAGCCTTTAACCCCTTGTGTCAACTAAACCAGTAATTACAGTGAATGCATTCCGTTGGTAGACTTAATAATACTGAAGACTAACGAAGTATCCCGAAAATAAAAACTTTTTAAACTGGGGATGTCAGACAAAATAGTTAGTGTTCGTTAATTATCATTGTCATTGTCTTTAAAAAAAAAAAAACATGGGCCAACAATTTTCAAAATTATTCGATAAAGAGTTACCCCCCTTCTCCCCCCTTCCCACCGCTGTTCAGCCCGCACTGGTTAATTGAGAATGTGCTAAAACATGCCCGGTACATGATGGTCTGTAATCAATATCTCAAGGCTAAGTGTTACAGTGATGGTCAGCACAGCTGGTCAGTCAGTCAGCACAAGTTCAACTGTGTGTCAAAGTGTGTTGAAAAGGTTGATACCTCCAGGCTGGCGGCCACTACCTGGTCATCGACCAAATGTGCTGACCCGGGGGGGGGGGAGGTCATAGAGCGGACAGTACACTTCCCTTCAATGACCCGGCGAAATGGTCCCGGGTCTCAGTGGTTCAGACACAGGTGAACACGGGGATCTATAATTTTTTACTTTAGAGTAAGCATGCAGGTCCCCAAAAGTAAGGCAGTAAACATGCACGTTCTTGTACTGGGTCAGTTAGAAGACCTGGGATGGGTGAACCCTTTGTGTGTGCGTGTGAAGGGTGAGATAATGTAATAATGAGATATGACCAATTCTGTGTACTGTGAGATTGTTTCCATGTAAATGTATTAGTATTACGATGTGTCAGATTGTTCTTTAAGTATCGTTCCTTTAGACTTTGATTCTAATCAGTGTTGTACCATTGGATACAAGCATACCGAACAAAACTTTTACTTAGTTATACTTTCCTTCGCCACCCCTCTCCTTTGTGTTACACTGCCATCTCTGCAAAACTGTATCCCAGCCATTTTCAACCCCTGCTTTCTACTAGCTGTCATTTCCGTTTTTATCCTCATCCTTCCATCCCTTCTTCTCTCACCTTACTGGTTCTACATCATGCTTTGCTTTCATGACACTACTGGTCTGGGGCCGTCCATAAATGACGTCACGTACTAAGGGGAGGGGGAGGAAGGTAACTCATTTGTGACGAGGAG
>MUZC01004239.1:1289891-1312720 GCA_002072015.1 Radix auricularia | reverse complement strand
GGGGGGGGGGGGGGGGGGGGGGGGTTGTTTAATAAATGTGAAGTCACATAAAAAAACACGCAACTTTAAATAAAAGTTCCACTTTAATATTTGATAGTTAACAATTTATTAAAAGACGTTTTGCATGTAGTAGAGGCGTTAGGTAAGCGCGGGGCCTAGTGCAAGTGCCAGCAATAACCCCGCGGGGCCAGAGTGCAAATAAAGATCGCTAAGCACCAGTATGCTATGGTATTTAAAAATATGAAATATCTTGATTATTGTGTAATTTTAATACCGCGTGTCACCTTTTTATTAAAAGTTGTAACGGTGTAATGCTTTCAAAGACGTCTAGAGCTACGCTACGGAATTTGATCTTCAAAAAGGATTACAAGCGTGCCTCTTTCGTTTCTTTACCATCGTTTCCAGCATACGTTCTACCATCCACTCTTTGGCTCTACATGTATAGGCTATTAACCAGGACGAGACATGTTTAGGACCGAAACGCGGGGCCTACCTAAGCGCGGGGCCTGGGGCAGTCGCCCCAGTTGCCACCCCCAAACGCCGCTCCTGTTTGCATGAGCTCTGTTTTACGTGCAGCCTTACAAAAAAATACATAGATCTAGTGATATGACAACAAAGTGATATCAAACACGATAATTTTCAAATAGAAAATGCGGCTTTAAGGGTGGGGGGGGGGAGGTCAACGCATTGTGACGTCATATTGAAAAAAGTGGAAGGCCTAAGTTTATGTGACGAAGTGTGACGAGGGAGGGGGGAGTTTAAAATCTGCCAAAATCGCGTGAAGTCAATTATGGACGCCCTCCCTAACCCCTATTTCCTTTTTGATTTGTTCAACTGTGTTAAAATCGTCCAATGAACACGTTCTATTTTAAAATCTAAAATGTGTAATTTAGAGTAATAATAATAAACCCTGTGGAAATCTAACAACGTGCTCGCAAGATTTCAACATGTAGCGTTATTCAAACGAGATGACTGCTTTACTTGATCCGTGTGTAACTGTGTGTCTTTATATAGGTCCCCATCTCACTGGTGAGACATACCAATCTAGTGACAGGGATCAGACCAATATAGTGACAGGGTTCAGACCAATATAGTAACAGGGTTCAGACCAATATGGTGACAGGGTTCAGACCAATATAGTGACAGGGTTCAGACCAATATGGTGACAGGGTTCAGACCAATATAGTGACAGGGTTCAGACCAATATAGTGACAGGGATCAGACCAATATGGTGACAGGGTTCAGAGCAATCAAGTGACAGGGTTCAGACCAATATGGTGACAGGGTTCAGAGCAATAAAGTGACAGGGTTCAGACCAATATAGTAACAGGGTTCAGACCAATATGGTGACAGGGTTCAGACCAATATAGTAACAGGGTTCAGACCAATATAGTGACAGGGATCAGACCAATATGGTGACAGGGTTCATAGCAATCAAGTGACAGGGTTCAGACCAATATGGTGACAGGGTTCAGAGCAATCAAGAGACAGGGTTCAGACCAATATGGTGACAGGGTTCAGAGCAATCAAGTGACAGGGTTCAGACCAATATGGTGACAGGGTTCAGAGCAATCAAGTGACAGGGTTCAGAGCAATCAAGAAACAACGAAGACAATACGATCAGTGCAGGGTTCAGAGCAATCAAGTGACAGGGTTCAGACCAATATGGTGACAGGGTTCAGACCAATCTAGTGACAGGGTTCAGACCAATATAGTGACAGGGTTCAGACCAATATAGTGACAGGGATCAGACCAATATGGTGACAGGGTTCAGACCAATCAATTGACAGGGTTCAGACCAATCTAGTGACAGGGTTCAGACCAATCAATTGACAGGGTTCAGACCAATCTAGTGACAGGGTTCAGACCAATATAGTGACAGGGATCAGACCAATATGGTGACAGGGTTCAGAGCAATCAAGTGACAGGGTTCAGACCAATATGGTGACAGGGTTCAGACCAATATAGTGACAGGGTTCAGACCAATATGGTGACAGGGTTCAGACCAATATGGTGACAGGTTTCAGACCAATATGGTGAGAGGGTTCTGACCAATATGGTGACAGGTTTCAGACCAATATGGTGACAGGGTTCAGACCAATATGGTGACAGGGTTCAGACCAATATAGTGACAGGGTTCAGACCAATATAGTGACAGGGTGTTCAGACCAATATAGTGACAGGGTTCAGACCAATATGGTGACAGGGTTCAGACCAATATGGTGACAGGGTTCAGACCAATATGGTGACAGGGTTCAGACCAATCTAGTGACAGGGTTCAGACCAATATAGTGACAGGGAGCAGACCAATATAGTGACAGGGAGCAGACCAATATAGTGACAGGGAGCAGACCAATATAGTGACAGGGTTCAGACCAATATGGTGACAGGGTTCAGACCAATCTAGTGACAGGGTTCAGACCAATATGGTGACAGGGTTCAGACCAATCTAGTGACAGGGTTCAGACCAATCTAGTGACAGGGAGCAGACCAATATAGTGACAGGGAGCAGACAGACCAATATAGTGACAGGGAGCAGACAGACCAATATAGTGACAGGGAGCAGACAGACCAATATAGTGACAGGGAGCAGACAGACCAATATAGTGACAGGGTTCAGACCAATCTAGTGACAGGGTTCAGACCAATCTAGTGACAGAGTTCAGAGCAATCTAGTGACAGGGTTCAGACCAATATAGTGACAGGGTTCAGAGCAATCTAGTGACAGGGTTCAGAGCAATCTAGTGACAGGGTTCAGACCAATATAGTGACAGGGAGCAGACAGACCAATATAGTGACAGGGATCAGACCAATATAGTGACCAATATCGTTCGTTGATCGTCCGTCGAATCAACGAGGACCACTCTAGTCATCCGAGGGTTGCTGGGACTGGCTTTGTCTTTGTGTGCGCAGATGGCTGACGAGACCGATCCAGGCACGGAAGGTTCGGGAAGAGAAACGACATGGGACGAGTGGGTTGCCTCTTCTTTTTAACATAATATACACTTAACTAAGTATACTTGGCCAATTTAATGACTGAATGATAATATAATTATTGATTATTAAGAGTTTTATTTATTTACTTGAAGTCATATATGTGCAGTAAATAGTTAAGTTGAAATAAAGAATAGGCCTGCTCAGAGGCGTCACCAGGGTTGGTGTCACCCGGGGCGGTAGCTCATGGTGTCACCCGGGGCGGTAGCTCCTGGTGTCACCCCGTCATGATTTAACCCATAGAACTCCTGCGAGTTTTCCAGTGCCAAATAACGGGAATATATAGAATTTTACTGTCTGGTGTCACCCCCCTGATGGTGTCATCCAGGGCGGCCCGCCCCCGCCGCCCCCTAGCGACGCCACTGGGCCTGCTGCAAAGATTTTAAAAAGGATATAACTTTAAAAGTCTATCAACTATAATTTATTAATTTAGAAATAAAAATGGTTTAGAAAAAATATACTAATACCATTTATTATTATTGTTGACAGTGTAAATCAATTTATTTATTATAGCCAAAGTAAAATCTTAAATTGTCGTAGTCATGTTAAAATTAACTTTTAATATCATTTTAAGTAGCGGTTCATTTAATAATGATCTGGATTTAAATTTGCAGTTTGTAATCATCTTATTTATTTGTACAATGGGTTACAACGTGTTTTTTTATAGTTTATTTTAAATCATTTCGATGTTTAGGGTTTGAAAAATTGAGAATCATAACCAGTACCCCATGAAAACAACGAAGACAATACGATCAGTGCCAATTTTTTTTTAAAAAGGCGATGAGTGAGTGATGACGTTTCGGAATTTTTACCAGTTACCAGCAAAGTGTAAACTGACAACGTTGATGTTTTTAATCATTAAAATACAATCTTAAACTCATTTTTGAAGGTTTTAATAACTACAAAAAAAAAATATATTTAAGAAGAAATCTACAGCTTACCGGGTCGTAAAAGTGAAGAAACAGATGTCAAAACTTAGATCCACTCAAATAAGTGAGAGAGTCACCAGTAGACATATATCTGACGTATTTAATGACTAAATTATATTATTTGTATATTATTATTTTATTACTGTGACATAAAACATGAAATTCCGAGGAACACCTTAAGCGAACCATTCAGTGTGAAGAACAGTTTTCACGTCAATTTTCGTTGTGAGCTAAATTTTTAAACTTTTTTTTTGTTTTGTTTCATTTCACCTGAATAGCTGTCCGAATAAATATCTATGCTCACAGCAGCAGCATTAAAAAAATAAAAAGTGGCTGACTCCCCTCTTCTGTTGGGGCCCCTGAATAAATTCCTAGATTCAACCCCTGTACACGCCCCTGCTTAAAGAACTAAAGATAACCAATCAGTCTAATGCAGGTCCTGTGATTGACATACAATTTATCCATGTTTTTTTCAATATTTAACGCACATAACACAATCGCACCAACCAGTGCAAAAGTTACGGGACATAATAGCATGTAGTCAATAATGCACCCTATACAATCGCACCAACCCGTGTTAAAATTACGGGACAAAACAATTAAACATGTATTCAAATAGCGCACCTTATACAATCGCACCAACCCGTGTTAAAATTACGGGACAAAACAATTAAACATGTATTCAAATAACGCACCTTATACAATCGCACCAACCAGTGTTAAAATTACGGGACAAAACATGTATTCAAATAGCGCACCTTATACAATCGCACCAACCAGTGTTAAAATTACGGGACAAAACATGTATTCAAATAACGCACCTTATACAATCGCACCAACCAGTGTTAAAATTACGGGACAAAACATGTATTCAAATAGCGCACCTTTAATATTTAATGGACGTTTTACATTTAATTTGTACTCGGTATCAAAGAGCAGAGAATGTCCTGAGATGAAACAAGATGGCGGAGTTCATGTGCTGATTGGAACAAATCTGTTCACCAGCATGAGTCAGTCTCCACTTATGAAATGTTCAGATTTCATGACTGTATAAGAACCGTCCTGTGACCTGTGATGCCAGTCGTGTTTCTTTATGCCAAAACTTTGCATGTGAATCTCTTGTTGAACAAAAAATGTTAAAGAGTATGAAGTCCCCACCGGTGTCGCTAGTAGCTACATCATTTTAATCACTCCAGAAACAATGGTTTTGTAGAAGAAAAAGACCAATACATTTTAAGCAATAAATATACTCTTTAAACCAGGGCCGGTTTAGGCCAGTGCAACCTTTGCGTCCACAGTGGTCCCCCGCGCATTCATTTGCCCCGCCTATCGTAACTCCCACTTATTATCCTTATTAATTCCTTATTCCTACCTAAACTAGGCCCCGCGCAATCCATTTCACATATTAAGCGCAAAGTGCCCGCAATTCCTAAGATCGGCCCTGCTTTAACGCAATATTATAAAGTTAATAAGCGGATTTTCTACGACAATTTCGTGCTTACTTCTAGCTATTAGCGCTACGCCGCCATGTTAAAAAGAGAAACTAAATTGACAAGTAATATATAATGAATTTATCGTTTTCAATTTTTTAATAAATTAATTATCCCGTAATCTGGCCATAATTATCATGTCATTGCATTTTGCATGAAGAGTGCAGACGGTACAAAAGTAAAAAAAAAAAAAATACAATCAACTCAATAATAATTTACTGAACCCAATTGAATGTCTCAAATTAAGTTTTATTCGTAGAAATCTTAAAAGCTAAATACAAGGCGGTTAAGGTTTAGCGAATTAAAGCAACCACTAGCCGTTATAAAAACCGAAATTAACTCGAATTTCAGATTTTCGTTTAATAATAATAATGATAATAATAATAATTAAAATAATTATTATTAATAATAATAATAACTATGATAATTCAATAATAATAATAATAATATTAAATTTGTAATTTAAATAGTGCTTAATTCCATCAAGGAACCGGGCTCACAGCGCTTTACATGGAGTATGGAGATAATAACATACATATATTAATTAAATAAACATTCATATCATACTAACTACATAAATGACAATAAGTAGTACATCAGCTACGTTAATCATTAAAAGAAATTTTTCATTAATTTTCAAAATACAGTTTGAAAAGATGTGTTTAACGTGCAGTCTTGAAGAACTTGGTTGTTGAAATACTACGAATGTGTAATGGAAGAAAATTCCATTGTTTGGCTGCACAAAAAGAGAATGACCTTTAGCCTAATGTTTTAGTTCGTGACTTAGTACTCGATATTCGTATCCGGATCCGGGGAAATAGTACATCTAGCTATTCGGATTTGGTACCTGGTTGAAAATGTCTACCCGGTTGGTCCCTATTAAAAATAGTTCGTATCATTGCTAGTTGTCTCCCTTCGGTATAAGTTACTTCCCTTTGATTGACTTGTGTGCCCTGCGTTTGAGAGTATAAATATTTGTGCTAGTACAGACCCATGTCTCGGTAAGATGGTGAGTGATCGTGGACCACACATTTGATGGTGAGTGATTGTGGACCACACATTTGGTGGTGAGTGATTGTGGAGCACACATTTGATGGTGAGTGATTGTGGAGCACACATTTGGTGGTGAGTGATTGTGGACCACACATTTGGTGGTGAGTGATTGTAGACCACACATTTGGTGATGAGTGATTGTGGACCACACATTTGGTGGGGAGTGATTGTGGACCACACATTTGGTGGTGAGTGATTGTGGACCACACATTTGGTGGTGAGTGATTGTGGACCACATATTTGGTGGTGAGTGATTGTGGATCACACATTTGGTGGTGAGTGATTGTGGAGCACACATTTGGTGGTGAGTGATTGTGGAGCACACATTTGGTGGTGAGTGATTGTGGACCACACATTTGGTGAGTGATTGTGGACCACACATTTGGTGGTGAGTGATCGTGGACCACACATTTGGTGGTGAGTGATTGTGGACCACACATTTGGTGGTGAGTGATTGTGGACCACACATTTGGGGGTGAGTGATTGTGGACCACACATTTGGTGGTGAGTGATTGTGGACCACACATTTGGTGGTGAGTGATTGTGGACCACACATTTGGTGAGTGATCGTGGACCACACATTTGGTGGTGAGTGATCGTGGGCCACACATTTGGTGGTGAGTGATTGTGGACCACACATTTGGTGGTGAGTGATTGTGGACCACACATTTGGTGGTGAGTGATTGTGGACCACACATATGGTGAGTGATTGTTGTTATGGTTGAGTAATGTGACAGGCAAAATGTCTAATCTCGCTGCGTGCCGCTTTGCCGCTTAGAGGTGAAGGACCGGAGGGTCATTATCAGACCCCGGGAAATCTAGCATGCTGGGGGTGGGGAGGTCGGTGGAATATTTAGACAAGACCCTCACCACCCGTGTAAACATTAGTGAAGGAAACTCTGGAGGTAACAGTAGGCAGTGTTTTTTGAGGTCGGGGGTGGGGCTCAGTGAATGGTCTATTGTACTTGTATAATTAACTCATTGGCGATACGTAATGAGCAGTTTATGGTTAGTATGTTAGGGCAATGGGTGAAGGTGAGGGATGGGTTGAGGTGNGTGGAGGTGTGTGGGACGGGTGGAGGTGTGTGGGACGGGTGGAGGTGTGTGGGACGGGTGGAGGTGTGGGACGGGTGGAGGTGGGGGAGCTGTGTAATCTGAATTTTTTAGATGGCAACAGTTGTGTTGGAATGTTGGTGATTATTGGGGGGGGGGTGAGGTTTTAGGGCAAAGTGAATGATGTCATGACAGTTTGGGGGAAGGGGGGATATTATTTATTTAGGATTTGGAAGGGGATTTATTTGAGTTGAGTTTAAAGGGCGATATATGTTCTCTCCTAAAGTTGAATATTCATCATATAGTATCTATGGTTTTTCTTTAAACAAAAACTCAGTTGTACTTCAAGACTTTCTTAGATTTTTCAAATTAAATAGTGATTGGTTATAATGTCAAATGATTGGTTACAATGTCAAGTGATTGGTTACAATGTCAAGTGATTGGTTACAATGTCAAGTGATTGGTTACAATGTCAAGTGATTGGTAACAATGTCAAGTGATTGGTTACAATGTCAAGTGATTGGTTACAATGTCAAGTGATTGGTTACAATGTTTGGTTACAATGTCAAGTGATTGGTTACAATGTCAAGTGATTGGTTACAATGTCAAGTGATTGGTTACAATGTCAAGTGATTGGTTATAATGTCAAGTGATTGGTTACAATGTCAAGTGATTGGTTACAATGCCAAGTACTTGAATGGAAGATTAAAGTGATATAACAACAAAATGGTCATGATTTATCTTGGGTTCCAGACAAGCAAGGTGTGCCCAGATTGAGAAAGGGGTCATTCTATTTATAGGGCCAAGACTGATAAAGGGGCCATTCTATTTATAGGGCCAAGACTGAGAAAGAGGCCATTCTATTTATAGGGCCAGGACTGAGAAAGACGCCATTCTATTTATGGGGCCAAGACTAATTTAAGGGGCCATTCTATGTATAGGGCCAAGACTGATAAAGGGGCCATTCTATGTATAGGGCCAAGACTAATTAAAGGGGCCATTCTATGTATAGGGCCAAGACTAATTAAAGGGGCCATTCTATGTATAGGGCCAAGACTGATAAAGGGGCCATTCTATGTATAGGGCCAAGACTGATAAAGGGGCCATTCTATGTATAGGGCCAAGACTAATTTAAAGAGTAAAAATGAGACTTTTCTCATTTCAATGTTTCTAGATGAGAGTAATAGTTAATCTTGTCCCCCTCATCAAATCACACAATCACTAAATCAATCACTCAATCACTCAATCACTCACTCACTCAGTAAATCACTCAATTAATGACACACCCAATCACTCAATCAATAACTCAATAACTCACTCAATCACTCAATCAATCACTCAATGATTCAATCAATCACTCAATCAATCACTCAATCAATCACTCAGTCACTCAATCATTTGAGTGTACATCTTTGGTGCATCAACCACTTCAACAAATTTCCTGAGCTGATTCACTATCCAGCTTATGAAATTTGTTTCTGTATGATAAAACTTTGTTCTTTACCATTCTTCTGTTTCCTTTTGCTTGTAGGAACCAATGTGGCAGAAGAGAGATGCTGAGCACAATGCAGTGACACAGAAGTCAGTATAAATGAGAACATTTGAGTGACATTTCTTGTAAGCTCAGTGCAGTCTTCTATGAATACTACAAGGTAAATATGATATACATCAATATTAAAACACTCGTATAGATCAGATGTTGACTTGTTGTTTTTTTTAGTAGTTAAAACAATGAGTAAGTGACAACTTTTTTATAGAAAGTCATTAGACTTTAAAAAACTATTTTAAACATTTTTTTATAAAAACATTTATTTAGAAAGATAATCTATCCAGCTTGTTTCAATGAGTCCTCTTGTTTAATAGCAAACAACCTTATACTTATAATGGTTTCAAACAGAGTAATATTTAAAAATACCCAAAAGCAGGTATCCATTTAAATTTATTACAATCTTTTTTCATTAAAATTTCAGATAATCAAGAAAATTACAAGATATTCAAGAAAAAAATCATCACAAATTGATTGTGCCACACAGGAGCAAGGTCAAGGTAGGCGGAAGGAAGGTCAAGGTAGGCAGAAGCAAGGTCAAGGTAGGCGTAAGAACATAATTCTAATATTTGATGTAAAAATGTACATTGGTAGCCTCATGTTCTTCTAATCCTATTCCCACTAATGTAAAAATAATCATTAAAATTCAGAGGGTGGTAACTCTTCACAAAGATTTTATGTTTGTAATTGTTACTCCCCTTTGACCAAAAAAAAAATTCTGATGAAAAACCCAAATAATTTTTTTTTCATTTATATAAATTTAGAACAAAGCATTCCTTAAATTATTTTCATTGAAAAAGGTGTAAAACAATTGATAAAACTCTAATTTTAGATGTACAAAGCCATAAAATTTGACTTGTGATTCCAGAGCTGTTTCCGGTGTTTTCATATAAAAAGCCAAATAGTGTCTTTAGAGACACACATAAATGATGATACAAATATTGAATCTAAGAAATCTGTTCATATGCCATGAGTACTTCACAGGGATTTACAGTCCCCTTTTATTGCAATAACTATAGAACACTTTAAAAGTTTGAAATGTCAGAGTAGCGTGCCTTTATTCAACGCATTTGATGTTTTTTCAATAGACAATCTGTCTAAATATTAAATATGGAATACCTTTCATTGTAGTTTCTAGTCTTTGCTGAAGGCTGTTTTTAAATTTTGTTGTAAAGCGCTGTGAGCCCAGTTCCTTTCAGGGATACAGCGCTATATAAAAAATCCTATTATTATTATTATTTTTTTAAACCTAAAATGGATCAAGCTATTATTCATTTACTGACTGACTAACTTTAGCTATGCAGCTATTCTTGTCTGTTTACCATCAAATCTATATCTAATATTGCGTATAGATTTCAATGGTCATCCACCAAACGTCAGAGTTTTCATATTCATGAGAAATCCACTTCATTTATTGTTACCAGATACTTTTCCATCTATTATTTCTTAAAATAAACAAGCTTGTACAGTTTGAGATCGAGGTCAGAGATGTGAGGCTAGATATCAATGTGAAGTAGGGATCAACGATATAAATATTTGTATAGTAATATCCCTGGTGTATAGTGAGTGAGAAGTTTAGAGCAGAACTAGGAAAGATTGTCATTTACAAATGCAAAAAGGCGAATTCGTTGTCTAGGGGGATCGAGGTCCACCCTTAGCCACAGATATCAGTGATTGAGTTCATGAAGTTCATAAGAAAATTAAGTCGTTTTCACACCATAACATCCGACCGTAACAAACATCACTGTGTAATTTTTTTGTTTCCATGACAAAATGACAAGTGACAAAACAACAAGGAGACAAGATTACGAAACAAGTTTTCTTCACCTTGTCGTTTAGTCACTTGTGGTTTTGTCTGGTTGCCAATGTTTTAAAATATTTTTTATACTTTGATAACGTGCTAAAACAACAAATGTCACATTAAGGAAACAATAATTATTACTCTACGTTCAATCGATTCTGTTCTAAAATCTTTCAATAATTCCCCGTGCTTCGCGGATTCAAAATTTTGTTTTTAAAGGGAAGCAATTCATGCTAAACTCTGTCTACATAAAATTTTGGGCGGTAATTTCCCTTTAGATATAATTTTTATGTGGGAGAAACTTGTCCGTGAGATATTTTTGTTTGAGAAGTTCGAAGTCTACACAAACGGCAGATGTTTCAGCTTTTAACTGAACCCGGAACATTGGTGCTGTCGTCAGTGCACCAGTAGTAGGGTGTCGTTGACGCTGTAGGATTAACTTTTTACGACTCTATTTGTGGACTTGGGATGGGGGGAAGGAAGCATTAACGCCAGTGACCTACGTTTGAACCGTGCCGCACTGTGCTTGAACTTCAAGTGGTCATCTTGACGCCTACAGCCTGTCTGGTGGCAGAACCGGTCAGTTTCCCCCACACTGTACTTAGTTCAGATGGTTAGTGTCAACTGACAGTATCAATGGACTGTGTGACAGTGCCAAATGAGTGTCAACTGACAGTGTCAACTGACAGTATCAATGGACTGTGTGACAGTGCCAAATGAGTGTCAACTGACAGTGTCAACTGACAGTGTCAACTGACAGTATCAATGGACTGTGCGACAGTGCCAAATGAGTGTCAACTGACAGTGTCAACTAACAGTGTCAACTGACTGTATTAACAGACTGTGCGACAGTGCCAAAGGACAGTGTCAACGATGAATGGTCGTTGCCAATTACGTCACGTTGACTAGTGGGGTTTGCATTGTTCCGTGGCGCAGTCGATACTCTTACCGGGTGTTGATCCACATTTTTCACTTACGCAAGCCTTGCATTTTTGAAAAAAAACACATTAAAAAGAAACAGCTGTTGAAGTAGAAGTTACTGGGTCCAATAGGCCACGGGAGGTTTTAAGCGTTTCCACGCTAAAGTTAAATGCTGGGAAAAAAAACCTCAATCTTTTCAGTTAATCTGTAATAAATATATAAAAAGAAAACAAATGAGCAACGCACTGTCACTAAGAAATCAAATATCCACACCACGCAGTTATTTATTTTAACACTAAATGTCTAACGTCGTTGGTACAACGATGACTTGGGCTGGAGGGATGTATTGAAAAGATTTGAGGTGGGTGGTGGCCAGTACTAACTCTTGCCTGCCTTATCTCACCTTGGCTGATCAAAGGATACTCTCCTTTACTGGTTTACTGGAGTGAACAAAGCTTTGTTATTTGGAAGGATTGGGGGGGGGGGGTAACTGTGTCACCAAAAAATCATAGGCCAATCATTTTAACAAAATTATGAGGTCAACACCTAAGTGTACTTGACCCAATCGTAATCTGTGGGAAACAATCTTAGACACCTTCTACCTTCTAGTGCGTTGTAGATAATTACTTTGAAGAACATGACTTTGAAGAACATGACTTTGAAGAACATGACTACGAAGAACATGATTACGAAGAACATGACTACGAAGAACATGACTATGAAGAACATTACTTTAAAGAACATTTCTATGAATAACAGGACTATGGAGAATATTACTCTGAAGAACATTACTCTGAAGAACATTATTTGGAAGAACATGACTATGAAGAAAATGACTTTTAAGAACATGACTACGAAGAACATGACTTTAAAGAACATTTCTATGAATAACAGGACTATGGAGAACATTACTCCGAAGAACATTACTCCGAAGAACATTACTCGGAAGAATATGACTTTAAAGAACGTGAATTGATAGAATATAACTTTGACGAAAATTGTTTTGCAAATATGCGCATCTAAACTTGACTTCAAAGAACATGGATTTGTAGAATATGAATTTTTAAAATAGGCTCTGAAAAACATGACTTTGAAAAACATGACTTTGAAAAACATGACTTTGAAAAACATGACTTTGAAAAACATGACTTTGAAAAACATGACTTTGGAGAACATCGTGTTTTATAACATGACGTAGAGAAATTAATAGGAAAAGAATATATGTATATCTATAGAGAGATAAGCACTTGACACATAATGTCTTGTATTAAGTGACATTTTAGTTTTTAGTACACAATATTTTTAAATATATAAGTAGTGACTATATCAAGGTGTTTTTATGAACTTCAATAATGCGAGACGACTTTTTATATCGTTAAGGCTACTGTGTAAAAAATATTCATGAGATTTGAAAAGAAATCTACAATCAGTCTCAACAAGATCCTGAAGTATTAAAACCACTTTGCTCGAAACGTTTTTTTTTTCTTTTCAAAGCCTTTTTCGCCAATAATTGAATACCTTTTTGAGACCCGCTGGCCCGTGAGATATTTAAGAGATGAAAAACTATTTTTATAAAACTAGTTCCCACAGGCAACGGGCTTTCAACCGTGAACGAATACCTTTATAGTCACCTTGGCGCAGGGCAAATTTCAATGGTTTTCCAAAGTCGGCATAGGCATTTCTTAACCGGGGCCCTAAAACCTACACCCACCCCCCCTCTCCCTGTCTCTTTTAGTACCCCGCTAGGACAAGCCGCCGTCAAAAATTCTACCCCACCACGCATCCCGCTCATTTATTATTCATGAAGTCTGGAGCTGCTCAGTGGACCTGGCTTTGACTTGACCTCTTCAACGGCGTTCTGCCGGCCTCAGCGGACCGTTACCGTCCCAGGTTTGTTGGGGGGGGGAGGGGGGGGCTGTTAATAGTGTTTGTGTGTGTGTGTGTGTGCGTGCGTGCCTCTTTGGGAACTTGTTGCAGCAGTTTCGTTTAGGTCAAAAAATATAATCCACATATTGCAAAACTTTAATTACATAAAATAGTCAAATGTATTAAAGATATTTGAATCCATGGCAAGGATGAACTCCCAAAGTTCAAAGCCATCTGAAAACTCGAGTGGACAGATGTCTAAAGTTAGATGGCTTTAGAAGGCTCAAAGTGGACACAGGTCTAAAGCTAGATGGCTTTAGAAAACTCAAAGTGGATAGAGGTCTAAAGCTAAATGACTGTAGAAAAATCTAGTGGACACAGGTCTAAAGTCTAGAGTTAGATGGCTTTAGAAAGCTCAAAGTGGACACAGGTCTAAAGATAGATGGCTGTAGAAAACTCAAAATGGACACAGGTCTAAAGCTAGATGACTTTAGAAAGCTCGAAGTGGACACAGGTCTAAAGCTAGATGGCTGTAGAAATATTCAATAGTTGCAACTGATATTTTCACAACTGACAGAGATCTTTTTTGTCTTCTTTGTATATCTTATAAAAATCTATTTTAAAAATGGGTGCGGAAGGGTGGGAAGTGTGTGTGTGGGGTGGGGGTAGGTTTAAATCTCGGCTATAACAATCTCATAGACGGCTTTCTTTATTGATTAGTGTTGACATTCAAACAAGGGTCGAGGGATGAGAACGAAAGTACATTTACGATCATTCCCCTCGGTGCACCTCAGTTTAACGTGTGAGCCAGATGGTGACCCCTGCTCATAGCAGTTAGAAATGTTGTTGTTTGTCGTGTGTTCCGGTGTTGGCGGAACATTCACATTTAGAAATAATGTTTGTTATATTGTTTTTAGGGGTTCTACCTTAACAAGAATTTATGTATATATGTCTTTAAAGAATTTAAAACAACAACAACAACAACAACAAATAGTTTAACTAAATCTCTTCCACTTTTAGTACATCCCAGATGGGTTAAAAAAAAATTATTCCTAATGTCTGCTGTGGTCATTAAGATTTGTTGTGTTAGCCAAGTCTTTGTTTTAAGCATAAATAAATGACTCTATTAGGGGTTATATCTTGGTATTGCTCCATTATATTTTGGTATTTCTCCCGTATATCTTGGTATTGCTCCGATCTTTGTATTGCTCGATATATCTTGGTATTGCTCGATATATCTTGGTATTGCTCCTATATATCTTGGTATTACTCCTGTATATCTTGGTATTGCTCCTATATATCTTGGTATTGCTCCTATATATCTTGGTATTGCTCCTATATATCTTGGTATTGCTCCTATATATTTTGGTATTGCTCCTATATATCTTGGTATTGCTCCGTTTTAAGTTTTAACTTGGAATTGCTCCGTCATAACTTGCTATTGCTCCGTTTCATCATGTATCCTCTTATGTTACACGTGACTTACATCCAAGAACGACAATCCTAGCGCCCCCCCCCCCCGAAATGGCATGTTAAGTTCGACTGCCCACAACAAGGACCACGGGGTGGGGTGGTGGGGGATATTCGTTATTCAAACTGTCGGCATCGTCGATCAAATATGACGTCACTGAGGTGCGGGGATTAAACCTCACCTGCCTCTCATTTAATTGAAATCACCTTTCTTGTCATCTTATACATATATTGTGCGGACGATAAGGTCTTGCAATGAAATCAGTTTGGACAGCTTGTGACCCCATGATTTGCTCGACCATATTTAAAAACCTCAGTTTCACAACCAAACAGGTAAGCGTCCTGTTACTGGTGAACAGTGACCTCTAAACGTGTTGTCAAAAAGTCTTTAACAGGTGGCTCGTGACGAAATCACTGACCCATGCAGACGCCGTTTTTTTTTTCCCTTCTTCCTTAGGCAACGCTGTAGACTGACGCTTTGGGGTCGTTGACGGTGAGCCAAGCACAGGGCTGAAAGATTCTTGCCGGACAAGTTTTGCGCTACCCGGGGTGCACGGTCACTTGACACCAGGAGTCGCGAAAAAAATCTGGGTGGGGGTTGGTTACCGGAGACACGATATTAATATCCAACAGGTAGATTTATGTTGCCATGATTTAATATCTCTGAGCGCATAGTCATCGGTTGACTGTAAGGGGTGTAGCGGGAAAAGGGACTGGGATAGAGGTGTAGCGGGCAATTAAACAGCCCACCCCTGCCCACAAGAACAAGAAACGACTAGAGGGTTTAAAAGGGACCTGAATAGTGTGTTCCAAATAACTCATTCAGTCGGGTGTTAAAGGATCTGTGGCCAAGCCAATGCGTGAAAAAGACCGGTTCTGAACTTCTACCGTATTCGTTGATCATGTGGCCTCTTAGCCACTACTTGGGGGTATAGTCGGACTTTAATAACAATAATATTTTTTTGTGTTGGTGGACATTAGTCGCCAAATGTAGACACTCGAATAGAAGCAAAAGTTGGGTAAAGATTAGTGGCTGGAAGAGTAGCTATAAAAAAACAAAAAGCACTCCCACCTCTGAGTCACGTCCAGGGTGCTAGGGGTTATCGCCCGTTACTAAATTTATTACAATTCTCCTCCATTGTTTTGACTTTAGGGACGCTCTCTGAGGGACAAGAAGGGACTTGCTCATAAACGGGACGATATGCTGCATGTAGGGGAGAGACGGGTGTGGCTGTGGGGCTCTGTGGAGGGAGGGGCAGGGGTACATATGTCCCCTGGCGCCGAGGTACAGGGGTGCTAAAATGACGCTTGGAACGTTATATTACAATAAATTAACAATGGTAATACACTGGGGGGGGGGCAAAAGTGTATAGTTTGCCCCCGGGAGCAAAATATCCCAACTAGGACTCCGACACTCGTGGGGCGTCACTGTCCCATGCTCCACGCGTGATGGCAGCACTTAACACCACAACTACAACTACTTTGTACAGGTCGCTACGCTTTTCTGAGCACGGACTTCGTGCTATTTTAAGGGATAGAGGTGAGGGTGTGGGGGCGGAGGGGCGTCGGGTTCCTATTGCGGGGCTGCCAAAAGTTCAAGGGTACTGAACACACATTGCGGTCATTTCGGACTCCTGATTTAAGTAGCCATTGTGTCCATACGGTAAGCCACATCGTCCATAATCTCTATAGTATGCAATAAGTTGGGGCATTGAAGTGTTACTTGCTGTTAGAGTTCTAGCGGTTTAAAAAATATGAGCGGAAGTGACGTCCACAATGTTAGCTAGCACGCTACGCGGTGGGGATAAAATTCAAGAAACAATGTCTTGGTATTTTGACATTTATTATGTCAATTATCAATCGATAGACATTAGTCAAAGTATTTTATCATGTTTAAGTATGACAGTGAAATTAAAGTGAGACCTTGTCTTGTGACTATGGTGAGACGCTGGTCGCGTGACTAGTGAATCTTTAGTGACATGTTGGTCTTGTGAATAGTGAAAATATAGTGAGACGTTGGTCGTGTTAAAAGTGAAACCATAGTGAAACGCTGCTCAAACTTGGAGTAGGCATAGTTTAAAACTTGTATTTTTAACTTGTGTGTTTATGTGTTTAAACGGGTTATGTTTTGGAAGAAACACTTCGCTGTTTGTAAGTTTCACCAGTAAAGGTTATCAAAGCACCCCCAGTGTTTGTTGTGCGTGAAATATTTGAGAGTTTAAATCAAAGACGTTTTCTTTCAAATGAAATTTGAAATGTGTTAACAATGTTATCGACAAGGACAAATATGTCCAGGAAAAAAAATACAACGATTTAGCTGGTCTTAATCTAAAACTGGATTTTAATTGTAAAATCATGAAGAAAAAAATCATTAAAAATTATTTGTATAAAAGTTCAAACCAAATAATTTCTGAAGATTAGATCGTTGTAGAATCTAATTGCTCAATTATTCGAAATTTTAATTTTTATTTCCCTGTTAAAGATTTCAACAACAAAAAATCATCTTTTAAATTATTCTTATAATTTGCAATAAAAATGATATTCCACATGAGTTTTCAGTTGCAGTTCCAAAACGAAATAAAAAGTCATCAAAGATTGAAGTTTAGGCTTAAAAAACAACAAAAACAACTTAATCTTCTTTAAGAGAGTTTACTTTTATAAAAGACAGTATCCGGAATATTTCGGATGTATGTGCACAGCACGCATTCTATCACCCACCATAAAACCCTAACTTTATCAGTGTTTATGGACATTGCACACAGAACAGTTAGGTGATTCTCAAAAATTCAACACACAAACCAAACACTTTGAATTATTCAAGTGTGGCATTCATAATTCCTCTTAAAGTTCATTTTAAAAAAATTAACCTGAAAGAAATACTATCCTTTAGAAATTTATATACCATGACACCCTTTCTCCCCCCCCCCCAGGAACCCAACAATGGATAAAACCAAGCCACTTATTGAGAACCTCTGGTCAGAACCCTTCGTGTTGCTCATACATTTAAGTCATCCAAGAAGCGTGGTTATGTTTCCGATATTTGAGTTGGTGTACAGGGCAACTAGAGACTAGAGGCACGACTCCGATATTTGAGTTGGTGTACAGGGCAACTAGAGACTAGAGGCACGACATTTGTGTCCTCTCCAAGTGTACGTTGGCTGGTACTTTTGTACTACACTCCGGGCTTTGGTGGAGGTCGGGGGGGGGGGGTGTTTAAAGTCTTTGACTTATAGCCAACAACTGGATAAGCCACTATCTTTATTGTGTTTCTTTGCGAGGGTTCTCACTGTTTATTGGTTGACTCTTGTTTCGGGACTTTTCTCATTCGAATTGCCCGTTTTCGTCACGTAGTAATTTGCTGGTAGCGTCCATCAACAAATCCACTCGTCAAACTAAATTCCTTGTCCAAACGTTTCACAGAAACCAAATATCTTGATCAATCACCCTCTATCCCCCCGTCGTCCCCAAACCCCAATGCCTCCTGTTACCCGCCCCCCTGTCATTACGTTGAAATATAATTATATTGTAAGTTAAGAGCCACGCTTTGGCGATAGCCTCCTGCACTTCTGTGTTTGTCCTATGGTAGGATGAAAATGACTTTAGTCCGCTGAAGAAATGACTGGAAATGGCGGCCGAGAAGTATATCAGATTTTCAGGCCCTGGGTTGATAAGCGGGTCTTCTAAACTGATAAACTGGTGGCTTTTAAAACATGGAGAAATGATTTGGAGTTAAAGAAACACACACTATTATATTTATAGGGGATTTTGGGAAGACAAGGGGCCCTTTGGAAGACAAGGGGCCCTAAGGGCTAAAGTGTGGGGGAAGTTTGTAGAAAATTCTGAAAGGGCGTGGGTGAAATTAAAACATGAAAGAAAAAAGTATGTGGGAGGGGCGGTGGGGGTCAGATTGTTATGCCGACATTGCGACTTTTTATTCCATCTATCGAAAAATAATAACAGTAATAAAAAGGGATGCTCGCTGTGTTACTTTGGTTCAGTCGACCACTTTAAAATTCGCATTAAAACCGCAATATGACTAGCACGTGGTCTTGAAGTTACACATCGCCAAATAAGGACCAGGAACCAATGGCAGCTGCAATCACAGGGGCTTGTCGACTTGAACAAGAAAATAATCATGGCGCAGTGATCCCACATCGAGATTAGGTGCTACGCCCTGCGACGGTTCTTGTCTTTTGAGTATGGTGTATGAATTAAGGGACGCGGTTCAAGGGTCATCCGCATGAAAAGGTTCTGGGTTCAAAGGTCATTTAGTTATTGGTCCACAGCACACCCGAGGCGAACAGCAGTGCTACAGGTAAAATGGCACCCCGTTCCAAAAAAGGAGGGAAAAAGTTTGTCACCGTGTAGCCACTCTATGCCACCCCCTCCACCACCAACCACCCCGCCAATTCAAACAGCGCTCCCCCTTCCCCTAATATTAAAGGTGTGCGGTGGAGGACCCCGGCCCTTTCAATGTAGTGTAACCAATATAATAGAAGAACATTTTAATGGCCGACACCCGAGATCGCGCTGGACTCCACGCATGCGCAAACGGCACAGCATTGAGATGAACACAAGGACCGCTACCCTGAGCGCGTTATCTTGACAAGTGGCAGTGGCGTCCCTTGAACTAATCCACCAAAGGACAGGTGCAAAATTTATAATAAATAATTTCATCTTGGGCAAAAAAAAAAAAAAAAAGCAAAGTTATTGCAAAATAATACATTTTACAAACATTCAATACATTTTGTGTAATTATGGAGCAAACAACCCCCCCTCCCCAAAATCCAAGTTCTGAAGTAAGTATTCACCATAATAATAATGGGAATTATGACCTTTCGTTTCTAGTAATGTTCCAGGGACGCCTTAACTACTGTCGCGTCACCCCTACCCAAGGTGACCCCTCTGCCGATATTTGAAAACTACTGTAATGGAACCGAACACCGTACCGAAGAATTTAATCTACCTATGAATGTGAAATGGGGGAGGGGGGTAGGAGGCCCGAAAGCCGGGTGGAGGGGGGTGCGTCTATTGTTACTGTTCCAAGCAGGTCCCCGGTTCGAGAGACCCGGCCTGTCACACGGCGTTCCGCGGCAAGCAGGGGGAGAGAAGCGGAGGCTCAAGCTTTTTGTTGAATTCGACGTTGAAAAAGGCGATTTTCTCCCCTCCAGCCTTCATACATGTGTGGTGTTGTCTGCTGCCTTGAGCAGACGACATTGAGCAGACGACAGTAGTACTTCCTCGGCGACCACTCGCCTGCGCCTCGATCGGCTCACTCATCAGATTTGGACGCTCCAGTCTCGTAAGCTCGGAGGAAAAACTTTTCTTTTTTTTTTGTCAACAGGTACAGTTATGGTTTTCTTCGCCAAAGTTCTGGAACATTCGAACAGGTGTGTTCTGTTGTTGTTGAGGGATGTCCAACAGGTGTTTTTTTAAAAGTTAACAGGTTGTTAGAAAGGTGCATTTGATTCATGTTTCATTGGCAGGTGTTCTTAAGGCCCATTCGATTTGGTTAAGTCACAGGTTCAGCAGTTTAATTTTTTCCCCTTATTTTTATTGCTTCCATGCGTTATGGTATTCGAAGAAATGGTTTGGTACTGGTAAACTTGTGTATTTTTTTGGCAGGTATTTTCAAGGTTCATTCTATTAGTTACATGTTTGGAAGTTGTAAAGACAAATTATTCATATCTTTTGCTTCCATAGTTTGTTGGTTGAAGAAATTGTGTGGTATCGATAAAGTTTTTGGCAGTTAGTTGAGTTAGATCGAATCTTTCGGTCTACGTATTCAGTGGTACAAATTTAGCCTCTAAAATTCGTATTGTATAAGTACAAATGTTAGCAAATTGTGCAAGAATTCTCCTTTGGTGGTGCCATTAGAAGTGAGACTTATTTGACTGTGGTCAAAGCTGGAACATTTTTTATTTTTGTTGAAACGTGTTTCTGCTGTATATCGCAGTGGGGCTTGAATCAGTTCCTGCCTACCGGTTTAAACAAAGTTATTATGTCAATTAAAAACTCGATAGCCTAAAACAGACTAAAGAATGTTGTTTAAAAATGTCTAAATAAATCATTTTCACCGTGTCAAACTAAATTCGTGTGTGTACCACTGATTGCTATTGCTAGAGACAGATTAAAGCACATCTTTCACAGAGATGACCACACTCAAAATAAAACTGTTTAGTTTTTAACGTCATTTTTATACAGATGAATTTGTTCTTTTTTTTTAAAAATTGGCGTCTTCTATTCATTATTGTCTGGGTACATAACTGTGGTTTGAGAACTGTATATGATCTTCCTTGTAGTGTCGAAAGTCTCTTGACAGAAATGTGAAAAATGTCGGCATGTAGTATTTAATATATACCCAGGACGCAATGGGGACATTGTCAAGTTACTCCTCCGGTCTATTCTGTGCTAATCTGTTAAAATCTTCATGTTTTGTCATTCACTGAACATCACATTGTTACACACACTCGTTAGACCGTGTTACTGTTAGTTCTCGGCCACTAATTTATGCGGCAGTTGTCCGTTCGTCACGGCGGCTATCAGCAGATCTTGGAATTCAATTCGTGGGGGCCGCGTTCTCAAACCTTTTTGGCGGCCACTTTTCCGACGAGGTAGCCCACTGGCAACAAATGGTAGCCGGATTGTCACCCGAGGGCTACCATTTCGTCAAGGTACATCACATCGCCATTTGCATTCCTGTCGGAGGGCTGGCGATTCCTCAAGCGTTTCTAATTAATACACAACTCTCACTTGCCCGGGGTTGGAGTGGGGGGGGGAGGGTGCGAATAGAGATTTACACAACAGTCTAAGCATTACTCCAGTTCGTGGCTACCTCGATAGAGTGAGACAGAGTAGTCAGTCTTGGCTGGCGACTGTCACGATTATTGGAAATATGAGCACATTTAAAAAGATTTTTTGTTTACCATTAGCTGTTGCTTGTTTCTAACAAGGAAGAAGTGATCTAGCTACAAATTATCAGCATTAAGTGTTGAAAGGAAATCTCGAGATTAGTTCTGCTATTTGTGTGTGCTGTGCAAGTTTGATTCCGATATTCTGGTACTTGGATAGGTTTGTAGGACATAATCTATTAGACTTACCGAAAACATTAGCTTTCATTTTTGTGTCACTATTGATAGCTTTATACAAATGTTATTTTTTTAAAGATAAATAAAAAATAAGTTGCTTGAATTTGTTAAGACTTTATCATTTTTAATACTTCCTTGATTAATTTTCTTTTATGTAACCAGACATTCAGGTATTCCCCTAAGTCTAGTGAATCACCTGGAATCGAGACTAAGTATAGGGCCCTTTAACGTTTAGCTCGTTCATATTTAATTTGTGTTAATACAAAACATGGCGTTTCACATATGACAAGCAGATATCCCTCTAAACTACGTCAAACTTTTATAAACGTTCAAGTATTCATCAGGAATCAACGCTTGACACGTCAGTGTGTACCGATAAGATTTGACCCCTCCCCCCCACATCCTACCTCCAAATCTAACTCCCGACTGTTACACTTTGAACCAGGTTGGGTCGCAATGTGCATTTTTCTTTTTTTGGTCGTCTTTCAAATTAACTTCGTCGTCCGCGGTAGGTGGTGGACTCGTGTAAAATTGGAATCACTTTGAAGTCAGCTGTAAATGAATGCAAGGTTTGTGACTGGGGTCGAGATCCAACACCCAAATCGCGGGGGGGGGGGG
>MUZC01004239.1:1238807-1260645 GCA_002072015.1 Radix auricularia | reverse complement strand
AAGAGTCATTGTTACAATAGAGTTTGTATAAGAGAGTCACTGTTAACAATAGAGTTTGTATAAGAGTCATTGTTACAATAGAGTTTGTGTAAGAGAGTCATTGTTACAATAGAGTTTGTATAAGAGAATCATTGGTACAAGAGAGTCATTGTTACAATAGAGTTTGTGTAAGAGAATCATTGGTACAAGAGAGTCATTGTTACAATAGAGTTTGTATAAGAGTCAGTTTTGATAATAGAGTATGTTTATGAGAGCCGAGTATTTCCAAGAGAGCCCGTGTAATCAGAGGAGAGGTAAAATAGTGCCAGCGTGTTATTGAGGAGATTTATGATACACTGTGAAAGTGAAGTTGAGATACATGTCTGTTAATGTAATAATAAAGAGTGCGAATTTTTGAGTAAAAAAATGAATTCTTTCTCATTTTTTAAATAATGTACTTGTAAACATGCTTTAGTAGTTTTTATATTCTGTGCACAAATTATTTCAAAGCAATGAAAGGTTGATATAACTTAACATCATATACAATCTGGTAAAAAAAAAATTTTTTAAAGGTTTGTTTGTGGTGCCATGCATGATCAATATTTTTTGTACCCATTCTTTTAAGAAGTTTTTTTTTTTTACATGAATCAAGTTTTTTTATGTTCGATTTTTGTAAAATGCAAATGTATTCCAATACTTTTGTGCTGATTGAAAATTCTGAAATAAAGTCATGGAAGAGGTGCCAAACAAGAACACAAAAAGGGTTCAATATAATAAGGAAGACAAAAATTTGATGAAGTACCATAACCAACATTATCCATAAGAGAAATACAATTTTTTTAAATGTGTCAAAAATAGATGGTCCTTGCATTTGTTTAACAATTTAAAATCTTGTCATAAAATGAGAAAACAGATGTCTAAGTTAGTATTTCTCACATAAAAATTAATTTATTTTACGTTTCAAGATAAATAATAAAACATTCCCCCCTCCCCCCCCTTCTTCACCTTGGCTCATTTATGTAAAAAAAATTCATAACAATAGGAGTTTTAAAAACATGAAGATATTTTTTAGTTAGAGACTTTTATGAAATTTTCAGAATGTTAAAGAAGGTATATGCAATTATGTTGACTTTTTAAACTTTTGACTTTACTCAAATTATTTCATTACGCAGTTTTGATCTTTCAATAACTTAATTTTGTGATAATAAGCATTCATGTTAAAGTTTTAAAAATTATTATTTCTCAGTTAATGATAAAATGACCTAAATTAGCATTTTAAGTAACATTCGATTAATTTTCTGACCATTAAAAAATACTGAAAGGATAAAAAATCCCTGAAATAGCTTTGTAACATTTTCATTGTCTTTTAACAACAGCAGACTGTATTAATCTCAACCTTCCCTCACTGCCGTTCACTACAGACACATTACTTTTGGCTCCACCAGGTACCGCTAATCGCACGTCCAGTCTTTGCCTCCCATCACCGGATCCTCTGATGTTTTTGGTGTTACTGACGGGGTTAACACTTGAGATGTTGCTGATGTTGGCTGGAGCTGTCTTGGGTCTCTGAACTTTTGGGAAAGCTTGTGAGAACCAGAGTTCATATTCGTCAATCGACATGTCCACAATTTTGGCCCTGCAGAACTCAATGGCTGCAGAGATGTCAGGGTTGCATATTTCCCAGTGACGGAGACTTTCCAATACTTTGAGGAATTTGTAGACGCTTTGCTTAACGGTGTTTTCAACCTTAGCAAATATAGAAGAAATAATATCATGAAATGTGTTTTTACAGTGATGGTTAAATGAAATGGCAGAGAACTGGCTTCGGCAAATAAAATGACATGGAATTTTATTAGATAAAGATGGTTTTAAAATATTTTTGGTCAATTTTTTTTGTTATTTCAGCCCAGCAACCGAAATATGTATAGCATATTTTAAGCAGGCTCTTTAAGGGTAATGCTTGAGACTCTTGTGAAATTCAAAAAATAATATGAGGCAATAGTTATAAATAGGGTAAATGGATAAAAATGTTGTAAATTTCACAAATACTTTCCTGTACCAAATAGTACTGCAATAAAGGATTCATGGGTTTATGAAATAAAGTGCATAAAACGTAAAACACAAATCCAGTTGACAATAATAAAATGTAAAAGTGATATGAAGGAGTTCAATAATTTGGATTTGCTAATTAACAAAAATTAATGGTGCTGAGCTACAAGGTATTGAATGTCATAGCAATTAGCTAAAGGAAATTAATCTAGTTTCAGTTTGGTAGACATTGGAACAGTTACATTCAGTAGGTTACGAATAAGTGCACATCATTTAACACACTTTTATATAGATTTGAGATTTTAGGTAATGCAGTTTTAACTGGAGCCATATTTATTTATATTTGTCAATAAATCTCTACATTCCTAAACAAATGTAAATGCTTTATTTTCTTTAAATAATTGTTAAAGATATTTCTTTACAGAAAGGTTAAGATCCATTCATCCATTCTAAAATTCATTTAATTAAGAATGCATCTATTTATGAAAAGCATTATATTTTTCTCTGTTTAAACTATACAAGTTATATAAATAAAACATATCCCTTTAAAAAACGAATGATACTAATTTTAATCTTTTATATTATGACAGTTGTAATGCACACCAGAATTATAGCCTTTAAATTGTTTTATGATTTTTATCATCTATGGATAGTATTAAATTTTTTTTTTTTTTAAATAAGTGAATCAGGTTGGTGAAGAATATAAATACAAGTCTTTAGTGTGAATAAAATGTACAACAGCAGATTTTCCTTTAAATAGATAAATAATTTTTTATGATTTCAATATAAATTGGACATCAGTTATGAAATAAGTTGCAGAAAGTTTTTAAAATTAATTTTAAATAAGGTTGTAAATCATCTACTTTGTGCGTTTATTAAAAAATAATTTTTCAAGCTATTTATCATCATGAATACAATTTTGTTAGTTCTTGAGGCATTACTTAAAGTTTTAATAAAACAGTTCAACTTATTATTTTTTTCTGTGAAAATGTCTTAAACATAGTTTTCAAATTTTATATCAATAATTTACATCCATACAGGCTGTTATATGTTTTAATTTCAGTAAGGAGAAGAAATTGAAAGAAAGTAGTAAACATAATAAAATTAAAAAATCTTGAAGCCATTTCAAGAGCAAAAAAATCAATTTTAGTCTCCTTTGTGTCACCAGATTAGCTATTACTAAAAAATAAAAAAAATAACTTTTTCTTATTTGTTGATTGGAGAACAGAGATGTAAAGTTTACAAGAAAGTGGTAAACATAGTGAGAAATCTTGAACAGGGAAATATAAGAAAACTGGACATACCCAATATTTCAGTCTACACAGGTACAAAAATTATTTTGCCTAATAGTTTTCTGAATAAAAATAATTTTGACATTAAAAGTTGTATGTCCATAAAAGTTATTTCCATTAAAAAATATTTTTTTTACTATTATGTTGATACAAACACCTATTTAAATTATGTTTACTTAATATAAATGATTTAACACAATCAAAGCTTAATAAAATTGGTGTAAGTGGTTACACAGAGGCGCATTATATAAGAATTGTAATTATATATGCCAAAGAATAATCAGGCTATTGTATTTCCTTTTCCAGTGCATTTAATATTTTAAAAAATTCAACCATTTCTCTTCTGAGCTTGTGCTTTCTAACAGAACTAGCAAAGTATTGAAATAGTGATAAATGAAATACTTAAAAGTGACAGAAATTCAAAATGAAATATATTTATAATAAAATTAATTATTAGCTCACTACTCATTACACCAAAAGCATGAGATTAAAATAAAATTTTTAAATATAAATTTTGTGAATATTATTATGTTAAATGAAGATAACTATTTTTTGACCTACTCCATCTTCATCATGAATAACCTATGAATTTAACAGCAAAACAAAGAAAATCACATTCATATTTAAAGGTAAATAATGTATTGACTAGGTTTAGAAAATCACATCATAATTAAAGGTAAATAATGTATTGACTAGGTTTTAAAAAAAAGACAACTGCATATTTTAACAAATTCTAAAAGTTATAAAATAGATTCAACATTAAACAAATATCTAATTGTTAAATGTAAGAAATTATATAAAAAATTAATTTATTTCATTAGTGAAGGAAATATAAGACATTAAAAATATCTTTGATAATAACACTGGATCTATTACTAAAAATAAAATGGCTTAATGCATTTTTTTCCATTAAAAAAAAGTGTTACAAATTTAAATATGTTATTAAAAAATTTCTTGTTAAAGAACATCAAACTGTTTAATAATCAATCAACAAAAATTCAGCAGCTTAGTAAAGACTCAAACAAGAGAGGACACTCCGCAAAAAACTTACCAGCCCATATTTTCCTAATTTCTGCAGAACTGTTCTATAATACCAGGTTTCTTTAACATCAGATGGAAGACTACGTATTAAATCTGAGTACCTTAAAAAAGTCCAAACCCAGATTTAAAGGTTAATTGTAATCTTTTGAAGTTCAATTGTATTTCCTAATATCCTGTTTAATGTTTTGAAAAAAATGCTGCTTATGCTTTTTTTCACAAAAAAAAACAAACATCAGAACTAAATTTGTTAAAAATATAACCATTTTCATTTTGTAAATCTTTTTACACTTACACCATTTTGCTTAACCTTAAAAAAAAAAGGTTTATTCTGAAAATTCTTAAACACTATAAGTTTAAAACTTTGATACAAATGAATTAAACTTTCTAATAGGTCTGCAAAAATTAAAAATTACTTCAATCAATAAAAATTTTAATGGATTAAAATTCATTTAATCTATTAAAATTAAATAAATTTAAGAAAATATTTGTAATATTTTTTATATTTGTAATATTTTTTCTCTCGAAATTCATTAATAATTTTTATTTTTTAAAATTACATACTTTTCCCTCATATTATTATTATTTATTTAGATGTGCATACATAAAAAAATTTTTTTTGCTGCCTTATTTCTGGCATAGCAGAATTTGCATTAATATGGAGAAATGTACCCAATAGTTTTAGGTTGGCATTTATTTAAAATTACCAGCTGCCTTTTATGGAGGACTGCCTCCTAACATCTTCTGGCCTGGGCACCATCCTCCTCCCTTGCCTCCTCATCTCATCAACAGCTCTATAGAAACTCACAGATCTGGTCTGAAGGCTTCTAAACTTATTTTGACACTTAATGTAGCGTTCTCTGTTGTTAAAAAATAATATAATGGTTTTATGTCATACTATGTTACTGATATATGTAGATGCTGATAATTTTCTGATAAATATATATTTTTTAAAATACATTCATTTACTGAAAGTGAAAATAATCATTGCCCAAATATAATATTTGGAGAGCACAAGGGAAGTAACAGCTTTGTTACATTTTTGTAGTTTTGAGATGTTTAAGTTTTAAAGTTCTTAAGTATACAGATTTTTCATAAATTCACTAAATAAATTTGAATTTTGGTAGGATAACAGATGTAATTATTTCATAAAACTTCATTATATTTTGTGTCTATTATCAGATACAGGGGATAAAAAAAAATTCATAAATGTCATTTAGCTGTCCTTTTCCCCTGAGCTCTTCATATGTATGACTGTGTTCAATTGATGAATAAAAAAACAAAATTCTCAAATTTAAAACTCAATTTTGATACAGTTTTATAAGATTTATTGTTTTGTCAAGAAACAAAAGTACTTCGCACAGAAAGTTCAAACATTACCAATAATATTGTTTAAATTTAAAGGCTATTTTTAGCATTGCTAATTCTTCACATAAAAGAATTTTAAACTACTTAGATTTTCAGCAAATTTTGGTCTTAATTGTAAAAATTTTAGGGTTAATTGTAAAAATTTTAGGCACATATAATTTTAAGAAGACAATGGACTTTTAAAACCATTTTTTTCTTGTGACCTATTTTGATCAGAGGAATGTACCTCTCCATTTGCTCCAGGACATCATGTAGTGTCATGGCCTTGTCATCCTGCACCTCCTTGAACTTGTTGTGCAGGTCCTGGCTAAGGTTTATGTATTTGTTGCTTAGCTTTGTGGCATGGAATTCCTGCAGCTCTGACCAACTGGATGCAAATAAAATCTCAGTTTACTTGAAATCACATCATTTAGAATAATTTACATTATATTAGCTTGTAATAGCATTGATACAAAAAAAAATGAATCAATTTTTTACATTTAATGTATACAAATATAATATGTTTTTAATTTATTTACATTATTAGCATAAATAATCTATAACATGGTTATACCTTTAATCAATTCATTGTAGTGTTAAAGCTAAGAGATTCTTCTGCAAATAAGATTAAAAAAATGTTCTTCAAATTCTTTGACTTACGCTTTTGATTTTGAGCTTTGTGAACTTTCTTGATGTGTATGAGAAGACTTTGATTTTGAATTTTCATCTTGTGGATCATGTTTCTTTAAAAATAAGGGCAAGGTAACTTAATCAGTAAATAAGAAACAAGATTAAAAAAATTGTGAGTCTAAATGAAGTAGCTTTGGTTTCTTTGTTTTCAAAATAATAATATTGCGCTTTAGCCATCTTGGTATGAGGCATATTTAGGCTTGCTTTTTAACCAAATGGTAAACATTAAGTTAACTCAAATGTCAATGGAAGCACATTTTAGCTTGTTCTAACATGCATTTTGAAAAATCAAAATTTGGTTTAGCCTATTGGACAGGTTTAAATTTCATTTTTTAGTGGGGTTTAAATTTATTAATTAAATTTATTAAACAGGGTCTATTATAAGCTTTAAAGAGATTCTTCAATACCATGCAAATAATAAAAACAAAACAATTTAGATTAAACACTAGAAAATAAATTTAAAAATTCCAGTATTTTGGATTTACATTCTTTGCATAATTATAGGTTTAATAGTCTTTTTGGGATATATTTAAAACTAAAAGAATAAAAGCAATGACCAAATTAGAATTATGACTGAAGTTTTGCAGAGTGTAAATATACATTTTTGTATTTGAATAAAAATTTGTATTAACATTGATGTATTCAAGTGAAAAGATCTTTTAATTTTGAGCTGTTTATTTGTCAGTGATACATACAGAGGACTTGTCTTTTTTATGTCGGTCATCACTATGCCTGATAAAGAATAAATGTATAGAAACTGTTTCACATACAAACTTAATAAAAAATATAATCTAAATTGAAAATAGAAGTTAAAAATAAATTAATGTCTTTAAAGAAAGTCTGCATGAAGTTGTATGTTTCAACAAGTCTGGTGGCATTTTTATATTTTCAGATAAAAAAATAAATAAATTGCGAATATTTGAATATTTTAAAAATGAGATAGATAACGATAAAGTATAATTATGTTAGAAGTAGCAATTAGGCACTAATAACATTCATCATTAAAGAAAACAGTGCTTTCAAATATGTATACTTCCATTGATAAACAAAATAACCAGCTAATAAATGTAGGCCTACATTAAAATTAGATTTTATAAAAAAAATTATCTAAAATACTTACTTGGAATGTTTTTGTTCACCATGACCTTGAACTTGAGGTAGATTGGCTGCACTTAATGCTGAGTCACTTCCTCCTGCACCAAGGGCCTTAAGCCTCTCTTCCTCCTGCTGAGCCTCTCTCCTTAGACTGTCATAATATTCATCAAGGAACTTGAACACACCTTCCAGAAGAGAGTTGTCAGATCAAATAATTTTGAACAGAATAGTGAGAGATATTTTAAGCTAATATGTAGGCAAATTGGAACAAGTAACCCCTCTTCCACAAATTCCAAAAGTATAAAATAAATGATATTTTTATAGTTACTACTAACTTAAATTTAATTTAAGATGTCCAGATTCACACATCTTCAATGTTTTGGAATCAAGCATAAGGGAAAGTTACTGCAGACTGATTAAATAAATTATATTAATTTTAACTTTTTCTTGTTCCACAATTTATTGAATTTCCCCCAGCAATGCCTATTCCTGATTAAAGTTGAATATCTAACATAAAAGATTCAACTGATCTTATATCTATTAAAGACATTCCTTCTATTTAGAATATTATTGCACCCTATGCTTATCCATGGTTTTATGTCCAGTCTTTTATTTTTATTAGAGTTTTGAATGCTAATAGTGTTATAGTGTTCCTAGTTTGTTCATGCGCCCCATTTCATATGAGAAGGAGGATTTTATATTTTTCTTGCATATTGAACAAGAAAAGTGTTTTAGTTCCGATGTCTATCTGAGTTCATTAATAGATTATTGCTATATACATCTTTAGTTTGGAAAAGCTTTTCCATGAATAAAGTAGAGCGTTCATTTGTTTCTTTTTTTAATTGATTCTCTAAACAGCTGACACTTTTTTGGGTGGAAAGACTTTTTCAAAATAATTTCCTATTCATGTAATTGGTCTAAGTCTTTCGGTAAGATTCATTATTTTGTTCAGATTTTATTGTTCTATGGACTATATACTCATCAATAAATAGTCTAACTTTTGTACCAAAACTTTTAAAATGACACAAGATCAGCAAAATTTTGTCTTTGGTACTTTGATATATTTTTTTGTAAAACAGTAAACCTCCTTCTGCGATATATTCTATGAAGGAAATATGTACCATCAATTTCTAATCAATAATAGAGATTTTTATTATTTCTGTTACAATCTCATGGTTTTGTATATGTACATTTACTAAATAAGCATTAGGAAGCCATGTCTACATTAAATAAAATAAGCTATGTTTAATATTTAATAGTTGGTAAGATAAATTTTGCTACTTAATTATAACTCAGTATACGTGTCTTAAAATGAATGATCTTATTATACTTGGTAAATGAATTTTAAAAATCATGTATAAAATAAGTATTTTTGCTTAAAAGTAAAATTGTATTGTGTTTATCTTAAATTTTATAACGATATCTAAACAATAAAGAATTTAATGTCCTTTACTCGTCTTATACAAGGCTTCATCCTCTTCTGCCTCCTGAGGTGTCGCTGACCGACTGTCTGTTGGTGGCTGATTGTCTGATGCCTGCTCTGCTAGAGGATGTAGTACTTGCCCACCTGACGCATTCACCTGAACAAACCATCATTTTATTAATTTTTAGGCCCATGACTATAGACACTGAAAAAATCTCAGTTAAAATGCAGATTTATTCTTTTTAAAACTACTAACTAATATGCTATTATGTATTTCATTATATAAAATTTAATTAAAATTTATTATTTCTTTTATAAGTGATCTTAGTTAAATGTTTAAAGATTGGGTATTATAATTTCAAATTATAAAAATATAAGTTAGCAGCTATTCTCTCAGTTTAGGCACTATAATTATATATTATTATTAATTGACAAGATATAGATTACTTATAAACATTTTGTGACTTAATAGATTTAATCTTGTTTTAGACTTTCTAACCAAATAAAAATTAGGATAATTAGAAAATTTTTGAAAAGCGCTAACAAAACTATTTCTATTTTTTTTACTTTAAAATTTTCTAACATTTGAGAAACCAAAAACAAAATTATTACTCTTTATTTCTCTTAGTTAATAATGGGTTATAAACATGACATTGACAGCCAACATTGAATACCTGTGAAATTGAACTGCTGGGACTTATGCTGGACTGAATAGAGAAACGTGGCTGGATCAGGTGTTGTCTGGATGGCCTAGGAAATCTGGTTATTCTGCTCACACTTCCCTTTTTACCAGCCTGTAAATAAAAGTAAAAGTAGATTTTGTGATTATTTGCTCAGTTTTCAAAAAGTAAGAGGCAAAAAACATAAATAATTTTTAAAATGATTAAATAAATGAGATGTGAAAAGATATTTCCTCACAAACATTTATTTTTTCACATTTCAAATTAATCAGATCACCTGTTGTATTAATTTTAACTCAGAAATGCTCCTGATGTTTATATAAAATAACACTAGTTTCTTTAAAAAAATTAAATTTAAATAAAATAAAAATTTCAGTTCACCAATTCAGGTGTTCATTTTGGTTATCTTATCTTAGATATGCAGAAGATGATTGCGTTCACAGACCATGATGGATGATCTGTTGGCAAGTGATGCAGCGGTCACAGGCCATGGCTTTGAGGGTTCAACGCATTACCCAGCCACCTAACTATTGTTAGGTACCCATTCGGAGCTGGGTGACTCAGGGATGCCCTAGGCCCCGGGAACAAATCCTTGCCTTGGCATGGATTCGAACTTGTGACCATCGGTACACCTTTCGAGCGTGCTGCCACTTGACCACCATGTCCCATGGTTGAAGAACTTTTAAAGCTCATAGGCAACAGATTCAAATATAATTAGATTCAAACGGAATCAGATTTAAAAACAATAAAATTCAAAGAGATTCAAATAGCTTCAAATTGATTTTTACCCGATTTGTGTAGACATTAGAGAGAAACTTATCCCACTCTGTTTTCTTGTCTTCTCTGGGTTTTTTAACTGGAACTTTTGAGCCTCCAATTTCATGTTCTCTGTAATGGCAATTTAAAAAAAAATTTCTAGATCTATTTTTTTCTTTATTTAGTTCTTGTTACACATGTGACATTTTTAAAATTAAACTCCAGCTCTTCTGAGCTTATATAAATATGTATTATATTTTATTGTCCCAGAAGTCTATTATTGCTCAGAAAAAACCATGGTAACATAAACAAGACCTATGATATATCTCACATAAGTCTCCAGCATGTAGAGATTGGTCCCATGGAAACATTCTGTTCTATGTTCATGGCATCTAAAATCCAGTTTAAGGCACAAAGCTGGCGGAATAATGCAGTGCTGCAATCATTCAAAAACAAAATTTTTAAAAATATTGTAATAGCAGAAAGAAGAAAAATTGCAGGTCTTAGCTCGAACAATTTTTTTCCCCTTAATGCTGAACTTTAAAAAGGAAATACGAATTACAAAAAATATTTCCTTTTATACTAGTAATGTTTGTGTCGTTGACAGGAATCCAAGCAATAAAACGTTATTGGCTAAGACTTTTTTTATTTCCTATGACATTTATGTTTGTGTAGTTCATAGCGTGAGTGAGCAAGTGATTAAAATCAATGTGCGCATAGTCAAGTAGACTACCAATCTATTATAGTTTTTTTTTTTTTTACACTTTGATTTGTTCACTAAAAGACTTACATACACAAATATGTTGACAATTACATAAATTTTGTTTAAAAGAAATAAAGGGATGTATTCACCAACCTAGAAATTTCTTCTTTTTTAGCTGAGATGTCAATGAGATTTGTGTGCTGTGGGGTGTAGGGCCTAGGGGACAAGGGCTGTTTTTTCTTCTTTTTCTTAGAGGAGGTCAGAGATTTTATGCTGATGGCTCGTGATTGTGTGACTTCAAAAGTTTGGTTCAAGTCATCACTAGGAAAATAAAAAACTTGATGAGTTTCAAGGAGAAATTAAAAGGATAAAACTAAAACATAAATCCCACATAGAAACATACAGTCTAAATTTTCATTTATGAAGTGTATAAATAACATTTTAATCAAATATTTTTATCTACAGTTTTAATCTGAGTATTTTGGAATGCATTACATTTTCTACATTTAAGAAATGTATAATCACAGCTTAGATAGAAAATTGCTCTTTACAATAACAGTGGATATTGCAAATAAGACCTTGAACTTTATATTATACAATTTTAACTTAATTTATTTTTTAAGGGATATCAAACATAAAGTGGTATTTGAAATAAAATTTATTATCAGCAACATAAAACACATTCAAGCAAATATGCTACGAAAAATTTAAAATCTAAAAATAATGTAAAAAGCTCCTAAAAAACAAATTTTAAAAATGGCATATTTTGGGTGGATAATAATTATTAATACATGAGCATGTTTACTTGGTGTAGAGACAGACCTACAGTAAACTTGGCTGCCAAATTATAGAAATATCTGATGCTACAAAACTCCATCTCTTAGTTTCTGTGTATGTTTTTTTTTTAAAGTGTTGTGATTGTAGTTATTTATATCCCTAATTCATTCAGGTTTGGTTACCTGTTGTGAAATCTTTCCATGTTGCTTGAAGCAGGTGTCCCTGTATTATCAAGATCCTCCGAGTCAGAGGTGTCAGGACCAAAGAAACTATAGTAGAAATATTGACACGATGGTGCCACACAAACATATTCATAATGGGAATATTGATAAATAGAGGGCAGGTTAGGGGTATGTAGGATATATGTATGAGAAGTGCACTAATATTTCTGCTCAGACTCTGGTAGCAAGTATTTGGGCAGGTAAAGCTAAGTAATTGATGCCAGGTACTTCATATTGTTTTTTTAAATGAAAATGGTTGTAACATCCTGCATGCAGATTAGTGCCAGTTGTTTGTAATGTCCTACCATTGAAAATGCAATCAGTGCCAGTTGTTTGTAATGTCTTACCATTGAACATGCAATCCGTGCCAGTTGTTTGTAATGTCCTACCATTGAACATGCAATCAGTGCCAGTTGTTTGTAATGTCCTACCATTGAACATGCAATCAGTGCAGTTGTTTGTAATGTCCTACCATTGAACATGCAATCAGTGCAGTTGTTTGTAATGTCCTACCATTGAACATGCAATCAGTGCCAGTTGTTTGCAATGGCCAAAACATGCTATTGGTTTTAGTGAACAAGTAATTTTTGAGCTGTAAGTCTTATTTTTTTAGTATTAGCTGGGTTCTTGAGCTTCTTTTTAAAACTCATTCATAAATAATTTTGACTGATTTAAAAATATTGGATTGGAAGATGACAGACAAGATTTGCTGACAGAAATCCAAAAAACTCATTGCAAAAAAAATAATTTTAAAACAGTTCTTTCCCCACTAAAAAAAAATAGCAGCCATCAGTTAGAATTTCATTCTGTGTGGAACATCAAGAGTTTAAAACAGAAAAATTGTAGTTGAGTGATTGTTGGAAGGTATAGGCAAAAGAAACCCTGATAGTCTTACTGACTTTTTTCTTTCTAACTTTAAAAAGAAAAAAAAATCCTTTCAAGAAACAATATCAATTAGTCAAGATTAAAATTTATAGTAAACAAAGCATAACTTGTATGCAAATTTGAATAAAGGCCTTAACAATGAAATGTGCTTGAAGGTTTAGTTTTTTTTAAATAAATAAATGACTTTTACAATATTTTATTACAAAGAAATAAAAAGATTTTTTAAAAACATTGATTATTAAGATGCTAAATCTTTCAGTCAAAATATTTGAATGAGTTGCATGCCCTGTTTAATAAACAAATCTAATGATTTTTTAAAAGCAGAAAACTAAATAATGAAAATGATATTAAATAAAAAATATAATAATAAAAAACACAAATTAATTTAAAATTGACCAAAAAATAATTCTAAGAAATTTGTATTTGGTTAGTTTAAAGATCAAATTCAAAATAAAATAAAATAAATGCAATCACTAAAACAATAAGGCTTAATGAGTGAACACTAAAACTCAAATAAAATTAATTCCTACTTCTCTAAGTTTTCCTCTGTGTCCAGGTCCTCATCAGTGTCAGTCTCATCTTCACTGGAGCTGTCTTTAGGTGGCTGCCATTGGCTGCGTGCAGCCTCAAGTCTCTTCCTGAGTTCCTCCTCTCTTTTTACTCTCTGACCAAAGTGTTTAATATCATCATGGAAACCACATCACAAGAATAAATAATTAGATGTACGAGAACTGGACTCAAAACAATGTCATAAAATCAACTTATTACTTTTTATAATTATATTAATTCCTATTATGATTATGATATCATATAAAATTATAAGTGTTATTGCAGTCGTTTATGATTCCTAATCGAATCATTTAAATTTTCATGTTATAAATGCTTAAGAAAAACTATTTTACTACACTTATAGAGTCTCCCCTATAGCCGCTCTCCTAAAATGTCTAGCCTGCTATGCTCCTTATTTTTTTTGTTTGTTGTTGTTGTTGCTCCTATCTGTTACTGTTAGCAACCATCTCTGCCTGCATCATTCTGTCTCATCTGTCTATTCAGTCTGAGGTATTTTTGTCAATATTTTGGTTAGTGGCTCAAGTTACTAACCTTAGACAGATGCTCTTGTTTAATCATGTGAAAAAGTCCATGGCCTAGTTGTACATTCCTTATCATGGCTCTATTTATATGTATTTTTTAAAAAACAAATAAACAAGTAATAATAATTTTAAGAATGTCTTTATATTTTTAATGACACCAATCATACATTAAAAAAATTTAACTATTCAATGCAATTTTATTGACCTACAAATTGATTATCTTGAAAGTTAAAACAGATTCATAATCATTAATTGAGTGTTCTCTCAGAATCAAGTAGCTAAAATATTTGAGAGGAATCAGTGAGGAAATAGTTCAAAGATCAACTTACCTCCCTTTAACGACCTCCTTGCTCAGACTGTTTAAGTCCTTTCTTGTTCTCCTCAGCACAAATTTGGCTGCATTCTAAAATATTCAATCATGTAAAAGTGAATAATTTAAATTTTATGGTCTAACAAGATGAATTTTGAGAAAAAAAATTGTTGGCTTTTTCATTGGGTCCTTAGAAAAAGAAAAAGAGTAGATTTTAAATTATTTATTATTTTAATTAAGAATTCAGGCGCTTTTTATGGCCACATTAGTAAGACAGTATTTTTAATTAAAAACTTTAGATGTTAAAAAAGTGAGAAAAAAAATAACATATGAGCTTTTTCATCAAACACAACACATTTTAAAAATTGTCATTTGTAAATGGCTTCAACTGATTAATTTGATATTGCACAAGTTCTGAAGCTTCACTTTGAATTAAAGTTTCATGTTAAAATGAGAAGGAAATTCAATCCACTCGCATCAAATTTATCAACGAAGCATTCATTTACTCATTAGAAATACAGTAATAGTTTATATCATGTAACATTCTGTATTTATACAAATTGATTGAGTTCAAGTTCAAACCTTTAAAATTGTGTGATGATAAAATATGTTTGTCCACACTCATAGATTAATTTGAACTGATTACCCCAAAATATCCACCCCCTTTACATCGTCTTAGACCCAGCTTTCACCATTTAGCCCCTGACTTACCAGAAACACTCTTTAACCCAGTTTCACAATTTAACCCCTGACTTACCTGAGAAGCTCTTTAACCCATTTTCACCATTTAACCCCTGACTTACCTGAGAAGCTCTTTAATCCAGTTTCACCATTTAGCCCCTGACTTACCAGAAAAGCTCTTTAACCCATTTTCACCATTTAACCCCTGACTTACTAGAGAAGCTTGTGGAGCAGTCACGATGACCTCTGCTGGCTCCTCTTCTTCCTCTGAGCTGCTGGATGTCTGGCTTTCATTCTAAGAAATTCAAAATAAAAAAAACAAAAATCACAACAATAGCAATAATGAAACTTGTTACCAGTGACCAGCCAATTTCTCAAAATGCAACAAATAATGCTTTAAATTAAAAAAAAAAAACACACATTGTTTTTCTCTTGTTTCCCTTTAATTAATGACCAATCATTCTTACTTTCCCCTCAACCAACTGCATCATTTGTTTTAATTTTTACCCCATCCTATTGTAACAATCATATAGACATTTACCTCATCCAATTGTCCTAGAGCGTTGAGCACCATCTTCCTCTCATCCTCGTACACAGGGCCCCCCAGCCACTTGTAGGGTTCATAGTTATGGGCATAGAACCCTTGGTCGGTCATCTGCTGCCTCCGCCTGTCGTAGTTCCATTTCCGGACCTCCTCACGGGTGGGGGTGTAAGGGTTGTAGACCAGGTCACTCCGAGCCTGAAGGCGGAGCCCCTTTTGGCTCGGTATGGGTAGAGGGACTGCTTTGACGTAGTTGCGTGGGTCTCTGCTCGGCATCTTCGCGGAGCGCTGATGATCTGATGGACCAATCAAAACGTTCAGATTAGAAAAATCGGGGGCGCTGAGGGTTTGATGGACCAATCAAAGCGTTCTGATTAGAAATATCGTGCACATAAACAACAAGAATTGCTAAGAACTTAAAATTGTGAGACTCATTGTAATTTCATCCTGCCTTACCCTGTGTTGGTGTGTTGGTGTGTTGGTGTGTGTGTGTGTGGGGGGGGGGGTGAATTAACATTAAACCTCAGCTTCCATTATATGATAAATAAATTGTTTACCACTAATTTTTGCTTACCCAAAAATCACGAAAATGTTTCTTACTTCTACCACAAGAAAATCACAAACACTCCATGAGTGACACAAGAAGCTTATATCGTTACTGGAGAATATTCAAAACCGACAAGAATAACGACATTAGTTAAATCATTAAACCTTGAAACACTAGAGGATAGAAGGACCAAGAGTAAATTAGTAATTATGCATAAAGCATTTAATTCTAATTTAGAAATACAACACAAAGATAACTTAATACAACCCTCAGATAGACATAAGGATAAAAACACCTTTCTTATTCCGTATGCAAGAACAAACACACACACACACGTTTTCTTTCTTCCTGTCCGGTATTCGGGCGTGGCATGGGTTGCCTGAAGAAACCAGGAAAGCCAACACTTTATCATCATTTAAAACTCTAACAAACCATAGATAAGCGTAGGACGCAATAATCTTCTGTATAGCAGGAGCGTCTGTAACAGATGAGATAAGAAGATCTCTGTTATTCCATTTTTCGACGTACACAGACATTAAATGTTCGCTTGTTGTTACTCGTATGTGCGGAGGTTCAATTTAGGAAGTCCCAGAATGTACGTTATTGAAACGTTATTTTTTTAAACACCTCACAACATTGGTAATATATACGATATATCTTAAACTGATTGCGGTCTTCGGAGTAAAAGTTGTCATAACCCGACCGTTGAATATCAGTAGGCGAAGAGAAACTGATTGCGGTCTTCGGAGTAAAAGTTGTCATAACCCGACCGTTGAATATCAGTAGGCGAAGAGAGACAATTAGCATTGCTCGCTCGTATACTGTGTATGTCAATTCAGACTTGGAGCAACATTTTATCAGCACAGACTGTTTGAATGTTATGCCTTCTGTTTCGCGGGGATCGCCACTGAAACGATCGCCCGGCACAAAACAAATTAATCTAAGTACTTCAGCTTTTTCTAAGTACTTGATTCCCCACTACACAAAAATAAATAACCAAATAAAAGGCTATTAGGGTCCCAGGCACAAATTTAAATGTAAACACCGCAGGGCCTGAAAGCGACACAGACAACTTCCATTAGTGTCCAACAACAGAGATAACATTAAGACGATCTTTTTTTTAAAAAACGTATGACAGAAAGCCACCCTGCAAATAATTTAACCCTTGACCTTTCACTGCATATTTTTCTTTGATCGGTCGTGTATAAAAGGGTGATAGTGCCTGAATCTCAATGAAATGCAAATGGCCTTCAAGCGGATCATGGGATTTATTGCCCAATTATACGGCATGAAAAATGAAAGCCAATATTTTGTTTGCCTCGCTCAAGTTTTATGGACATTTTATGACCGTTTGGACGAGAACCAAGTGGTTAAGTTGGTGGGCTGATGGGGGGGGAGGGGGGTTCGTTGACATGGTGAGATCAAGAAATGTAAACAACTCAAAGTAATGACAATCTACGCCTACGGTATGACAATGTACGCCTACTGTATGACGATCTACGCCTACGGTAAGACAATCTACGCCTACGGTAAGACAATAAATTCTTGTACAAAAAGCCAGCCTACGCCCACAGTATGATATTCTATATTACACAAACACGTTTTAAATAATATAATTATGTTTAAATAAATGGCTGATTGCAGAATCACCCATATTTTGTAATGAAAAATGACATGATTAGAAGAAACTATGAATCAAGGGAGACCAAAACGAGGGTCTAGGGATTTTTTATGGGGAAAAAAAACAACGTCTATGTAATAGTTTAGCATTTTAAAAAATTTCTCGGCACATAGACATGCAGTAGTTTTTAAAGATTAAAGTGGAAGCGGCGCCACTAAAAGCTTGATCCGCCCCGGGCGTCTCTTACCACGGGCACTCCACCGTAACGAGTGCACTGTACAGTACAGTAGCAGAGCTTACATTAAGTTCTTATGAACAGCCATGCTGTTATCTTTCACTTGTTCTAATCCCTGCGATATCTGCAGTGGGGTGTTTCAGTAAACTGTCTAATCACAATCATTACACGAACTCAAGTGTTCAAATCGCTGCAGCTCATTTAGAATACTTTGTTCATGAACTGCCAATAGATATTCTCTCTCTGTCTCTCTCTCTCTCTCTCTCTCTCTGTTTCTATCTCTCTCTCTCTCCTCCCCTTTCTCCATCTCCCCAACACTCTAACTCTCTCTCTCTCTCATTCTGTCTGTCGAACCCAGATTTTATGCCATTGAACACTCAGAGTGGGTCTTACTTAACACATTGTGTTGTATGTCGACATGACACTTTTTCTTTTTTGAAGTTAATTTGAAATGTAAATCCATAAGTTTTTTTGGTTTTGTTTTTAATCCCAAGCTAGAATTATGAGTTATACGTTTCGGATTCGGCTCGACGGTCCACTTCTTAAAATAATAATAATAATAATTTATATTATGATTTTAAATTAAAAAATTGTTGGAAGAGGAGTGCGGTAGTCCCCCCCCCCCTCACTTCACATTGTCGTTTTTACTCTCCAAAAAACATGGAAACATTTTCGGGGAAAAACGTGCGTAATTTTTGGTACGTGTGTTGTGTCGCCGAAATTCACCGTTTGCTTCACTTGATAAACTTTGTAACAAAGTTTTTAAATCCCTCATATTAATTATACCGTCGTCTCTTGGTTCGTCCGTCTGTCGGATTGTCCGTCGGGGCGGCGGAAAAACAAAAGTAAATAAAAACAACCTGTAAAAACAAAGTTTTTGACTATAAATCCCTTGTATATGAAACAGAACTAAAAGTATTGATTATATCCAAACATTTACAGACTACACGTGACTGAAAAGGTGACAGGTGGGGTTGGGGGCGTGGTCACCAATGGCTGGAGCGAACTCCAGCAAACACGTGAATGTCAACAACAACAGACTACCATACATTTATAGAGAGATAAACTAAAAGTGCATTAATTTCATTACGGTACATTCGATCGATCTGAAATTTTGATAAAATGCATTGTTAGGTGACACGAGTCTATGTGAAAAATGTCAGCTCGATTGCATGACGGACAGTTGGTCATTTGTACTTTTGTTTTTCCGCAGTACCGTACGGACGGACCAAGACACGGCGGTGAAGTTAATATAAAGGATTTAAAAATGACCCAAATGGCGGGTGCTTTAAAATCACATTCTAAGTAAGAAATACATTAAAAAGTTGGTGTTTGGTATAAAAATTTAAGATTTATAATTTAGAAGGCAAAAGAGAGAACTATAAGCGAGAGAATGAGTGAACTTCATATGTAAAACCTCATAAGCACCCGCCCCACGTATTTAGTCAAATTAAATCAAAGTACTTGAACTTATAAGTTTTAATTTATTTTCTTCTCTTTAGTCCACTTATAAAAACGTGAATTTTTAAAATCTTTTTTATTTTTAACCTTTATTTATTTAAAGAATTCTGTTCGAAATAGTGTCAGATTACAGTCTGTGCTCAAGTGTTAAAATATCACACATATAATGATGGCAATGACGTCATCTTGAGTCGAGGGCAGCTGCCCTCAACGACCGCGGATATATCTATCCACCGATGACTGTCTACATGGATATCATATCTATCCACATATTACTAACTACATGGATAACACACCCATCCACAGATAACTCTCCACACGAATAGCACATCTTTCATGAGATGAATGTTTACCAGGATCTATGCATCGATTGGCTGTTGTCCGAATGAAGTGTTACATACAACCATCACAATATGATACCGTAAATAGATCAAATGAGTCAGCGGGGGTGAATTGTGGTTGATGATTATGATGAAGATTGGTCAGTTAAATATAATAACAAGAACATCATTGTCCACACAGATCGAAAAACGCAGTCTGTCTTTATTTGTGGCAGTTGGTGTCGGTGAAATATTTCATAGAGTAACACCATTAAGATATCATAGTTAAAGTCGCTATCGATGACATGTGCCTATTGTAACACAATAAAACCACGATTTAATGTGTTAAAATGCGGATTAAGTAGACGCAATTGATTCCTTACTACCAAACTGGGACAACTATTTATGTATAAGAACAAAAAAAAATTATAATTTGACATACCCAAAAAGGAACCATTTGCTTATGCGGATAAAACATTTTAAAAATATATTATTTAAAAAATAAATGTATTAAAATGACCGCTATATTAAAAGAAATAAATGGCATCACATGTTTATAGCCCAATAATCTCAATATTATGCATCATTTTGCCATCAATTTGATTCCAAAGCAATCTTTTTTTTTTTTTTTAAATGACAAAAAATTCGAAGTTTACCTTTATAGATCGGTGGCAATTTGTGATGCATGAATGCAGTGCAGTGATGTCTGAATAACGCGCATACAAATACGATGGAGACTACGTCAAATAGTTTCTAACACAACAAGACCACCACCTTCTGTGAAACTGAACCGTTGACAACAATCTTCTGTTGTCCCCAGCCCGGGGCCCCGCGCCAAATCACGTCACGGAATCTGTAATTTGGCAGGATCGCAGCCGCACGACCGGTGATGTCACAGCTCACGCTTCATCACCGCGCGTGCGCAATGCGATGCCAACTGATAGGGGTTGTGGGTGCGTGGGAGGGGCGGGAATGGATTGCGCAAATCTGAAGTTCAAATCAGGTTGACCGCGTGAATAAAGTGGCCTTAAAGTCAACAAACAGAAACAGCAGCAAACGTGTTTTCGTTCGTTACTGAGAGGTGTGCAGAAACTCAACAACAAATGTTGAACAGACCGTGTTCCGACTTGTGCAGCTTGTTTCCTTTTTGACTGAGACCATTGGCAGACAAATCAGAACTATTTTTTTGAGGGCATCAAAAGTTCAAGAGAATCAAAAGAGCTAAAAAGGCTAAGATATCCAAAAGAGCCAAGAGATCAAAAGAGCCAAGTGAGCCAAAAAGCTAAGATGTCAAAAAGAGGCAAGATATCCAAATGAGCGAATTTCGTAAAAAATACTGATAAATTTGTTGCTTTTTTTCACCAGACGAAACGGTGATTTAATTCAGGGATCTTATCCCGTTTGTCTCTGACCCACTCTAGGAACTATATCGTACAGATTCACTGCGACTATAATATAAACCTCAACTCCTTGTGGTGGAACCAAGATGATCTTACGACAATCACTGTGCTTTTGTTGACACAGTTCATCACAGCTAGCATCGCCGCATCTACAAAGCCAATAACGGTCCTGATTTATGTTTTAGATATAAATATAAAAAGGAAATTTTATAATTTTTGTAAACTTTTTCTTGTGGGTGGGGGAATGAGGGATTTTATAACTGTAAGGCAGCCGTAATTTGTACGGTAGGTGGGGAGTAGTGGACATATGTAAGTGGTGTTACCCGATCAGTAAGTGCTGATGGAAATTCAATGTAAGATCGCAGTGTCAGAATTGACACGGCCACGTATTGATGAAACCTTATTCAATTAATGATCTTAGTGGTTGCTCATGTTGAGGTGATGTATTATGTGTATTGTGTCTGTAGTTGATACATGATAAAGGATGTGTATTGTGTCTGTAGTTGATACATGATAAAGTATGTGTATTGTGTCTGTAGTTGGTACATGATAAAGTATGTGTATTGTGTCTGTAGTTGGTACATGATAAAGTATGTGTATTGTGTCTGTAGTTGGTACATGATAAAGTATGTGTATTGTGTCTGTAGTTGGTACATGATAAAGTATGTGAAACACCGCAGGGCCTGAAAGCGACAC
>MUZC01004239.1:1181744-1233865 GCA_002072015.1 Radix auricularia | reverse complement strand
AAGAGAGAGAGAGAAAGACAGAGAGAGAAAGAGAGAGAGAGAAAGAGAGAGAGAGAAAGAGAGAGAGAGAAAGAGAGAGAGAGAAAGAGAGAGAGAGAGAAAAAGAAAAGAAAAAAGAGAGAGAGAATATAAAAACGAGCGATTAACTTGAGGCAATAAAAAGAAATTCCTCCCCCCCCCCCCCCCCACCACAAGTTCAACATTGAAATGTTTCGTGTGGATGGACGGCTGAAAACTATGGTGTGCAATTTTTTGCAATCGTTTCCAGGTGAAAATGAGCGCAAAATCGCACGCGAAATAAAAAAAAATACTAAAATAGCCCCACCAAAAACAATCGGTTTTAATTTATTACTTTTGAAATGAAAGGCCGATGGTGCCAGGGAGAATTAGTTATGGCTCCGTGGCCGCATTTTGATGGATTTCCTTTTGTGTCTTTGTCGAATTAATAACAATCACGGCTCTATTGATTTCACATTTATTCAGAGCTCAGAAAACAAAAATCGATCATCCTTTCATGGATCCTCTATAAGCATGGTTAATCTGTCTCACTGTTCTATATTCAATTTTTAGAATTGTGGGCCCAGCGCTGGCTAAACTTGAACAAGAGCTTTATATTGGTTACACAAGCAGGCTTGAAATTTCATGTGCAGTGTGCTTTGATATATTAAGTGTACATATTATAACAAGTATTTTCTCTTTAAATAGATTAAGATTATAAATTACACTGACATTCTCACACATTAATTTATGCTTGTTTGTTATTCGAAAGAGCTATTTAATAAAAAACGACCCGTAAAAACAAAGTTTTTTACTTTAAATCTCTTATACATGAGACAGAACTAAAAGTATTAATTATATTCAAAATAAATGCACCGCGCGACAAATATTTACAGACTGTACGTAACTGAACTCCCCTTGCTGTAAAACGGAAGGGGGTGTAGTCACAGATGGCCAGACTGAACTTCAGCAAACACGTGGATGTCAACAACAACAGACGGCTACCATGGGGCCGTGCATAAAGTACGTCACGCTCCAGAGGGGGGAGGGGGTGTAAGAAAGTGTGACAGGGGGGAGGGGTGTCCGGCCATGTGTGAGGTAACGATGTTATATGTTAAAGTTTAATTATTTTGTTAATAAAAGATATATTTTTGTACGAAAATGTTGCATACTTTGGGAGGGGGGATTTGTGACAGGGGGAGGGGGGAGTTAAAAATGGTAAAAAAATAGCGTGACGTACTTTATGGACCACCCCATACAGTTATATAATGATAAACTAAAAGTGCATTTATTTAATTACGGTACATTAATCGACCTGAAATTTTTATACAATGCATTGTTAGGTGACACGAGTCTACATGCAACTTTGCAGCTCGATAGCATCACGGGAAGTGGGTCATTTTTTAATTTTGTTTTTCCGCCGTACCGTACGGTCGGACGAAGGAGGAGACAACGGTGAAGTTAATATAAAGGATTTAATAAAAACAACACGTAAAAACAAATTTTTTTACCATAAATCTTTTATATATGAGAAATAACTAAAAATATTGATTACATTCAAAACAATCGTTTACAGAATGAGTGTGACTTAAGTCCTTGATGCTCTAAAATGGGGACGGGTGGGGGTAGTCACCGATCGTAAGAGTGAACTCAGAAAACTCGTGAATGTAAACAACAACAGGCGGGTATTATACATTTATGTTGAAATAAACTAAAAGTGCATTTATTTTATTGCGTTACATTCGATCGATCTGAAATTTTGGTACAATGCATTGTTAGGTGACACGACCACGAGAGAGAGTGAGAGAGAGAGAGAGTGAGAGAGAGAGAGTGAGATAGATAGATAGATAGATAGATAGATAGATAGATAGATAGATAGATAGATAGATAGATAGATAGATAGATAGATAGAGAGAGAGAGAGAGAGAGAGAGAGAGAGAAAGGAAGCCAATATACGGGATTTAAAAAAAAAAGAACATTCAATACACAATAATCACACGTAAACACAACTGTAAAATATGTTGATGGACCACATCTGTTGGTTAGGGGATTATATGGGTGACAATTATCAATATTAGGAATAAAATGATTCATTTTGATAATATGGAAGAACTAGAGAATATATTTAAAAATCAACTTTTAATAAATTATAAGTAAGAGATAATATTTTTAAAATATAAATTCAGACTCAGTGAAAGCACTTTAAGTCGACATATCATATAATTTTTATAAAGCACTAAAAAATTCTGACTTATTATCAGTAGTAGGCTAGGTTATTTTCATATATAATTTAATATTTTAAATTATTATTTATAATTTTATTATAATTATTGGTATCCAAAATGAAAAGTTATTTATTTAATAGGAGTTAAATGATTATCTCTAAAAATGACATATGGATTAAGTCAATTAAGTTATAAGAATTTTTTGATTGCTCATTCTTATAATATGATATTAATATTATATTATTATGAGTGTTACTGTTAATAGAATGAAGAGGCAATATTTAGTTAAATAACACTTTACTTACCTTATTCTAATTTTTAAATCTCATTTGTAAAATGTAGTTACTATTAATTTCTTTTCATTTTATAGTTATAGCTTCTTTATTTTGTTGGAATATTCAATTCACATAGTCACATAATTATAATTCATCATTCAATGTCAGCATTGTGGCATTGCATTGCTATATTCCTGGTTAAACTTAAATAATAAATAATAAAGTTTACTGTAACTATAGCAGCACTATAACTATAGTATAGCCTATATTGGCTATATTATAATTATCAATATCCTACTAACTACTAATACTAATATTAATATACTAACACCAGTTAATTAATTAAGCTTTTTTGCACGTAAGTGTCGTAAAATTTTCGGTTTATTAAGTTTATTAAAAACGATTTATTTCAGCCCAAGCCCTCGTTAAATAGTAGCACAAAATACAAGCCTTAATAGTAATACTCAATAGTAATAGACTATAGACTATAGACGATAGACTCACTAGTCACTAGACAAACTAGATTAAGATTAGAGTTAGAGATAATAATAATAAATTTAAAAAAAAACTTGTTAATTTTTTGTAATCATTGAGATTAAAAAAGAATTACACATAATGGATTCCTTTAAAAAAATTACTTAAAGTACCTATAAAGTTCAAGTATTTCTTATCTTCAACATAACGCACAACACTATGAATCTATGAATGAAAGGGTAAAAAATAGCATATCGACGCCATTGCTAGGTTACAGTTCAAAGTATTTTAACTCTGATATGAAAAGAGTTGCAAGTAAACAATCTTATTACTCAAATAAAAAGATATAATAAAAGGGAGAATATGAAATAAATTTTAAAATGGTTGATAACTCTTGTTAAAATAGATTAATTTACTAATGTAGGTGTTTATTTCAACTATATTTCAACTGTATAGTGCGTTTAAATTAAATAAAAGTTAGTAATTTTTTAAGCGTAAAGGGAGGCTATTCTCAATTAATCATTATAAAGTGTATTGAAGAATGCTTTTGTCTCAATAGTTACCGTAAACTAACAGACTCTTTGAAATAACTTGGGGAAAAAACAACAACAACACCAACAAACGAACATAATAAGGTCTAATAGATGAACTAACAAAAGTCTTAGTCAATAATGATCAGATAGATACAATATTACTAGACTTCTCAAAAGCATTTGACAAAGTTCACCACATTTGTTTACTTAAATACTTTGAAATCTCAGGTCCCTTACATCACTGGATCCTATTAGGTTTAGGCAGCAAACTGTAATAATTAATGGATATAAATCTGCATCAATAAAGGTTAACTCAGGAGTTCCGCAAGGAACTGTGCTAGGTTCCTTACTATTTTTAATGTATATAAATGATTTACCAAACAATATCTAAACAGGAACAAAAGTTAGGTTATTTGCTTATGATTGTATAATCTATAGAACAATTAAGTCAGAACAAGATAGCAAAATTTTATGAAAAGACTTAGGTGAATTAATAAAATGGGAAACTAATTGGAGTATGTCCTTCCATCCAGAAAAGTGTCAATTTCTAAGAGTAACAAAGAAAAAGAAACAAATATATTTAAAATATTTCATTCATGGAAAAGAACTAACCCAAACTAATGATGCAAAATATTTAGGAGTCATAATAAATGAGAAACTATCTTGGAATCCCCATGTCAATGAAGTTATTTAAAAAATCAAACAAAACCTTAGGCTTTATAAAAAGAAACTTTTACAAATGTAACAAAGATATAAAACTAAAATGCTACCTCACCCTGGTGAGACCTATACTAGAATATGCATCTTCTGTATGGGACCCATCCACCAAAGAAAATATTGATAAACTAGAACAAATTCAAAAAAAGAGCTGCCAGATTCATTACTGGAGAATATTCAAAACTGACAAGAGTAACACCATTAGTTAAATCATTAAACCTTGAAACACTAGAGGATAGAAGAACCAAGAGTAAATTTGTAATATACATAAAGCAATAAACTCCAATTTACAAATACAACACAAAGATAACTTAATACAGCCCTTAGATAGATATACGGATAAAAACACCTTTCTTATTCCATATGCAAGAACAAACACATACACGTTTTTTTTCTTCCCGTCCGGAATTTGGGCGTGGATGGGTTGCCTGAAGAAACACCTTATCATCATTTAAAACTCTATTGAGAAAACAGGACTAAACACAAACAATAGATATACGAAGTACGCAATAATCTTCTGTTCAGAAGGAGCTTCTCTAATATATACAAGATAAGATAAGATAAAACAATCTGGCGAAATTGTTGGGTGCAAAAAAATCCAGATATTGCTAAGAGTTTTTCTAAAACGGGGTTTATATACATATATATATATATCTTATCTTATCTGTTACAGACGCTCCTTCTATACAGAAGATTATTGCGTATTGTTGTTCGTCCGTCGAAGTCGACGACAACTCTCATCATATTTGTATTTGACCTGTGCTAGGCCTCCACGTATTTCCTCTGGTGGCTTATTAAACCTATTCTAGCACGAAATTTGCGTCATCATGTCGGACAAGAGATGGATGGGATCCCTTCAGGAGGGTTTTGGATACGGTCCTTCCTGGCTTGACGTTTTGTCTTGTCAGCATGTTGTCTATTAGCCTCACAGACAGCTGTGGTATTCCATATCATAGAACGTCAGTGGGCTCGGTTACTGGTTACTGCCTCCAAGGAGTCAGGTCGAATGTTAAAGGCCTGTAGAGCAGTTTTAAGTGTATCCTGGTAGCGTTTACGTAGACATCCCTGTGCTCTATGCCCTTCAGTAAGCTCACCATAGGCATAGAGGGCCTTTTGGGAAGGCGATGGTCGGGCATACACACTACAAGCTCTGCCAAGCGTAGTTTGCACTGCACATAAATAATACTTATATGATTATGATATATGAATATGGATTTAGCAAGATGATAGGTCACTGAGTCACTGCATTAAAGCATATATTTGACAGTGGCTATTGAGACGCTAACGTCTTAATAGCCCACAGGCTATTGAGACGCAAACAAAATAAGCCAATTAAAATTAAGTAGTCGTCCTTGACTGACGTCACGCGCAAAGTGGGGTATGAGAGGGGGTCATGCCTTTGTGACGGTGTGTGAGAGGGTGTTAAATATGATGTCACATGTAAATGCGCAACTTTAAATAAAACTTCTACAAAAGTATTCGATTGCTTGCTATTTCTTTAAGGACAGTTTCAGTGGCAAAAAAAATAAAAAAAAATATAAAAAATTTAAAAATGATAATAATAAAAAATCAGAACGCCACTTCTATAAAAGGTAGAAAGACAAAACAAATGGTTTTCGTGATAAATGGTATATTATTTAAGCATATCGGACTGCATTACATTTTCTGTCAAAGTACTTAGTATAAGCCATGCCACAATCAATTAGCGGGACAATCCATACGGCAGCAGGGGGGGCGTCTTCGAAAAATGGCATTTTGCGTATGAATGGATGCGTACGGGTAGGGGGGAGTGTCTCCACTGAACGCGTACTTACGCATAACAAATGTAATTTGCATAACACTAAGCATAATACTAAGCCTAGTAACGTAAACCGCGCAGACTCTAACGGCATTTTAACTGACTGATTGAGTCAAGACTGATATGCAATAATAATTTATATTTTAATGAAAACGAAATTCTGAAATTAGTAGATGTTTCTCTTTCGCCCACCGGTGTCTCAGCTGTTATATTTACATAACGAGAGTTCGATTTCACTGCTTATATCTTTATTCATTTATTTTGTTTGGCCGCCCATGAATGACGTCATACTATTTTACCCTCCTTTCCCCATTGTTACAAAACTTAGACCCCCCTCTCCCCAATATGATGTCACAAAGCTGTGACCCCCCCCCAAAAAAAAAAAAATTACCACGTTTCAATTAACATTTTTGACATATAAATATGTAATATGTATTTAGTGTAAAACACGCGTGAAGCCGTTAAAATGTAACTAAATAAATTGTGAGCAATAAAGTGGAACTTTAATTTCAAGTAATACATTTTGATTTCTTAAACGTCGCCCCACCCCATTGTCTTACATCCTCACTAATGCGTTACCCTTGTTCGCCCCCACCCACAGGCGCGTGACGTCATACATGGACGGCCCCTTCATGAATGCATTGTTGAAGACAAGAAAATAAAATTTTCTATTACTTCTATTGTATTTTTACAATAAATTCGACATGAAAAATACACTTACATTTAATTATGTATTTACTGTAAGACAATCGAATACTTGTGTAGAAGTTTTATTTAAGTTGCGCGTAAATTACCTGTTATATCATATTTAACACCTTCTCACACATCGTCACAAATATGCATGACCCTTCCCTTACCCCATTTGGTGCGTGATATCAGTCAAGGACAACCCTTAAATACTTAATTTTCATTGGCTTATTTTATTTGCGTCTCAATAGCCTATAGGCTATTAAGACGCTAGCGTCTCGATAGCCTGTGGGCTATTAAGACGTTAGCGTCTCAATAGCCACTGCCCATATATTTTGATATATTTTAAGCCCGAGCCCTAGTTCATTGCAAAATTAATATTATTAACGACTAATATTGTATTTTTGTACACATTTTAGAATGCTTAGACACAGTCAATGGTGGGTCCCATCAATTATAATTACAAAAATTGTGCTAATATTAAGATAAAGCTCAATGAACTCATTTCCAAGCCATGCCCATTCAGTTTTAATTTCAGGATAACTATCACTATCATTTCAGAACCATCTTTAATTTTTCGGTTTATAGACAAACCTTTTCAAGGTGCTTCGAAAGTCTAAATAAATATAAAAAATAACAAAATTTCTAACATGATAAAGGTTATATTCGCCCGAAGACACTGCCTTACTATATCAAGGTGCATCGTTCGTAATTTTCACTTAGAAGAAGCTGCTCCAAAAATTGGAACAAATCAAGATGTTAACTCACCAGAGTACCAGGTATGCTGACTAACTCAACACAACTGACAACTGAGTATGCTACTTAGGCTACTTTAACTTTAAACTCTACTTTTTAAAAAAACACTTTTTACTTTTACTACTACTACTACTTATACTTATACTCATCATCATTTGTCCTTTGGGTTTCTTGTGGAACATAGGGCCTCTGTCAAAGCTCGCCACTGTACTTGGATAAATCATTTTTCACTTTGTGAAAAATCTTTGCTGAATTATCCGCCCCTTGTTCAACTTTTTGTCCACTTAAAAATGTAAACAATGTGCATGTGTGTAAAGAAAATTGCACTTTTCTGTGTAATTTCTTGATGAAATTTGATGTGCTATATATCATTTTAAAGATAATTGGATGCTGAACATTACAAACTATGTTCTCCAATTTTTTTGTGCTGAATTTCATTATTAAAATGTAATTAATTGAGTAACAGTAAATTAACTACATAAAATAATATAAATATCTTAACTCTTAAAGCACCATAAGGTTTTTGGAAAACTTCCGCCTCAGTCCCGTAAGGATTTCCCGTATTACGATCAACCGGTTATGAAATTAAAAAATTTGCGTAAAATCCATTTATAATATTATTGTCATACTGACTTCATTTTTAAGGCTAAGAATGGCTATTTTACGCATCCAAAAGACCGTACTGAGTTTGAAACAATATTTACCTGTAGTTTAGTACTATTATTTTAGTAATAAAGTGTAACAAAAACGTATCTTCGAAAAAAAAAACGTTAAAACTACCGAAAAACATCGCGAATCGAGCGAAAACACTACTGCCGGCAACGGCCGCCATTGCCGGAAGTCAAATATATCGCTTTTCAAGCATTGAAGAGTTTTTACTTTCCGAGATCTCATTTCTAACGAGATTTGTATCTAGGGACGCATTACGACACTTTAGGGATAGCGGGAAGGGACGCATTACGACGCTTTGCGACTTTAAGAGTTAAAGAGTCGCCATCACTCACGATTTTAATGGTAACTACTGTTTTCAGCATCCAAATATCTACAAGAATTGATAAAGTCCCATCCCCCCCAACCTCCCCCAAATATTAAAAAAAATTTATCAAAACAATCACCACATGGTTTTTTCCCTATTTTTCAAGATGGCCGACATTTTCTTCTATGTACCTCAGCCAATTATTTTCAAATTTGATCTAATCTAGCGGCTAAACAATATTAATAACACTATTTTAAGTTACTTAAGGTATAGAAGACTAACTAACAAGCAATATAAATAGATATTTCATTTGCATTTGTAAATACTAATTTGTTTTCCCGAGATATAAAAAAATGTAATGTTTAAGGGCCACTCGACTACATCAACCAGTATTAAACAAGGATTTTTGTCAATTATTTTTCTCCTTTTCAACACGAACAGTTTGATGTGCTTGACTTAATATTTTGGATAATTATTTTTAAGTTGTGCTCAATTTAAAATATCACATATGCAAATTTGACGGCCATTTTGAATATTAATGAGTCAAACTTGCGTAATTCAGAATTAATTTTAGGACGCTTGTTTTGGCAATGATATGACGAATGCGGAAATATATGGTTTGTTATGGTTATCTTCAGTCATTTCTGAAATAACTTTAATTAACTGGTATTTTAAACAGCTGTCTCAGTCTCACTGCCCAATTTTCACTTTTGATTGTTTTATATTTTCTTATATGTCTCAATTAACGGAGTTATCCCAAAATAATTCACTAAAAAATTCATAACTTTCTTTAGAAATAACATAAAACTATAATTTTGGTATCAATAAATTGCATTTTTCAAGCCCTTTCCAACCAACTAGATCTTAAAGCTATAACTTTAATTTGAAAATTTTGTCCAAGTACCTAGGGGCCACTGTACACAGTCTCTTGCCAGTGTTGCCAGTCGCTTCAATTCTTCCCAGCTCTTTCATCTGACTCTTTCCAGTTCTTCCAGCCTCATCTAACATGCTCTGTCTCCATGTCCATGATGGAGACTACTTATACTGCTTATACTAAATTAAATAATAATAGTAATAGTCCTAACTTAAAGTTTATGATATGATATGGACAATATGGACAGGCAGTGGCTATTGAGACGCTAACGTCTTAATAGCCCACAGGCTATCGAGACACTAGCGTCTTAATAGCCCACAGGCTATTGAGACGCAAATAAAATAAGCCAATGAAAATTAAGTATTTAAGGTTGGCGTATTTAAGGGTTGTCCTTGACTGACATCACGCGCCAAATGGGGTAAGGGAAGGGTCATGCATATTTGTGACGATGTGTGAGAGGGTGTTAAATATGATATTATAACATGTAATTTACGCGCAACTTAAATAAAACTTCTACAAAAGTATTCGATTGTCTTACAGTAAATACATATTCAAATGTAACAGTGTATTTTTCATGTCGAATTTATTGTAAAAATACAATAGAAGTAATAGAAAATTTTATTTTCTTGTCTTCAACAATGCATGAAGGGGCTGTCCATGTATGACGTCACGCGCCTGTAGGTGGGGGCGAACAAGGGTAACGCATTAGTGAGGATGTAAGACAAGGGGGTGGGGCGACGTTTAAGAAATCAAAATGTATTTCTTGAAATTAAAGGTCCACTTTATTGCTCACAATTTATTTAGTTACATTTTAACGGCTTCACGCGTGTTAACGATATTAGACTTAGAGTGAAGACTTAGCCTACACTAAATACATATTACATATTTAAACGTGGTAATTTATTTATTTATTTTTTTTAAGGGGGGCGCAATCACAGCTCTTTGACATCATATTGGGGAGAGGGGGGTCTAAGTTTTGTAACAATGAGGAAAGGAGGGTAAAAATAGCATGACGTCATTCATGGACGGCCAAAAAAATAAATAAATAAAGATATAAGCAGTGAAATCGCACTCTCGTTATTTATATATAAAAGCTGAGACACCGGTGGGCGAAAGAGAAACATCTACTAATTTCAAGAAATGTGTGAACGTTTTGTCTGAATTTAAAAGTTCAGAATTTCATTTGCATTAAAATATAAAACATTATTGCATATCAGTCTTGACTCAATCAGTCAGTTAAAATGCCATTAGAGTTTCCGCGGTTTACGTTATTAGGCTTAGTATTATGCAAATTACATTTGTTGTGCGTAAGTACGCGTTCAGTGGAGACACTCCCCCCTACCCGTACGCATCCATTCATACGCAAAATGCCATTTTTTGAAGACGCCCCCCTCCCCCCTGCTTGCGTATGGATGGTCCCGCTAATTGATTTGTGGCGTGGCTTATACTAAGAATTTTGACAGAAAATGTAAATGCAGTCCGATATGCTTAAATAATATATAATTTTAAAGGGCTTATCACGAAAAACATTTGTTTTTTCTTTCTACCTTTTATAGAAGTGGCGTTCTGATTTTGATTTTGTATTATTATCTTTTCTTTTTTTTTTTGGCCACTGAAACTGTCCTTAAAGAAATAGCAAGCAATCGAATACTTTTGTAGAAGTTTTATTTAAAGTTGCGCATTTACATGTGACATCATATTTAACACCCTCTCACACAACGTCACAAGGGCATGACCCCCTCTCTTACCCCACTTGATGCGTGATGTGAGTCAAGGACGACTACTTAATTTTCATTGGCTCATTTTGTTTGCGTCTCAATAGCCTGTGGGCTATTAAGACGCTAGCGTCTCGATAGCCTGTGGGCTATTAAGACGTTAGCGTCTCAATAGCCACTTCCATATGGACAAGGGATGCCAAATCACTTAATCAAAGATAATCAGGCCCGATTCACTGCTTAGAAATAGGCAAGTTCAATTAGGTGTAGTCAGTGTAGACTTAATTTAAGTCCATTTTTAAAATATCATAATGATTATTTACAGTCGGACCTGGTTATGTCGACGGCCTAGGGGTTTGCCGAAAAGCGTAGAGATAACTGAGGATCGAGATAAACAACAACCAATGTGGCGGCTAAATATTAACATCATCATCATCATTGCCTGTCGTCCCATCTGGGGCATAGGCCACGAACAAAGACTCTCCAGGCATCCCGGTCCTGTGCCAATCTCTCTAGCTGTCCCCAGCTGTGCCCACTCTTTTTGGCGTCTGTCTCCAGTTCCCTTCTCCAGGTCATTATGCGTCGACCTGTTTTTCTCTTGCCCTAGGGGTTCCAAGTGAGGGCTTGTCTCACAATGCTGGATGTAGGCTTTCTGAGGGTGTGGCCAATCCATCTCCATCTGCGCTGAAGTATTAGTTCTTCCACTGGCTCTTGTTGTGTACGTTGCCAGAGGTCCTCGTTGGTGATGATATTGGGCCAGCGAATTCGGAGAATTATTAGTAGACATGTGTTTTTAAATGCTTGAATCTTTTTCGAAACGGCTGCTGTAATCCGCCATGCGCTTGAAATTTCTTTATGTACATGATGTGCGTTAATACACGAGTATGTACATGCACGTGGAGTTGTTTTTTTTTTTACACAACTGCGTTGCCTTTATTTGTTTGATAAAGTGATCGGCATGCTATAAAAATAAACATACATGTTTGCTAACAACAAAAGGCATATGTGCACCAACTGTTCATCCGTTTAATCAGGACCCGTTAACCTTAACTTCATTTAGTCGATATATTGGCTTTTGTTGTGTAACAGCAGAATACCAGACCCAACACGAGAGCAACCGTGACATCAAAGCGTTTTCTTAATAATAATATTCCGATCTATAAATAATGCGGTGGTCTGTAGCGAGCTGGGCTACCGAACCACTGTAAGAACTCGAGTCGCGAGTTCGAGCCGTGGTACTGGCAAAGCTCCCCGAGCATTGTGCTAACCACACAATCCCACGCTCGTTATTGGTCAATGAAACTTGTGAATGCTACTTCACTTGCTCCCATAGACCTTCATGGTCTGTAAGGGACATTTATTTTATTATATAAATAATATAAAAATGCACGTCATCACTGTTAGTTGAGTTCTCTAGTGAATGATTTTTAATTTAAAAAAAAAGTATTGTTTAGTAAGCGAAGCATAGTACCAGAAGTAACACAGCGCAGAGAGCTGAATGCAAGTGGGCTGTGACGTCACCAGCAGACCTCGTAAGGTGGAAATTCAATACCTTCCCTTCTTGGTTCCAAAAGATTTAAGGGAAAATACGGACCGGACAGTAAAACGGGCTTTTCCTCTAACAATTAACCGACAAACTGACTTGACAACAATTGATAATCGAGATAACCGACGTTAAGTGGCAAATTTGGCCTTCTTTTGTACTTGAGATATTAGGGTTCGGCAACATAAAAGAAGCGACATAACCAATGAGAAAATGCTTAGACAAAGAGAGAATTTGGCAGTTCCACTTCAAAAGCGTCAATATAATAGGGTTGGCGAGATAACTGAGGTTTAATACTTTTTTTGACTCAGTCAAATGTCAGTTAAAATTTAAAAAAAAATCATTTAATAACCAAAATGCCATGGCCAAAAGCCATAAGAAGTATAAGTGTAAGCCCAAGTGTTGATTCAATTTCAATTCAAGGGAGGATGCCTCCATTCATTATTAAATTATTATTGTCATTAAAGTAATTGTTTTTGATCTGACCACCAAAAAAATAAATTAATTTTGTATTAACTGTTGGCGACTCCACGATACTTTGGCTATACTATAAATACTATATGGCTATGGTCACTATGGACTTCTCCCACTTATGATGATAAAGATTAAATAAATTAATATTGAAATCATTAATCTAGTTTTTTTAATTACTGTATTAGCATTGCTTATAATAATATAAATATTAAAATTTATTTTAAGGAGATTAATTTTTTAGTATTAATTTATTCAATCTTCATCATCATAAGTGGGAAAAGTCCATAGCCATCTAGTAGTAGTAGCTCAAGTATCGTGAAGTCGCCAACAGTTTATAACCAAAAAAATTGTGGTCGGATAAAAAAAACCCAAATACTGTCATTAATAATAAGTTAATAATTTAACAAAATTTCTGTCATCACCTAAATTTTTTTTTTTGAATTATAAAAATCAAAATCTCAAAGACCTAAATTTAAATTAGCCTAAATTTTAATCATAACACTAATATTCACATTTGGCCTAAAATTTTCATTTTATTTTTAAATAGCTTATCTCAAACTCCAGCACCATGCACCTCTCTCCTCCTGGATCACACCTCCCCTCTAAAAATGTTTCTAAAAAGGTGATTGGGGATTGACATGGTAATGTTGAAAGAAATACTTGAAATAGTTATAGTATGCAATATTTTTTCTCATAATGTTTTAATAAAGTACACAATTAACCCTAACGCAAAAACCACAAATAGTAATAGACAGATAAACAAACTGTTAAACCCAAATCTTTGAGGAAGTGTGACAAAAAAAAACATTAGAAAAGACTTATTTATATAAGCAAGTTTGGAGGGTCAAAGCACGATGAGCATCCTGGACTAGCATGGACAATCAGTACTGTAGGAAAAAGAATTATAGCAGAGTGATTTCTTTTAACACTTTATAGAAATAAAGAAACTTAGTTAAATGTTTTTGTGGTTAGGGAATACCATTCCATAATGTTGATTTAAAAGATCGCATGTGAGAAACTTCTTCCTGTGTCCATCTACTATGGAAACATTCAGATCACATCGCATAGAGAAACGCAACCTCTTTAGAGATCCATGTTTTTAAAGCTAATTATTTTGTCTAATCCTTTAGTCCTGATCCATTTGATAAGTAACCCAGTAACATCCTATATAAATATTTTAGATTTAGAATTCAATATAGTATAGTAAATTTGTCGAATCTAATCTCAAATAGACTTCTGAACAGTGGTGTAGCATGGGTTAATACTTCTGGACCAGGCCTAGAACATTGATTTTTTTTTACTTCCATTTAATATGTTACAATATGTAGATCAAAGGAGTCTGAAGAAACTTTTTTGTTTATAATCGAACACTTGTCTGCGAGCCAGATTCAACCATTAAAAAAAAAACCACATCTGGCTCACGAGCCATGGTTTCCCGACCCCTGTCTTATATTATCTGTTACATACACTTGTTCTATACAGAAGATTATTGCATCCTATGCTTATTCATGGTTTATGTCTAGTCTTAATATGTCTTTGTAAATAAAAGTGCTATATGGAGGGAGGAAACAACTGTATTAACCCCATCCCAAGCCAGTGTGATGATCAGAACTTTCAAAGACCAAAAAAAGCAGATTTTGTACTACTTTTTTGTTTTGTTTATTCTGTGCATCATTGTTACACTTTTAATGTAACATCAAAGGGGGGAAACGTTCAAATTGGTCTCTATGGCAATGCTTTCTTCTAGAATATTACTAAGCTATAGATTTAATGTTTATTTGTCTTTTAGTCTAAAGACGAAACTGTCTCTTCATTATCCAGTTATAAATAGCAGACTTCTGTATTTCTGATAAATTTTTCCAGGAGAAGTACTCTCGAATGCAAGCTTTGGTACAAGAACTCAGAGAGAAAGTTTCACATATACTCTTGGGTAATATGACTTGGTTGATTTGATGGTAACCAAATAATGCAGTCAGAATAAAAAATGACACATGTAAAAATTTAAGTTGAATTTTAATCGATTTAAATCAATTTAAAAAAAAAAAAAAAAAGATTCTTACACTTAAATAGATAATCTTTTTTTTAAACTTAAGTTTTTTAAAAGAAATTGCTTTTAGGTAGATACGACAACTGACGTCCGGAAGTATTCTGTAGTGTATTTATTATTTTTTATTTAGTCTACTTCCTGTTTCAAATTCAAAGTTAACAGTGCTCAACTATTAAAAATGTAACCCTTGGCTACATAATGGAGCTATTGTTAAATCAATATTGAGGTTAGAAGACACACACAATTTTATTTTGTTGTCAATTTCACATGGAAGTGTTATAGCTTAAATAATTAAAATTTATATTATTATTAATATTTATATAATTTGAGGACCTATAAGCGCAACAACTTCAGGACATGTATATTTTCACTTAAATATGTAGCAGAGGGGTATATTTGTAAAATTGATAACTGTCAATTTTGAAACCGGACGTCCGTTGCCGGATCTACCGTGCTTTTATATGTAAGTATTTAAATAAATAAATATACATCATTAAAACATATGGTCTTAATTTAAATAATGATTCATGGCTCTAATTTATCTCTTGAAATTTACTTAATGAAAAGTCAATAATTTTGTTTGGTTTAAAAGATGTCAAACCGTACTGAGCTAATTTTTGGGTATTTTTTTGTCTCTTATTATAGGAGGAGGAGAAAAAGCAAGGGAGCGACACACCTCAAGGGGAAAAATGTTACCTCGAGATAGAATTAACACCTTATTAGATCCACAGTGGGTTTGCTCATGGGTTTTATTTGTGGAAGTTTACATAGTTTCAAAAGTTTAACACTAAATGTGGACTTTGTTTGAAAATTAAATGTGAAGTTTGTCTTCCTCCTAATATTTTGATATTATTGTCAAAAATCAAATTTTTTAAAAGTATAAGGGTAAAACTTAACTTTAGAATAGAGTATAAGTGTAAGGTAATTTAGTAAAGAGGGACAATGCTAGACTCCATTGATAACTTAGATATAATTGTGGTATTTTTGGAGATAGATATATGGTTTACTAGAAATAATCCATTTTAAAAAAATGTTGCTATACCTCACTAGTGAAATTAAATGTTCATGATTGCTCAATAATAGCTTTATGGCATTGTAAAATATGAATATTGATTAGACTTTTATATGTTTTATGAAATCAATTATTTTTCATGAAATTATCCATTTCCATTGTGTTTCAGATCTCCATTCCTAGAATTTAGTCAATTAGCTGGCTACGAGTTATATGGTGAAGACCACGTACCAGCAGGTGGTCTTATAACAGGCATTGGTCGTGTCTCGGGGTATGTTGGAATATTGTGCTTGTTTTGTGAACCCATATAAAGTCATCATTGATAAAGTTTTAGTTGTTTTTTTTTAATGGGCCAGCATTTGTGATTAAAACTTTTATTTTTTATTGCTGTGTTACACGGAAATTTTTATAAAGCAATGGGATCACAACATTATTTGTAATAATGTAATCATTTTTTTATTGAAAAATATTCAATACTTGGCTTGTAATTATATAAAATATAAATTAGGTGTTTTTCATAACTGAAACATTCAGAATCAGAGAAATTGTTTACAAAAATAAAATTAGTTCTATGACAGACTTAACCCTTTAGATCCAGATGTCTTGTAAAAGGTTCATTTGTATGGTAATCACCAAACATATTTTTGAACCTGTGTACTTCACTATTTGGGATATTTGCTAAGTCTGAAAAAGCAAAACTCAATAATTTAAGCCTATGAAACTTGTTTAAAAAGCCCTTAATATAGATAACATTTTCCCTACATCTCACAGGGTAGAATGCATCATAACTGCTAATGATCCCACAGTGAAAGGAGGAACTTATTACCCCATAACAGTCAAGAAACATCTTAGGGCTCAAGAAATCGCAATGCAGAACCATTTGCCATGTATATACCTGGGTATGTTTCTCTGAGCTCCTACTCATCTTTCTAAAAATACAAAATACGCAAACAAATTATGTGATGAAAACAATAATTTTGAGCTTTATTATTAAACGAATTCAACAGTAAATGTTTCAGCTAATGCATTTATGAGTATAACTAACATAGAGAACATATTTAACCCAAGTATCTTATCTTATCTTATATGTTACAGACATACATAATCTGCACAGAAGATTATTGTGTAGTAAAATAAATTATATTTAATTTCTTACGACATGCTCAAATTTATTTTCTTCTTCACACAATTTGTCTCTGTATTTTCTATTTTATTTAAAAGCTGTATTGCAGTCCTATTCTATATGTTATCTTCATCTTCATTAAAGACTTAAAAAACTGTCAATCATCTGAATTTCATCTTGATCCGATTCTTGACCAAGTTATAAATGGTTATAAAATATATTCGTAGTTGTGATGAGTGATGTGGTTCCATTCAACAGGTTATTTTAATCTCATTCTGTATAAGTTAGTACGGCACTATGTTCTTTAATTACAAAAAATGGTCAGTTCACACATTAAATAAACACAATTGCTTTCAATAAATACATTAAGTTATATGTAGATTAGAATCTTTCAAAATTACCTTTATTTTCTAAAACTTCAAAACTAAGCATTTATTTAAAAAAAAATTTGATTTAAAAAAAATAAAATTTTTCAGTTGATTCCGGGGGAGCAAACCTGCCGAGACAAGACGATGTCTTTCCAGATAGAGATCATTTTGGTCGCATTTTTTATAATCAGGCTAATATGTCTGCTAAAGGAATTCCTCAGGTATTTTCATTTTGTATAATTTAGTATCATTTGTTAATAATTTTCTGCTTATATTGAGCAGATTTGAACTATTCAAAACAAATTTTAATAATGCCTTAAATATAACCTAGATAATGTATTATCTGTTGGTGTCACCTGATGTTTCTATAACACACCTAAACAAGCTGGTGGCTAATAATAAACTATTAAACATCAGTGGTCTATAAGTTGAGTTCATTTCAAGGGTAAGACAATAACCAAGATCTAAAGAGTTGCCAGTCAGCTGGTCTTGTTTGAAAGATATGGTCAAACTATTGTAGGAAAACCTTAGGAAAATGGCTCATGTCAAAGTAACAGCAAGTCTGCCATGGGATTTGTGCTTATTTATCCATCTAATCTTGCCATGAAATGAGCACAAATGACATAAACACAGCCATCATAGCCAAACTGTAGGACAGTAATAATACAAACACAGCAATCCTAGCCAAACTGTAGGACAGTAATAATACAAACACAGCCATCCTAGCCAAACTGTAGGACAGTAATAATACAAACACAGCCATCATAGCCAAACTGTAGGACAGTAATAATACAAACACAGCCATCATAGCCTAACTGTCGGACAGTAATAATACAAACACAGCCATCATAGCCAAACTGTCGGACAGTAATAATACAAACACAGCCATCCGCCATTGCCATATTTTAAATTAATTTCAACTAAATTCTTTTGCTAATCTAGAAAAATGTTTAACATCTTTACCTTATTTTTTTTCTTCTATATTTAGGTTGCTGTGGTATTGGGCAGCTGTACAGCAGGGGGTGCCTACACGCCGGCCATGGCCGATGAGAGCATCATAGTGAGGAAACAAGGGACCATTTTCTTGGCCGGGCCTCCACTGGTAATATGAGGGCCTCCACTGGTAATATGAGGGCCTCCACTGGTAATTTGAGGGCTTCCACTTGTAATATGAGGGCCTCCACTGGTAATATGAGGGCCTCCACTGGTAATATGAGGGCCTCACCTGGTAATATAACCATTTTCTTAGATGGGCCTCCGCTGGTAATGTGACCATTTTCTTGGCAGGGCCCTTAATGGTAATATCATCATTTTCTTAGCAGGGCCCCCAATGGTAATATGACAGTTTTCTTAGCAGGGCCCCCAATGGTAATATGACCATTTTCTTAGCAGGGCCCCCAATGGTAATATGACCATTTTCTTAGCAGTGCCCCCAATGGTAATATGACAATTTTCTTAGCAGGGCCCCCAATGGTAATATGACCATTTTCTTGGCAGGACCTCCACTGGTGATATGTTTGTTTTTAAATGTCATAGCTTTCCTGTCATTTTATCATCATTAATTCATGTCAGGGTGTGAAATAAATATTCAAGTTATTTTGGGCCCAAAGGAATATACACATCCGTAGTATTTCAACTACTAAGTCCTTGAAAACTGTACTTAAGACGCATCTTTTAAAAATTTATTTTCCAAATTAATGAAACAAAATTTTTTTTTAATGATTAACACACCTGATGTTAAACGTATTGTCATTTATGTGGTTAGTATGATATGAATGTTTTTTAAATTAATATTTGTGTGTTATTATCTCCATGTAAAGCGCTGTGGGCCTGGCTCCTTGCAGGGATACAGCGCTATATAAATAATCAATTTATTATTATTATTATTAATATAGCACTTAATAGGTTTTATTCTTCTTCAATTGACATATTATGGGACTCATTAATGCATGTGTTAGCCATGTCACTAACAATCTTGAGATGAGAAGAATTTTTTTTAAAAATGTTATGAGAAAAATTATTTATTAACACTGATTTCTTTGATTCAAGCTGACAATGATGTACAGTAACACATGTGCTCAACCCGTGCAGTTGTCTGTGTTAACACTTCATTTATGTGTATTTCAGGTCAAAGCTGCAACTGGTGAAGAAGTTTCAGCTGAAGATTTGGGAGGCGCTGACTTGCACTGTGGGCAAGTAGAAATATTCACACACATTTATAGACCAATTCTGCAGTATGAGCTAGATAATGTTAATGAGAACTGCCGTTTCTCTTTAAGTTATGGAAGAAACAAGTCTTTCAATAGCTTTAGACTTTTCTCTCATTTTGTTTAAAGTAATCATATTAGTTTTACCAAACGCTTTCAATGCATTTCAAGATATTATAAATCTTTTTTTTTTATTAATTGTTATTGGCAGCATTTTTTTTTTTTTTGACCATCAATTTTTTTAAAGACTTGTTTCTTAAATGAATTTCTTATCCCAGAAACTTTTTAACTCTTAAAGTCGCAAAGCGTTGTAATGCGTCCCTGCCCGCTATCCCCAAAGCGTCCTAAAGCGTCCCTAGATACCACTCTCGTTAGAAATGAGATCTCGGAAAGTAAAAACTCTTCAATGCTTGAAAAATTTTACTTCCGGCAATGGCGCTGTTGCACGCGCTAGTGTTTTTTGCTCGATTCCCAATGTTTTTTTGTTTCTTTTAATTTTTTTTTTTTGAAGAAGAGATTTTCCTATACTTTATTATAAAAATAATAGTACTAAACTACAGGTAAATATAGTATTTAACTCAAGAAAGTGTTTTGAATGCGTAAAATAACCATATCTAGCCTAAAAAAATAAAGTCAGTATGACAATAAAATTATAAAGGATTTTATGCAATTTTTAAAATTTCATAACCAGTTGATTCTTATACGGGAAATCCTTACGGGAATGAGGCAGAAGGTTATTGAAAACCTTAGCGACTTTAAGAGTTAAAGGAATGATTAGTAAGCTCCATTTTTTCATTTCAGCATTAATATAAAGGGTTAATTGTTAGTATAAGGGGTTAATTGTTAGAATTAGGGGTTAATTGTTAGTATAAGGGGTTCATTGTTAGTAAAAAGGGTTAATTGATAGTATAAGGGGTTAATTGTTTGTATAAGGGGTTAATTGTTAGCATAAAGGGTTAATTGTTAGTATAAAGGGTTAATTGTTAGTATAGTGGGGTTAAAACTAGTCCATTTATTTATGTTGTTTACTTACAGAGAGTCTGGTGTCACAGACCATTATGCTCAAGATGAAGTCCATGCACTGCATTTGGCTCGGAGAGTTATAAAAAATATCAACTACATAAAAAACCCAGGGGTAGCTATTTTTAAAAGACATTTATTTCACTGATACCTGATAATAATTTGTGGAAATATGTGATTCAGTTAATGTGCAGCGTTTTATTTTGAGTTTGTTTATTTACTCAAATGTTTCTACAATCCCAGGTTACCATCACAAAACCAGAAGAACCTTTGTTCCCAGCCGATGAACTCTATGGTATTGTAGGGGATAATTTAAAGAAAACTTTTGATGTCAGAGAGGTAATGCCACCTGCTGTTTAACTTTAAACATCCTTAAAAATAATTAAGATTTTTCAAGCAATTCCAGTTGCTATCCTAGAGAAATTGTTTACGTTTAGATTTAGTGTGCATTCTTTATTATAGTTATGAGTTAATTTATTTGTTGACATTAGCTCATATTAAAATAATATGCTGTCAATTTTTTTCTCTATATTCTAATTAAACTCTAATAAGTGGCAATATTAATTGTCAATGTCAACTAAAGAATATCAATAAATGCATAAGATTCTTGTTTTTTTTTTAAGGTCATAGCAAGAATTGTTGATGGGAGTGTTTTTGATGAGTTCAAGACAAAATATGGAGAAACCTTAGTCACAGGTATTATTAACTTGATTAACTCTAAAAGTTGCAAAGCGTTGTAATGCGCCTCCGACGGCTATCCTTAAAGCATCCTAATGCGTCCCTAGATACCACTCTCGTTAGAAATGAGATCTCGGAAAGTAAAAGCTCTTCAGTGCTTGAAAAATGATGTATTCGACTTCCGGCAATGGCGGCCGTTGCCTGCGCTAGTGTTATCGCTCGATTCGCGATGTTTTTTGGTAGTTTTTACGGGTTTTTTTCGAAGATACGTTTTTGTTATACTTTATTACTAAAATAATAGTACTAAACTACAGGTAAATATTGTTTTAAACTCATTATGGTGTTAAGGATGTGCAAAATGACCATTCTTAGCCTAAAAAATGAAGTCGGTATGACAATATTATTATAAATGGATTTTACGCAATTTTTAATATTTTATAACCAGTTGACCGTAATACGGGAAATCCTTACGGGAATGAGGCGGAAGTTTATTGAAAAGCCTTATGTGACTTTAAGAGTTAATTTTTAAATTCATAGAATTTGATAATTGAAACTTTAAGCAAGCCATCATAAGAGGGATATGAAATAAAAATTACTTTTTTTCTTTCTTTTTTTTTTTTTTTGTTATTAGAATTACCATATATACTCGTTCTAAAGCTGACATTTTTTGGACAAAATCTTGTGTGAAAAGTTGGGGGGTTGGCTTATGAGCGGGTCATAAGTGATTTCTGCATGTACATTGAATATCGATGTTGTTATTGTAGATCATCAAGGTCCTTTTCTAGACTCTACAAGATTCAACTGCTCTACCAGCGGCTATAAAATGTTATTTATATAATCGGCATCCTTCCGTCTCGCGAGACCATGGTGCATCACCGTTGGGTTGTGTTGCATTTTCTCGAGCGGCTGTGCAGTCGTATCCTTGAGTGACAGGAAGTGTTATTTAACATCTGAACTTACCTTGTTTAAATTTTAACTTATCATTTTATTTATGTTTATGAAATATTTAATAATCTGTTTCCAACAACGAATTTTAATGCACACGCTTTTGCCCCTTTTTACCAAAGGAAAAACAATACCGTTTACTCTTTCCTAAAAATAGCAAAAAAACAAAAATAGGTAGTACAAAGTAAACAATCATAATGACTGATATAGCTTGCAATTTTTAAAATTAATGTGTACCATTTTGTTTACGCTGTCCTATTATTTTTGGTGGGTCGTCTTATGTGTGCATTACAGACTTTTACTACTTTTCTCTTTCAAGGGAGGGGGGGTCATCTTATGAACGAACGGGCTATAGAATCAGTATGTAATGTAATCAACTTCAGTGACTGTCCATTTTTAAAGCGTAGTGTTAGCTTGTCGCAAAATATTTGGAATGAATTTCAACCCACATTTCAGTGTCATATTCAGCTGAAATTTAGCAGGCATACCCATGGCAACGATAAAAAAGATGTATCAAAATTTCACATCCATCGAATGTACAGTATTTAAATTAATGAATTTTTAGATTATCTCTATGTAGCATGTAAATGTTTCTGCTAGTCTGTTGCACTGTGCGTCTTAGAATGAACATTCTTTTATAATATGTTCCTGATCTGTAAATGTTTATACTAGTCTGTCATGCGGTGCGTATTATAATGAACATACTTATAGTTACGTCTCATACATAAATGTTTTATAATGAAAAACTTTGGTTTTTACTGTTTATTTTTTAAATTCCTAGGTTTTGCAAGACTGTGGGGATATCCTGTGGGAATTATTGGCAATAATGGCGTTCTTTTTTCTGAATCTGCACAGAAGGTGAATCATTTGTATCATAAATGAACCTTAGATCAGTTGCATGACTATCATTTCTTTCCATGGGTCTGATCAAAGTTTATCAGATCTTAATCCATACACAGGCTCTTAAAATATGTTAGAAGCTTCTTTATATCATGCTGGTCACTTGTGAACTCCTCGTTTCTTTGGGCAGCAGGTCGCAAGTGTGGATATTATACAACAATAATCTAAACCATTACTAAAACTAAGAAAGGGAAGTTAATTCTGTCATTTGGTTATTGTTTTATTTTAGATGTAAATTTCCTTAGAAATACCTCTATGAAATTAAGATTGTTTTATGGTTCTATAGAAAAGATGTATATTCATTGGAATTTTAAAGTAAATTATAAATTTCTCCTTTTAAAAATTGGCAGGGCACCCATTTTATTGAGTTGTGTTGCCAAAGAAATATTCCTTTAATTTTTCTTCAAAACATTACAGGTGAGGATTTTTAAACTTTTTTGCTACATACTACTTACTGGTGCTAAAGAAATGCTCAATAGAAATAGAATTAAAAGACAAAATAACCCGCAGCAGAATATCTTATAAAATGATAAGCAGCCATCATTAAAAAAGATTTTTGTTGTAGATGTTGAGTACATTTTGCTTTTAATGTTTAGATGCAACAAATCAGTGGAAGTCAATAAATGATAGTTGATATTAATTTGTTACTGATACACTTGTTTTATAGCGCGATGTATCGATGGCTTTAACTTTCAATGTTTTCACCTGCAGGTTTCATGGTGGGACGTGAGGCAGAAGCTGGGGGTATAGCCAAACATGGAGCCAAGATGGTGACAGCTGTCTCCTGCGCCAGGGTTCCAAAGATAACTGTCATTATCGGAGGTTCATACGGCGCAGGAAACTATGGAATGTGTGGACGCTCGTACTCGTAAGTTATCAGAAATAAATATGTGTGTGTCCTAATAGCTAAATTAATTCATTTAAAGGGTTGATAACTCTGGAATGATTCTTGATTTATGAGTGGACACTGGTTAAAAAATCAACATTAAATACCAGTGCCTAGCCCACCCCATTTACCGTGCCAACCTTTTCTTAAACACTGAAAATGTAAATAATACTTCATAGTGTTTTACTATCAATCAGTGGCATAAATTTTATAAATGCTTAAAACATTTTTATTTTGTATACTTCCCCATCATTTACTTTTATCATAAAAAAGATCTAAGATTTTTGGGCTGAAAATCCTGGATTTAATAAAAATTAAAATTTTTAATCCTCACATTTAAGCGCTACGAATAATGAAATGACTTTTATTTTACATGATTTTTCATTATTTGCTTATTAATATTAATGACATTGAGACCTGCGACTTAGCCAGTTTTACCAGCCCAAAGATGACAACATCTAAGTTTATATTTCAATGGAAGTGCTTCTTTTTATAAGCCTGATTGCAGTCCTACCCCTCATTTTCTTTTTGTGAGAGAAATTTCAGAATTATCATTTGATTGTTAAAAAACCCCTCCCTCTCTTTCAGCCCCAACTTCCTGTATATGTGGCCCAACGCCAGGATCTCCGTGATGGGAGGGGAACAGGCGGCCAACGTCATGGCTCAGATCAGCCGAGAGCAGAGGCAGCGAGAGGGGAAGCCAGTGAGTTGGTTGATGACGTAACTACATGATACGTTGTGGTTGTCTCTGTGCTTTTAACTACGTTGTTGTCTCCGTGCTTTTATCTACATTGTTGTCTCTGGTTTTATCTACCGTATATACTCGTTCTATAGCCCGTTTGTTCATAAGCCGACCCCCTCTCCCCCCCTTTGGAAGAGAATAGTATAGAAAGTGTGTAACCTGCTCGTAAGCCAACACCAAAAAATAATAGAAAAGGCGTAAACAAAATTGTACACATTTTTTAAAACAACAACTACCAGCTAAATTGGTCATTATGATTGTTTAATTTTATTTAGGTTGAAGAACAAAGAGATTAGAATAACAGAGAAGGTGGATGTCATTTTTTATAGCATTTGCTAGAGGGCTTTTTATTGTATTAAAACGAAATGGAAATAGTGTTTTTTTTAAATTTCATTTAAATGAAGTCAGTAAATAACAACAGAAATGTTTCATCAATAAAGTTCGTAATTTTTAAAAATGCTAGAGCAATTTATTTTGTTATAAATAATTCTATAAAAATTAGAATGTAGACAAGGAACTTGATGATCTACAATGACAAAACTGATATTCAATGTACATGCAGAAATCACCTAGGACCCGCTCGTAAGCTGGACCCCCCCCCCCTCCAAACTTTTCCGCTAGATTTTGTCCAAAAGTTGGCTTAAGAATGAGTATATACAGTATTCATTTTAAAAAATGTCCAATGGTTTTGATTTAAAATGTCAATGAAAGTGTTTTGGTATTCCTACTAAAAAACAAAGAAAAAATAAAATATAATAAAAAGAAATTTGGGATTGCAGGTGCATCAGAATATTGAACTATATTTAATAAATAGTAGCGAGATGGATATCACTTAAGTTGACCACCGCTAATATCAAAATATCAATATCAATTTTTTACAAGCCTACAGACAGCAGTAGTTTCCTTCTGTATACATCGTCCCTTCCTCATTCTTGTAGGAACTCTATCCCATTTTCACAACTATTAAGACTTAAAAGACTCTGCAGTGATGAGGCAGACTTCTTGGAAAGAAGGGATGAAATACTGGACTTTTTTTTGGAGGTCATACCCGGAAATTTCTTTCCCTCTTGAGCAATTGGTAATAAAAGATGGATGATTCACTTGCACAAGTCGCAACGTGATTTATGCAATTCTTTGCAAGAGGTGTAATAAAATTTATGTGGGTGAGACAGGTCGTCGTCTTGGAGATCGGTTTAGAGAACACCTGTTCAATATAAATAAACAGGCTCAGTGTCCTGTGTCTAAACATTTTAACAGTGTTGACCACGATGGCATTTTGGATAATGCAGTTACTGTTATTCTATACGCAACCAATACCCATGATAGAGTCCACATGGAAAATAGACTCATAAAACGATTTGGTACGTTGGCTCCATATGGAGTTAAGCAAATCCATAATTTTAACTGACTGCAAAATTGTTTTCCAATTTTTGGTTTTCACTGTAACCTTAGATGCTTCAATTTCCTTGTTTTTCCTATATCCTGTGTCCTTGTTTGTTTTTGTTTTTCATTTCTTTTCATATTTTATCATATAATATGTTTCAAGATTTATTACTTATTCCATGTTATTGTACTGATGAATGTCTACTGTTATTAGTATTAGTTCATAAATAAAGCTCAAATTTATCATTTTCTTACACAATTAGTTTGTGTATTTTGTTTTTCACTGCTATCGTACCATGTCTGAGTGTGAGAGCCGAAATCCCACAGTGGAAATATATAATTAATAATTATATTACTAAGCATCCAAGTTTAGAATTGTATCTTGTCCTATTGGTGGGAATTAGGGCACCATTGCAGACTGTCCAACACTACATGCCATTGTCCCATGGTTACATTGATAACATCGTAAGAGTTACTACCTTTGAAGGTAGGACATTGATGATATTGTTGAACCTTTCTTTGTTAAGAGTTGCTTCCCATGTATGGAACAGCACAGGGCCATGGGGGGTGGTCAGATGTCTTGAGTCTCCCCTACTGCCCCACCCAGGCCCCAAATATTGATACCTATTGATTGCCTCAATCTAGTGGGACCTCCTACTTGTCTTTAGTTATAAGAGAATTTTCAAAACTTACAATTTTTATGTATAGATTTATATTATCGCAAACGTATAAATATGCCATGAACATTTACATGTGTTTATAAATATGAGAATCATTTAACCTATCTCTGTGACCACCATATTATCACAATTTTATTACTGCTTACAGTGGACTGAAGAAATGGAAGCTAAATTGAAGGCCCCAATTTTAGCCAAGTATGAGCTGGAAGGAAGTCCTTACTATGCAAGTGGCAGGTATGTTATCTAACATCTAAAGAATGAGGAACTATTTCATCACTGATAGTAAAAATACCACATTAGATCCTTAATTTTAAGAATTCAAACTGATAAATATTCTACAATTTTTCCTGTTTTGCATAGGAATGGATGATAGAGTAGATTTCTAAGTAAAAGAGTTAAAAATTTTAGATTTAAAAAAAATTATTTAGAACTGCCACGATTTCTTCAGCCCTTACCTAAGTTCCCTTTAAGCCTCACATATATCTCACGACGGGCAGCTATTTAAAGTTACCTCGCAGCAATTTTGACAAGGATGATATATTGTGTTTGATTGTTGTTGCTAGTGCTGTGGAAATAAACAATTAATCGTTCAAAATTCTAATACATGAAAATTAATTTGATTGATTAAAATTCAATTAAAATTTCTTTTTTTTCCCCAATTTATTAATAATCTATGTTTTTTGTTACATGCATACTTTTTTCTCATATTATTATTATTTATCTAGACATGCATACGTAAACAAAAAGTTCTTTTCCCGTATTTCTTGCATAGCAGAAAGAATTTCTTGTGTTACGTCACAAAATTTTCTACAATTTCGTTTTTGCATCTAGGGATTAGTGCCACGCTGCCATATTTAAAACTGTCTAAATATCGAATAAAATAATAAAATTAATTCAAATTAAAGTAAATAAATGAACTAAAATTAGCAGCGACTAACAGTTACAAAGTAAATAAGTAATAATATTAACAAGAGAAACCAAATTTACAAGTACTATATAAAGAATGTATTGTTTTAAACTTTAATAAATTAATGGTTCCTTCCTCTGGCCTTGATTATAATATCATTGGACTTTGCATGAAGATTGAAGACGGTGGTAAAATAAACAATAAAAAATAGTCAAAAATAATTTGATGAACCAAATTGAATGCCTGAAATTACATTGTATTGTTAGAAAACTTGAAAGCTAAATACAAAAGGGTTATGGTTTTGCCAAATAAAGGAACTGCTAATCATTTTCAAAACCGAAATTAATTCAAATTTCCGATTTTCTTTTAACAACTGTATTACTCGGAATCTTATCCGGATCAGGCAAATAGTACATCTAACTATTCGAATTGGTACCTGGTAGAAAATGTCTACCCGGCTCGTCCTTATAATTAATTAATTAAATTTTTTACAGATTCATGGACATTTTTTTAAAATCAGTACCAGCCCTAGTTGTTACACAACAAATGGATGTTGTGCAACTTTGAGTTTGTCATTTTGCACACTGACCAATGACCTTTTAGCGGGAATATTGGCCCTTAACTTAAAATGTTATTTATAACAAAGCAACATAGTGGCCTTGTCCGTTAACATTGATTTATTTTGCCATCTTGCATCATGAACAGGGATATGCTTGTCCACTAATGCCAATTAGTATGAGACCCGGTAGTTTTAGGGCTGTCCTAAGTGAGAGAGATATCCAGCCATTTAATCCCCAACTATTTATTTGTTCGGCAGACTGTGGGATGATGGAGTCATTGACCCGGTTGACACCAGGAGTGTCCTTGGACTGTCTCTGAGTGCGGCACTCAACAAACCAGCAGAGAAGACCAGGTTCGGGGTCTTCAGAATGTAGAGAGAGAAGAGAACAGTGTCAGAACCTGGGATACGGTTGACCAAAAGGACAATGAATTACACAAGCTACACTTGAGACTCTAATCCTGCTTGAGGCGCTGCTGAAAATGTGTTCAATTGATGACATGACCAGTAACAGCAGGCCGTGACTAACAGAAGTCTATATTGTGAAGTTGAAGTTCTTTTTTGTACAGATACTGTAAATGTATTCAGTACCTGATGTGACCAGATCATTCATTTAAATAGATTTTTTTTTTTTAGTTTTAATGAGAAATTACCATTAATTTTGAACAGCTCAAAGATTATGATTTAATCCATTGGGTTTTATAATGAAACAATTTCTGGTTTGTAAGTCTTATATGAAACCAGTTGTGACTAAAGATTGCCTTTCATGTCTTGTAGGTTGAGATACAAAATGGGGAGGGGTGAGACTGCAATCAGGCTTATAAAAAAGTAAATGGAAAAGACGTAAACAGGTCAAGGGTAAGCCTGCCGGCTAACTTTTTGTAGGTTGATAACAGTTTCCATCAACACCCAAGTGTTGGTTGGCTCAGCTGTGCTATTGCCGTTCAATGATTATTTGTTGAACTTGTTATTCTTTACCATGTAGTGAGGGCCTTGTATCTAGCAGACTAGCGTCAGAATATCCTGTTATGCGACTTTGTGTTAGTTAGTATTACTACCTTTGAAAATGCTGCACAACTATCTTGACTTCTATTGTTTTCGTAAGACACATCTTAACTCTTAAAGTTGCAGAAGGGCTTGCCATAAACTTCTGCCTCAGTCCCGTAAGGATTTCCCGTATTACGATCAACAAGTTATGAAATTAAAAAATTTGCATAAAATCCATTTATAATATTATTGTCATACTGACTTCATTTATTAGGCTAAGAATGGTTATTTTACGCAACCAACAGATCGTACTGAGTTTAAAACAATATTTACCTGTAGTTTGGTACTATTATTTTAGTAATAAAGTATAGCGAAGACGTATCTGCGAAAAAAAAACCCGATAAAACTACCAAAAAACATCGCGAATTGAGCGATAACACTAGCGCGGGGAACGGCCCCCATTGCCGGAAGTCGAATACATCATTTTTCAAGCATCGAAAAGTTTTTACTTTCCGAGATCTCATTTCTAACAAGAGTGGTATCTAGGGACGCATTACGACGCTTTACGGATAGCGGGAAGAGACGCATTACGACGCTTTGCGACTTTAAGAGTTAATCACAGAGACATAAAAGTCTTTTCTTTAAAAAACTCCAGTCCTGCTGATGTTTATGTTTGTATTATCTATGGGGTATATGCCACAACACTCTGGGAACAAAAGAAATTAATTTTCCTTTTCTTCATCTTAACCAACATAGGCGTCTTGTGACCAATCAAAATCATTAAAATACATTCATTGATAGAGTACATCCAGCATGCAACTGTGGCTTTGATAAAATCATTGTCTGTTCAGTTGTTACGAATACTGTGTGTGATGTGTGTTACTGTGTGAGACTTGTGTGATGTGTGGACCAAACTCATGAAAGGTTGATATTAGCCCAAGACAAAATAATGTCCAAAAAAAACAAACTTGCACTTGTGCAAGATTTATTTTTACCAAGATAACATTTGTTATACAGCACCGGTCCTTGCTGTTATTTTTGTTAATCAAGTATTATTGGAAGATATGGTCATGTTATCTGTTAATTGAACACCTGTACATTTATACCAGGTAGTTTATGTTCATGGTATTATGGCTGTCAGTTTGTTTGTTATTCTAAATTAACGTATGTACATTCATACCAAGGTTGTTAATGTTCATGGCCGTCAGTTAGTTTTTTATTTTCATTTACTATGTGAGTATTAATTGACAAAAGCATTTGTCTTTTCACTTTTAACAGAAATATTGCTTTGGGGGAGTTTGGTTAAAGTGTTTTTTTCAATGGCGACCCAAAATGATTTTTATAGGATATAGGATTGTGCAATATTTAAATTTATATTTTCCCATTTACATTGTCCTTAATTATTACAACTTGCCCTCTACATTTGAATAATGTCAGGGGGGGGAGGGGTTGTTTAGTGTTTGTGCCTTGTGTACCAGAGAAATGTCAACAGTTTGATAATCTAATATAAAATTAGAATCTTCCAATGACTTTGAACCTGGTGAATTTGCTGCCATGCATTGTCAGTGAATATAAAAGTTGTATTGTCGGTGAATATAAAAGTTGTATTGTCGGTGAATATAAAAGTTGTATTGTCAGTGAATGTAAAAGTTGTATTGTCAGTGAACTTAAAAGTTGTATTGTCAGTGAACGTAAAAGTTGTATTGTCAGTGAATGTAAAAGTTGTATTGTCAGTGAATGTAAAAGTTGTATTGTCAGTGAATGTAAAAGTTGTATTGTCAGTGAATATAAAAGTTGTATTGTCAGTGTATGTAAAATTTTTATTGTCAGTGTATGTAAAAGTTGTATTGTCATTGAATGTAAAAGTTGTATTGTCATTGAATGTAAAAGTTGTATTGACATTTAATTTTTCCTATGTTCTTACATCCTTGATGAACTCTTGATAACATATCACATATTTGATGGAGAGCTCGGCGTACTCTCTGACTTGTTCCAACAAATGTTACATATAAAATATAAATGAAGAATTTTTCTCCAATAATTTGTCTTGTTAATGTTTCTGTCAATTAACAAAATGATAATTACAAATTAAGTTTCGAACTAATGAACTTGCTATGATGCTATGCTGAGAAGAAATGTTAATAAAAATGATCTTTTAAAAAGGGTTGGTTTTTTTTCACAACAAATTCAACAAAGATTTAATGTTAGAATGCAGTTGTTAACATTATTATTTATTCATTCAAATGACATAATAACTTTGTTGACAGCAATCTTGTTTATTTCAACATTGTGTAACAAAGTAAGGATACTGCTTAAGGCGGCCACATAGCAAAGTGAAGTGTGATGGTCTTTTGGAAATGGTCACAGGGTGCTGGCAAAATGTGTGGGTTTGGCCACTGAATTCCAAATGGAGTGAGCGGTGCAGTGCCATGGTAGGCATATCATTCTGAAATAAAATGTGTTTGTTACCTCCCATTATACTGAATCAGACAATTTAAACAAAAGTCATATTGATTGGACTCACTCCATGCATGAATACACTGACCTGACATGTAATACTAAAGTGAACAAAATTCATATTTTGGAGATAAGTTGCAGACAAACCTGTAACATAAATAGTTAAAAGGAATTCTGATAGTTACACAGTTTTTCAATTCTGTAATTGATTTATTATATCTCTATTAATACCAGTAATTATCTATATACATATGAGTAAATGTTTGTACAAGTATGAGTAATTGTTTGTACAAGTATGAGTAATTGTTTGTACAAGTATGAGTAATTGTCTATACATGTATGAGCAATTGTTTGTACAAGTAGGAGTAATTGTTTGTACAAGTATGAGTAATTGTTTGTACAAGTATGAGTAATTGTTTGTACAAGTATGAGTAATTGTTTGTACAAGTATGAGTAATTGTCTATACATGTATGAGCAATTTTTTGTACAAGTAGGAGTAATTTTTTGTACAAGTAGGAGTAATTGTTTGTACAAGTATGAGTAATTGTGTGTACAAGTACAAAAAATGTCTATACATGTACAAGTACAATCTCCCAATCACTAAGTCTAACGGTGATCAAATCTCCCAGATATCAAATTTTCAGTTTAATGACGTCATAAATCTAATTTATTTTATTATTTTTTGTTTTATTCATTTATTTCCAGTAACAATTTTAATCATTTTTGGTGCGCTGGTTTCTAAAATTAGTTGCGTCATCGGGACATAAATTGCAAATTATATATATTTATCGAGTAATTTATGTGCGCAGCTATCTAAAAATAGAAGTGTGACAGACAGACGTTACAAAACATACATTCAGAATTATATATAGATCTATGTGTGTATATATATATATATATATATATATATATATATATCCAAGGCATTTGGATGCACAGAACTCGTGTGTAAAAACTGTGGTTATGACTCCCTCAAGGATACGACTGCACAGCCACTCGAGAAAATGCAATCCAACCTAACGGTGATGCACTATCGTCTCGCGAGACGGAAGGATGCCAAATATATAGTGTATAAATATATCGTTTTATATATATATACACACACGCACACACACACACACACACACACACACACACACACACACACAGAGAGTTGCGTTTAATTTTAAACTACAATTTATTTAATAAAAAACAAAGTGATGACAATGGTTGGTCAAGTCGGACACCCGCCATGATCATCTTTTCTAAGTCTTCACACAAAGATCTGTAAACAAAGCTATGGCATCGAGATCTAAAGCCTTTTTCGATAGCGCTAATTTCTTTTAATCTCCACCCATAGGCTAGAACAGGGGTAGGCAACCTTTTGCTGTGTGCCGACTTAGGGTTTCGAATTATTCAGCGTGCCAACTTTACATAACATTTTACACGATTTAAGTCAACTTTATACAGGAATATACAGGAAAAGTGAAGAGTCTGCGTTCCATTTGAAATAGCTTTGCGTGCCAAGTGTGGCACGCGTGCCACAGGTTGCCGACCCTTGGGTTAGAAGCTCTTAAGTGAAAATGTTCAAATAACGTAAAGCGATCTTGTGAAACAACAAGGCTGCTCTTAAAAGTGTTATGAGACGGGTAAAACAACAAGGCTGCTCTTAAACGTGTTATGAGACGGGGAAAACAACAAGGCTGCTCTTAAAAGTGTTAAGAGACGGGGAAAACAACAAGGCTGCTCTTAAAAGTGTTAAGAGACGGGGAAAACAACAAACAAATCAAGGACGTCTGTTGACTTGCATCGTAGCCATAGAGTAGACTTTGTCTAATGCTGTCACTTCTACAGGCCACGGAATAGGACCACTGTGTGGACAAGAACGTCCCTGTAGTCAGATGCATGATAATTGGGTCACCGTTGGGAGGTTAAAACGGTCCTGTTTTATACTTGGTGTAGTGGATCTTGTTAGAACCGTAGAAGGCTACATCATATGACGGATATATATATATATATATATATATATATATACAGTGGCGTCGCTAGGGGGTGCGGAGGGGGCGTGCCGCCCCGGGTGACACCATCAGGAGGGTGACACCAGACCATAAAATTCTATATATTCCCGTTATTTGGCACTGGAAAACACGGAGGAGTTCTATGGATTAAATCATGAGGGGGTGACACCATGAGCTACCGCCCCGGGTGACACCANATATATATATATATATATATATATATATTCAATGTCCGTATAAAAGACCAAACAAAGAATCAAATCTTCCCATTATTCTTTTGACACAAATCGATGTCAGGTACGGAAGGCAGCCCCGAACTTGTACGGAAAACGGCTTCCCTTCAGACAATAGACCGGTGTTGCGGAAACGACTTAGTCGATGTTCATAGACTGATCTCTCAACCGGAGATGTGGATTGACGGATCACTGCGTTCACCCCCCCCCCCCCCACGCCCACACACACAATAGGATTGCTTTTAAATAAGTACACTTCCGGACCTTGTGGGTCACCGGCATCGAAAATCTCAAGGATTTTATATCCATTTGAATGTTATATATGATATATCTTCATTCATACGTACCATTACCATCTCAATAATTTCATTTTTATTTCAATAACTTTAGTACTTAAAGACACACTAATTTATAAACGATGGAAATAATTATTTTCAGTAATAAAAAAGTCAAAGCGTTTCAATAATGCAAGTGAATTTTGCGAGAGCCACGCTAAAAATTGTATTTGTTACTGTATATTATTATGATTAACTTTTGAGATAAAGTTAATAGTCAATAGCAAGGCTTGTCCACGGGAATGTTTTTCCCATGGGATTCAAATGGGAAACGTCCTATGGGATGGGATGGGACAATTATAAACTGCCATGGGATGGGATGGGGCAGAAAAATATGTCCCATTGACAATAGCGGTAGGTAAGTGTAGGAGGTTTCAGCTAATTTGTTTATTAGGAGTTTGGTAAAAATTGAGATGCCACTTTTATGGTTAGAAGTAACTCAGTTGTCAGTAGATGTTACTTTGATGGTTAGAGGTAACTCAGTTGTCAGTAGATGTTGCTTTGATGGTTAGAGGTAACTCAGTTGTCAGTAGATGTCACTTGATGTTAGAGGTAACTCAAATGTCAGTAGATGTCACTTTGATGGTTAGAGTTAACTCAGTTGTCATTAGATGTAACTGAAAAACTTCATATACTAGTGAGAAAAACAAATCTATTTTACATTACAGATATTATTGTAAAAAACATATTTCATAGGCAAATAAGATCAATTCGACAAAACAAACCCTATTAACAAAACAAACCCTATTAACAAAACAAACCCTATTGACAAAACAAACCCTATTAACAAAACAAACCCTATTAACAAAACAAACCCTATTGACGAAACAAACCCTATTAACAAAACAAACCTTATTAACGAAACAAACCCTATTGACGAAACAAACCCTATTAACAAAACAAACCCTATTAACAAAACAAACCCTATTAACAAAACAAACCCTATTGACAAAACAAACCCTATTAGCAAAACAAACCCTATTAACAAAACAAACCCTATTAACAAAACAAACCATATTAACAAAACAGAGCCCACAGACTAAAAAAAATCCCAGAGAATAACATGATTTTGACAAAAGCAGACAGGGTCACATGACATATAGGGTCACATGACATATAGGATCACATGACAATGAGAAGTATGATCAACTGAGATAACCTCTTCCAGGATATCCACACTTCTTGACACGGGCCGTGAAGATCAAAGACAAAAGACAATATCATAATGTAGTGCACCAATATACCTCCCGTCACGCGTACCTTCCTCGAAATGTCTTTTCAGTGCCGATTTGCCATTCCGAGCTGGCTGTAACATGATAACGCTGCATGCATCATTGGGTGGATGGTTCTCAAATGATTATCTAAACGTTTCTGACAAGGGAATTTAAAATAAAAATACTTAAACCTGTAGTTTGAATTCTGTGAGCTGGTTCACAAAGAAATCGAGATACTCTTTAAATATAAATATATAATGTAAAACGAAGTCTATGATTGGATATTAATTATTTAAAATACCGTACTTCGCATGAAGAGAATCCTGCACACGTGAAAATGATTTTATCGACTCTTCCCAAACACTTTGTTATAACCATACTACACCTAGACTGTCCCCTGTCCTTCGATCGGTGGCTTTCATCAGGGCCGTCTTTAGGCATAGGCAAACTAGGCAGCCGCATAGGGCCTCCGATTAGTCTCATCATTATTGGGGGGCCTCGCACAAGAATCTTTTCATATTTATTTATTGTATTTTTAAAAATTTAATTTAGGGCCACCAAATCCACTTCGCCTAGGACCTCCAATTCCCTTAGGCCGGCCCTGCTTTGATTGATTATTTAATATGTTATATGAGAATATAGTAAGTTTTATTTATTGTCTTATTTTAGTGTCTTCCTCTTTCCCCCACCCCCCTCCACCCACAAACATGATCTGTTTTGTCATGGAATCAAGCAGAAAGCTTGCCCAACTACCGCATTCATGGTGTTGTTACTAGTAGGTGAACACTATCCACAATTATAAATACAGTTGTTCTATACCGTTTAAGAAATTTAAGGCTTCCAATTTAAAAACGGTTGACAAAGTATACTTATACTGAAAGATTAAACACTTGACACAGAAACTCCGTCGAAACCTCCAAAATTTATATATTAATAATGTCTACCACGGCTGTAGATTGTCTGAGAGCTTTCTACTACGGCTGTAGATGGCCTGAGAGTTGACTATTACGGCTGTAGATGGTCTGAGAGCTGTCTACTACGGCTGTAGATTGTTTGAGAGTTGTCTACTACTACGGCTGTAGATGGTCTGAGAGCTGTCTACTACGGCTGTAGATGGTCTGAGAGCTGTCTACTACGGCTGTAGATGGTCTGAGAGCTTTCTACTACGGCTGCGACAGAAGATCTTTCTTAAATCTTTGCACACTTCATGCCCGACGCCTGTCTGCTAGCGGTCTCACGCCATGGTTACAATGTACCCACCCCCACCACCGGGTACTTTGCAAGTCGTTGCAGGATTCTCACAAACTTTAACCTTCCTGCATTGTTGTCAGGCAAACAACTGGCCCGGATCTCGTCACAAACTTCAAGATTGCGGCCACCAGTATATAATGATATGTCGTCATTTGATTTCATTTACCGCTTCCACCGTGGGGTACTACCGTCAGACAGACGACAGAGGTAACAAACAGGTAGGTCAGTATCTTCTATAGAATCGCCGAGTTCAATCACAGAAGTTGTTCACCTGGGATTAGTGGAGCCGTCAGTGAAAGAACGATAAGAAAATTCAATGTTTCAAAATAAAATTTAAAAAGTCAAATTCTACAGTATGCTCTAAAAATGGTCAGCCTCAGTCCAGCCAAGTGAACACCACCGTCATCGTCCAGCAGCCCACGTTGAAAATGCCGCGACAGTGGTCATCTTCCCTTTTTGATTGCTTAGATGACGTACCCATCTGTGAGTGTGGCGTTAACTCTATCTAGAAATGTGTATAGTATGGACTCTAAGGGTTAAGGCTAGCCATGAGCTTGTGAAGGTTATTTGTATAGTTTGGACTATAAGAGTCAAGGTTAGCCATGAGCTTGTGAAGGTTATTTGTATAGTTTGGAGTCTAAGGGTTAAGGTTAGCCATGAGCTTGTGGAGGTTATTTGTATAGTTTGGAGTCTAAGGGTTAAGGTTAGCCATGAGCTTGTGAAGGTTATTTGTATAGTTTGGAGTCTAAGGGTTAAGGTTAGCCATGAGCTTGTAAAGGTTATTTTTATAGCATGGACTCTAAGGGTTAAGTTTAGCCACGAGCTTGTGAAGGTTATTTGTATAGCATGGACTCTAAGGGCTAAGGTTAGCCATGAGCTTGTGAAGGTTATTTGTATAGTTTGGAGTCTAAAGGTCAAGGTTAGCCATGAGCTTGTGAATGTTATTTGTATAGCATGGACTCTAAGGGTTAAGGTTAGCCATGAGCTTGTGAAGGTTATTTGTATAGTTTGGAGTCTAAAGGTTAAGGTTAGCCATGAGCTTGTGAAGGTTATTTGTATAGTTTGGACTCTAGGGGTCAAGGCTAGCCATGAGCTTGTGGGGGTTATTTGTATAGTTTGGAGTCTAAGGGTCAAGGTTAGCCATGAGCTTGTGAAGGTTATTTGTATAGTTTGTACTCTAAGGGTCAAGGTTAGCCATGAGCTTGTGGAGGTTATTTGTATAGTATGGTCTCTAGGGGTCATGATTAGCCATGAGCTTGTGAAGGTTATTTGTATAGTATAGACTCTAAGGGTTAAGGTTAGCCATGAGCTTGTGAAGGTTATATGTGTTCAAACAAATAACGAACGACTGCTTAATTATTGTGAAAAATACGAAGAAAATTAAAAATTAAACAGTTTGATTTTTAAAAATATTTTACCAGAGACAGAGATGAACTCTTGCGGGAAATGACCTGTGTATGTATGTGTGTGTCTGTCTGTATGTGTGTATATGTGTGTGTATCTGTTTGTGTGTCTGTGTGTATGTGTGCAGGGGCGGATTAAGACTGCACGGGGCCCCGGGCTGCAATCAAACGGGGGCCCTATCCAACCACCGTCCCTTTAAAAAAATGATTGTTAACAGCTAATATAAGACCTTAATTAAATATTAATAATGAAAAAAAAACCGAACACGAAGAAATAACTGTTTGAAGTGTTCGCCGGTATGTTACAATTGAGTGTGAAAACAAAAATTTCAAGTACCTCTGCTAGGATTCGAACCTGGCACCGCTTGATCCATAAGCCATCACTCTCTCCACACGGCCAGCGGAGCTTGTCTAAACGGAGAAATTTTAAAAATATATACAATAATTTAAATTATGTTCTCTAAGGGAGGCAATTAAATCCAATTGCAGAGATAATATTTATTAATTTATTTTATTTAGTATACTTCCAAGGGTTCGTGCAAACATTTGTACACTTTTATTATAAAATATAAAAAGTTTGGGGGCCCCCAAACCTTCGGGGGCCCCTGGCTTTAGCCCGTTCAGCGCCACCTTAATCCGCCATAGTATTGTGTGTATGTGTGTGTGTGTGTGTGTGTGTGTGTATCTGTGTTTGTGTGAGGGGGTTGAGGTTCTGTGTGTGTATATCTGTGTGTGAGTGAGGGGCTTGAGGTTGTGTGTGTATGTGTGTATGTGTGTGTGTGTATCTGTGTGTGTGTGAGGGGGTTGAGGTTGTGTGTCTGTGTGTATGTGTGTATTGTGTGTGTGTATCTGTGTGTGTGTGAGGGGGTTGAGGTTGTGTGTCTGTGTGTATGTGTGTATGTGTGTGTGTGTATCTGTGTGTGAGTGAGGGGCTTGAGGTTGTGTGCTGGACTACACGATGGCTCCCACTGGTCAACTAATTTCTTTTCCTAACCAACAACAGGTCTCTGTGGATGCTTCTGCGGCCCCTGTCTGTCCATGAAAGTGGCACAGGATATGGATGAATTCCTCTTTCTGCCGTGCTGTGTGCCTTCTGCCGATCTCACTCTGAGAGTTAAAATGAGGGCACAGGAGAATATTCATGTAAGTTAAAGCGTGTCGGGACACGAGAAAGGATCGCGGTGTATGGTCGAGCGGCTGTCGTGCTGAGAGTCGCGGGTTTGAATCTCAGTGAAAGCAGGGACTTGTTCCCGGGGCCGTGAGTCCATCCAGCTTCCAACGGGTAACTGACATTAGTTAGTGAAACAAAGGAGGCTGAGCATTTTGCTACATAACCCGTCATAACTGTGGCCTGACAACCTAGGACACAAGCAAAAGATGAAGCATCTGCAACGATTAATTTGTTTAAAAAATCTTAATTAATGATTATTTTTAAAAAAAATTGTTAAAATAAAAATATGTCACCGTGTCTTAAGATGTGATTTCTTATTTGGGATTTTAAAATATATACAAAATTTTATTGAATTCATGTTATGATGATTATTTTTAAAGGTTTTTAAAGAAGTTATTAGTAGCATAAAGTGGACGCGGTGGTCTAAGTAGTAGCGCGCTGGACTACCGAATCGCTGCAAGAACTCCAATCGAGAGCTCTAGCCACGGTACTGGCAAGGCCCCTAGGGCCAGTTGCGTAGTGAAGGGGGGGGGGCAAGGAGGGGCAAATGCCCCGGGCGGCACTTTGCCAGGGCGGCAAATTCCTGGTTGTTAATTAGTGTCTAAGAAAAAAACTATAAGAAAATCGAGCTTTTTATCGAATTAAAAGAAAATAAATAAGAAATTAATAACAGAAATAAAAGATCTATCCTAAGGCATGTGAACTTTTCAAACATCAAAACTTTAAACTCCTTATGGAACATAAATTCTTCTGATGCTAATGCTACTGTCCTGAAAAGTACTTAAGTAGTATGATAATGTAACACTGAAGAAGTGGCAGCTTAAATTATTCTTAAAATTTGGCAGTCACTCCTGTTGTAAAATCAAAACTTATTGTACATCAAACATGAGCCAATCTCGGGGCGGCACATTGTGTGTAAAAAAAAGGGGGGGGGGAGAGGCTAATTCCTCATTAATTAGCTTCAAAAATGAAAAGTTTTAAAAGAAAGTTTATTAAAATAAAATAAAAGCAAATATACACAATTCTAAGAAGTAAAGGAACTATATTATATACGTAAACATTTCAAATGCCAGAACTTCAAACTCCGTTATGAATCTTAACTCTTCTGTCTCTAATCCTATAGAAGGAGAAAACAAAGTGATTGAATTAGGGTACGAATATGAATTAGGGTACGAATATGAATTAGGGTACGAATATGAATTAGGGTACGAATATGACAATATGGTTCGGCTATATATAATTAATTCAAGTTTGATTTTAACGGAAATAAACTACTGGAAAAATGGTTGACGTACATGCGTGGTTTTTTCTACCAAATCCTTATTTTTATTTTAATGTCTTTTGATTTCAAGCATCAACAAAATTGTTTATTTAATGAAATTAAAACTTTGCACGCATAGAATCTATATCCAAACATAGCCCCCCATGAACAAGTGCTAAAAATTTCCAAAGTTTTTTTAAAAAATTGAAAGCATCATAAAGCGGATAAAAAATATTGACAATGTACAATAAGTTGTGAAAGAAAAAAAAAACAAAGTGGCAGAAAATTTTTGTTAAAATTTTTCACATTATGAATGCCTGGACTTTTTTTTCGGTCACAGAGAGGACAATACTATTGCAAATAAAGGCAATATTCCGGAACCAATACATTTGCTTGCCAAGTACGATCTAGCACTCCCAGAACATTGTATGAAAAAATTGTTTTAAAAGTCATTTAAATTTCAAAATGAGCTCAGCTATTTAAGAGATATAGATCGCGAAAAATCCTCCTTTTTCATGAACAAGATACCCCATATTGTCCTTTCGTATTCCATAACTCTTCATATATTTCACATAAATACCAAACAAGTCTAGTTATGGGGTATGTAATGATCGATTGAAAATAAGAAAGTAGACATTGTAGAATTTTAAGAATTTTTAATAAATGACGATCTTAAAATGATTGATTGCAGGGGATCTTCATGTTTTAATAGTTCTTTATAGCTGGAAAGTATATAGGAGTTTAAGAAAGACCCAGTAACATAAACTCTCACTGTCAAATCTTGCTCAAATAGTTTACATGATAATCCAACTGAAACAAATTATTTATTTTAGTACTCTAGATTGTTGTGACGCAATCTTATTCATGCCCATAATCGTTTGGAATATTTACTTACTTTAAAAGCAAGGCTTCAGGATACAAAATAGTGAATATACCATAGAGCAATTTTGAGATTATTTTGAAAGCTATAGAAAAACTGACAGAGGCAGAAAGAAAAAGCTCATCAGATCAACAGACGCAGGAACTTTGCTATTCACTATAAAAAATTTTTATTTTCGAATCTATGTCAAAGATGCACTATATAATTGATAAATGTATATTGCTAGAGAATATGATTAGCAGAAGATGCGCACAGAGAAATTAATGGGATACTTTAAGGATGCTTTAAAAATTGATGCAATTTTATTTGGATACCCCAGCCTTTAGAATCTAAATCGAATTTCCAAGTCAAAGTACCAGACAGCAAATTTTTGGTGATCCAAAATATGTATCCATCTTATTTGAAAAAAAGGGGAGAAGAAAGTTCTATTATTCATAAGATGAGATTACTGTAGAAATTCATTTGAGATTTTGGCAGGTATATAGAATTTAGAAAACTTGTACAATTTTCCAACGCCATGCGTTCTGATGGACTTTGCAATGTTGCCTTTAAATTAGAGTATTCAAATGGCATTGTCAAGCAAATACTATTTTACCCCACGGGTTTAAAAAAAAAAAGAAGAATTAATGAATTAAAGACCACTTGATTTATAAACGTTTTTTTAAGATATTAAGGCTCCAAGTTACCTTGCCTAAAATAATATAATAAATTTGAACATTGCTAACATTAGTCTTAAGTAATGCAAGGAAAAAATAATTACAAGCAATACCGATTATGCCATTTTTTTCTAATCTATTGCTAGATCTACTTCAATTTTGGCTATTGGGGATGGCAAGGCTGAAAACATTGATACACATAAGAGTGTGCCATCAGGAAAAATAGAAAATTTTAATTTTATTAAATACATTAAAGAAATAAAGCTTTTCTTTTTATCTCTATCACAGTTTCATTAATACTTTCTAATAAAAATCTATTTTTACTTTACAGCGTTAACATATTTTTCAGTGGGGGGGGGGCGGCAAATTTTGGTACTGCCCCGGGGGGCACATACCTACGCTACGCCGCTGCCTATGGCATTGTGCTAACAACATAGTCCCATGCTCGTTAGTGGTCAATGAAACTTGTGAACGCTACTTCACTTGCTCCCATGGACCTTCATGGTCTGTAAGCGATCAATTTAAAAATAATTTTTTTTTAAAATTAGTAGCATAAAAATTGTCCTCGGACACGCACATATTTTTCTTTAAAAACTTAAGAAACTGGAGGAATAGAAGTATGTCGGAAATTATTGATCGTGGCCGAGGAAAGACAAGATGATCTAATTATGTTAAAACACGCAGTTATAACTACGGACTGTTTAAAGTTTTTAACAATTACTTTTGTTCTCACAGGGCTCCATCTGCAATGACTGTATGGTCCTGTATAATTGTGGTCCATGCGCCGTATGCCAGTTGGCCAGGGAGGTCAAGTTTATCAAGAGCATTCGGCAGTAAACTGGCGTCCGTCTATCAAGCTACAGATGGCACCAACGATGACCACATTGTGCTGTAACATCTGTGTAAACTATATCTGTTATGTCTAGGTCTCAGATTTTTTACAGAAGGAATGTCTCACCTAAATTGAAATGAAAATGTACATAAGCAGAAACAAAGCTTGCACATACGGTCAAGTTTTTTAAAGAGTTAACAGTAGAATGGAGTTTAAGAAGCTCCAGGAAAGACAAAGACATGAGTCTTGCTTATGTTCTTTGGTAGTTATCAATTAAGTATGGGAGGACAAGCAACATCGTTTAAGAGTGTTGTCAATAACAGTATGGATAAATAGTTAACTTAATTTTACATTGAGACAGAAAGATGTAGAAATATGTAAATAGGATATCTCGGCGTGCTTTCAAACTAAACCCATGTATTGGTTTTTAGTATTTAATCGTAATTTATTTCTTGCTGTCTTAAAAACAAATGAATACTAGATACGCCCCGCGGCGTAGCGTAATTAGTAGAGGTGGGGGCTGCAGCTTAACCGCAGTGCGCATGTCTCGAGACAAACGATGAGCAGGAAAGGCAAGTGTTTGCCTGTGTCATGCTGGTTCTGGTGTATTCTATATATCTATATATAACATCTTTCTCGCTCTGGCGTCTTGCGTGTTCTAGCGCCTGGTGCATTATATAAACAGAAGGAGCACACTTGATGCTAATTTTTAAAATGTGAACTACACTAAGATTGTTCTATTAAATTTGAAATGTTATACAAAAAAAAATAATAATAATAAAAAAATAAATAAATAATTGGAGTTTCACTTAAATTTGTGTCATTAAAATGTCATGAGCTTATTTGCATTTTCTGTATGAAACCAATCTACTAAAGTTAACATAGATAAACTATACCAAATCAAATTATTTTTAAAAATTCAATATTTATTAGTGGTGAATACTCAAAATTCACAATACTGACACCATCATTAAAATTGGAAACACTACACAATAGAAGAACTGAGATTAAATTAGTAATAACACATTCATAAACAATTAAAGCTTATCTCGGAAATACAACACAACAACAATCTTGTACAACAATGTTGTATAAATTCAGGTAGACATAGGAATAAGAATGCTTATTTGGTCCATAAAGAAGAACAAGCAAAAATTGTCATCCCTTCCGCCCGGCGTTAGGGCGTAAAATGGGTTGCCTGAAGATACCAGAAAATAAAGTAGATAAACTCCTAACAAACCAGGAAATAAAGTAGATAAACTCTAAACGAAACAGGAAATAAAGTAGATAAACTCCTAACAAACTAGGAAATAAAGTAGATAAACTCCAAACAAACGAGGAAATAAAGTAGATAAACTCCCAACAAACCAGGAAATAAAGTAGATAACTCCTAACAAAGTAGGAAATAAAGTAGATAAACTTCTAACAAACCAGGAAATAAAGTAGATAAACTCTAAACAAACTAGGAAATAAAGTAGATAAACTCCTAACAAACCAGGAAATAAAGTAGATAAACTCCTAACAAACCAGGAAATAAAGTAGATAAACTCCTAACAAACTAGGAAATAAAGTAGATAAACTCCTAACAAACCAGGAAATAAAGTAGATAAACTCTTGAACAAACCAGGAATTAAAGTAGGTAAGTTCTTAAACAAACTAGGAAATAAAGTAGATAAACTCCTAACAAACCAGGAAATAAAGTAGATAAACTTAAACGAAACAGGAAATAAAGTAGATAAACTCCTAACCAACTAAAAAATATAGTAGATAAACTCCTGAACAAACCAGGAAATAAAGTAGATAAACTCCCAACAAACCAGGAAATAAAGTAGATAAACTCCCAACAAACCAGGAAATAAAGTAGATAAACTCCTAACAAACTTTAAAAAAAAAGTCTTATACAGATTAATTACCAGTTAGGCTAAACAAGGAAACTAATCAATGATTTGAATCAAGTTAACGTAACTCTTGTATTAAAAAAAATAGATGACTGAAACCAAGTCTACAGCAAACCTTTTTTTTAGCTACTGATTACTGGAACACACCAGAGGCGTCACCCAATGCGGTAGAAGATGGTGTCACCTCTTCAACACTTTCCCCGTCAACCTTCCTAGTCTGCCAGTGCCAAATAGCGGGGACATACCGAATTTTTAAAATTTGGTGTCAACCCTTGTGATGGTGTCACCCCTTGTGATGGTGTCACCCCTTGTGATGGTGTCACCCGGTGCGATCCACACCATCAACATCACTTAGTGACGCTTCTGGAACACATTTTATATGTAATGGAATACTCATTGACCTAGCCATACTTAATGAACTAGCCATACTTAATGACGCAGCCATACTTAATGACGTTGCCATACTTAATGACATAGCCATAGTTAATGACCTAGCAATACTTATTGACCTAGCCATACTTAATGACCTACCCATACTTATTGACCTAGCCATACTTAATGACAAAGCTATACCTAATGACCTAGCCATACTTAATGACATAGCCATACTAAATGACCTAGCCATACTTAATGACATAGCCATACTTAATGACCTAGCCATAGTTAATGACCTAGCCATACTTTATGTGCTAGCCGTACTGACCTTAATGACCTATACATAGTTAATGACCTAGCCATATTTAATGACATAGCCATACTTAATGACCTAGCCATAGTTAATGACCTAGCCATACTTTATGTGCTAGCCGTACTGACCTTAATGACCTATACATACTTAATGACCTAGCCATATTTAATGACCTAACCATACTTAATGACCTAGCCATACTTTATTTCCTAGCCATACTTAGTGTCCCATGCCCTCATTAACTTTAGAAAAACAACAGATCCCGTGAAACCCTATTTATTGGTCTCTGAGGCTTGGCTGCAATGATGGCAGTTCGATTCCCTGTTGTGGTCTAGCCTATTAAAGTAAGAGTTGGTTGGGTAATGCTCGGTGCGCATTTGGGTCACTAAACTCTGGTCCCTTCGGTTTAGACTCCACCACTGGTATGCTCTGCTCGGCCTGGGCATGTTGGCGAATATCCCCCTAGCCGTCGCATATTCTTCCCCAGGAGCGGCGTTTGAGGGTGGCAACTGGGGCGACTGCCCCAGGCCCCGCGCTTAGGTAGGCCCCGCGTTTCGGTCCTGAACATGTCTCGCCCTGGTTAATAGCCTACACATGTAGAACCAAAGAGTGGATGGTAGAACGTATGCTGGAAACGATTGTAAAGAAACGAAAGAGGCACTCTTGTAATCCTTTTTGAAGGTCAAATTACACAATAATCAAGATATTTCATATTTTTAAATACCATAGCATACTGGTGCTTAGCGATCTTTACTAGTACTCTGGCCCCGCGGGGTCATTGCTGGCACTAGGCCCCGCGCTTACCTAACGCAGCCACTGTTCTTCCCCCTCCTGGTACCACTTTTCCCTGAAGTAATACAGTATTACTAGAATTCTCAAAAATCATTTGATAAAGTTCATCATTTCAGTTTATTGAAAAAGTCCAAATTTTTTACATCTGCGGTTCATTACATAGACTAATTGATTTCAAGAATTTAACACACAAAAATAAATAAATAAATAAATTAAAATTAAAATTAACAAATAATTCATGGATGCTTATCAGCACCAGATAAATCAGGAATCCCACAAGGGACTGTTCTATGCCCGTACTCTCATGTTCATATTATTCTGTGGGGTAAAAGTCACAACACATTGGGCATGGTAAAAAATATTTTCTATATTTTAACAATGTTGTCCTATGACAAATTAAAATCATTATCGTATCTCTGACACACGCTACTTCTTTACAAAAGATTATCGAGTCCTACGACAAATGAAAATCATTAAAATCCCATTTATTGATAGTGTACGTCTAGCATGCAACAATGGCATGCAGGGCTTAGTTAAAATCTTTGTCTGTTCATTTGTTACAAGTGTAGTTGATATATACTGTGTAACTGTGTGGGACGTTTGAACCAAACTCAAGAAAGGTTGTTATTAACCATGTGGCGCCCAAAGCCCGGCCCGCGGGTTGAACAAGACCCGTGCTTAAATGTTATATGTCCCGCGGCCTCATCTTAAATAATTAACTGACGGACGTATTATTTCTGAAAAACGAGATTATGTTTAGTTTAAAAAGTCAAAATTTTGTGCTGTTTTTGGGTTTGTCAAAGGATGGTAGCTCTTTTGGGTATGTCAAAGGATGGCAGCTCTTTTGGGTATGTCAAAGGATGGCAGCTCTTCTTTTGGGTATGTCAATGGATGGCAAATCTCAATAACGTTTTATTGTTAACCAACTACTTGATTTTTAGTCTTAAGGACCAGACAATGGGAACTGATTTAAGCGCTTCTGTTTGTTCTGCTGTCGGTGACGTTCAATCGCAATGCTAAAAAATCTCTGCATATATTAATGATGGTGCCCCTGCCGTGACAGGTGAGCACTTAGGACTTGCAACACTTGTCTGTAACAAAGTCAGTGAACAGGTCGGCAAATGTTTTAAACTTCACTGTATCATCTTTGACCAACATGTTCTTGGTGTCAAACATCTTAGATGTGATCGTCTCATTAAGCCAATAATCAAAAGCTATAAATCCATGTTTCGCCACCAGTTTCAGCACTTAACTTTCTTCTTGACATCCACGGAGAACACAAACTGTGCGCATCACTAAGATGGCTTATTCAGGGGACAGCACTATAGTATACACTCTACAGACTTAAAAAAAAAAACTGGGTTGTTCATCGTAGAAAATAAGAAACAACCAATTCCAGAAATATCCGATCCTCCTTGGCTGTTAGATTTTATATTTTAGTTAATGTGACAAGGTATCTCAAGGTAAGACTCTTATCTGTGTGATGTCATGAGCATCAAACTTGTGGCATTGACCCTGACCCTAGGGGGGGGGCTGAGCGAGCTAAAACCAGGGGCCCCCGATGGTTTAGGGGCCCCCAAACTTTTTATATTAATAATAAAAGTGTACACATGTTTGCAACCCTTGAAAGTATAAAGAATGTAATAAATGTATAAATATTAACTATACAACTGATCGCGATTCAGACTTTATAGTGTTAATAATCGATAAAACGTGATTAATTGGCTTACTTAGAGAACATAGTATAAAGTATATTTTATATTTTTAAAATTTCTCATTTTAGACAAGCTCCGCTGGCCGTGTGGAGAGAGTATAGGCGCGTGATGCAACCGGTGTGGGGTTCGATTCCCAGCAGTGGAAAATAACATTTTCTTTTCACTCTCAAATGTAACATACCGCAAACACTTCAAACAGTTATTTCTTCGTGTTCTTTAATTTTTTTCTTTATTAATATTTAGCTACAGTCCTATATTAGGTGTTAACAATCATTTTATGTAAGGGACGCTGGCTGCATAATGCCCCCGTTTCATTGCAGCCCGGGGCCCCGTGCAGTCTTAATCCGCCCCTGCCCTGACCTCACCTATTTTATGCATTCAAAATCTTAGTTTCGCCCTTCATATTAAATTGTGAAATAAAGATTTCTCAATGTATATCATTTTTGTTTACCCTTTTAATCCGGCCCGTGAATATTTTAACTTCCCGGAATTCGGGCCTCATTGCAAAAAGTTTTGACGCCCATACCTCAGCCGATAACAAAATAATGTTAATAAAAACTCGCCCCCGGTTCGCGATGGCTTTATATGTTTTAGCAAGTTTACTTTTTGTTGAACAGCATCAACAATCAATGTAACTGATGTTAATCAAGTTTATTTTCGTGTGTGTGTCCCATAACCTCGCGGCCGTAAGGGGTTCCAATGTTTCCATTAGAACTATCTCCCGGCTTGGTAGACTTAGCGGCGCCCATCTCCTCTACAAGACAGCGGAGGACTTTTCTAGCAATAGTCATTCATCAACATGTTTCACTGTGGCTTAACGTGGGTTAGATACCACGAAACTCAGCTTGTGAGGCTAGCGCACTTCGATGTCCAGCCTATTATTGGAAGCTGTGGTCAGTTTTTTTATCTGTTAATTTAATGTATGTAAATTTAGGCCAAGGTTGTTGATGTTCATGTTAAAGTAGGTTGTCGGTTAGTTTGTTATTTTCATTTATGTTGAATTATTAATTGACTAAAACTTTTGTCTTCCCGCTTGTAGCAGAGATCTTTTTTTGATGAGCAGACATTACGGGGTGGTGGGGGTGGAGGGAAGTTGGTACAGTTTACATAAATGGATGGTGGGGGAAGGGGAAATGGGTAGAATTGACATAAATGGATGGTGGGGGTGGGGGGAAATGGGTAGAGTTGACATGGGTGGGTTTTTTGGGTCAGTTTACCCGTGTGTATTTTTTTTAAGACAGAGAAATTATAATTGTGCAACATATGAATTAATATTTCCCATTTGGATAGCTGTTCTTAAAACGTTGACTTCACCGCTACATGAGTTTAAATGGCGGGGGGAGTGGGGGTGGGGGGAGATTAAAGTGCGGGTGACTTGAGGACAACAGAAACGTCCACAGTTTGTAGAATCAAACATGAAAGTAGTATCGTCCAATGGCTTTGAACTGGGGGGATTTCGTTCCATGTTTTGTCAGTGAATGTAAAAGTTGTGTTGTTGTTGTGTTTGTATATATATTTTTTTTTTTACATGATGAACTCTTGTAACATATCACCTACTTGATTGAAAGCTCAGCATTCAGCATCCTCTCTCATTAAGAGAATGTTTGTGTTGATGTGTATAAGCCATAAATGAAGATTGCTGCCAAGTTATTTGTTTTGTTATAATTAATTATATCCCTGACAAAATGACAGATGCAAATGAGACCTGGCCCCATGGAGTAGAAATGTAAAAATAAAATAAAAAGATGAAAATCATGTTAAGCCTGGTCCCTTTTGGAACTCAGGACGTGTTAGCGCATTTTCGTATTATGTATCAGTACTTATGTTAGATATCACCATTATGTAGTTATCAGTAATTGTGTTTGGATTTTAGACATATTTTTATGAATTTTCTTGTGTAATGAATATACCTGAAATTTTTTTTATTTAAAAGTCATTTCTTTACATTTTAAAATTTTTTATTTTCTCTTTAATCTAACTACAAGTGGTTTGTGGTCACTGAAATAGGACTCATAAATGAAACATTCTAAATTGTAATCAGCTAATCGCCCAAATACTCCGTCAATTGTTGTTTGATAGATCGTGGTTGCCAATCTTGGTGAAAGTAGTTGAATGTTGAAGCTTGTTTCGAAAAAGTTTTCAATTTCTGCCCCTGGGCCGCTAAGATCTTGATTGAAGTCACCACAAATGATGACGTAAAACTCTCTAAACTTTTACACATATTCTAATGACGTCAACAAAAAAAAACTAATACTTTTGATAATACTAAGACTTCCGGCAATGGCGGCCGTTGCCTGCGCCAGTGTTATCTCTCGATTCGCAATGTTTTTTGGTAGTTTTAACGGGGTTTTTTAACGGATCGAGTAACTGAGTGTTGATGCACAAATGACAGGTCAGGACATACAAAAACATATATACATCATGGGTCTAGGACTTATGGTTGCTGAGATCATGGTGATGACAGACGGACAAAACGGGTGCAATAGCGCATTCGACTTCTCGAAAATGCGCTAATAAAAATTAGACGCTTTTTTCAACGCAAAGTTGAATGTAAAAATGCAGTCAGACTACGTATATGTCTTTTATTTATTAATTGACGTTTTTATTTTGTTGATATCATTTTTGTTTACATCAAGAGTGTACGAAAAAAAGTAAGGTCACTGTTTAATGTGGCCTCATAGCAAAGTGAACTGTGATGGTCTTTTGGAAATGGTCTATTTGACGGCCTGCAATCTTCTGGACTTCACCGCCTTCGCTTCCCTAGCCAGTTGACAGAGAGAGCATTGTGGGAAACAGCAGGTTATTGTATAGTCGGATAGTAGCGAGCCCTGAAAGTAGATGGTCATTTTAAGAAAGTAAACACAGCATTAAAAATAGATCATAATTGTCATTTTTGTGTTTTCATGTAACTAGCAACCATAAAGAACTCTTATATTGTTAAAAGCAACAGCAGAGAATGTGCAGTGACTTTAAGTTCGTCATGCCTCATGATTTCTCCATTTGCACAAAGGATGAAACAATCAATAAATGTCAACAATTTAGAGAAACTATTTAAAGAATAAACTCTTTCAGATCAAAGAGAGGTAACTACGCCTGCTTAACAAGATCATTTGTGGATCATTCTACGTTTGATTAATGCTAAGCAATAATTGGTCACGAACTCTTTTGATTGTTAAAAAACACTTTAAAGGAAAAAAAACAAACATCATTTTTTTTTATTCATTTTAATATATCAAGATTAGGGCTGCGGAAATTAACAAATAAATAATCAATTAATAATTTAAAAATTTTGTTTATTGAAATTAATTTGATCGATTAAAATTCTATTAACATTTAGGAAGAATTTCGAATATTGTTTTTCTCCAATTCATTAATAATTGATATTTTAAAAACTGACTTACTTTTCCCTCATATAAATATTTGTTTCTTTAGACGCGCACACGTAAACAAAACGGGTTTTCTTCCTTGCATACCAGAACGTATTTGCCGTGTTACGTCACAGAATTTGAGAGCCACGCAATTACCGCGACTGATTCGATTTCGCGCAATAATGAATCACGACCTAACGGGGAACTATATATGCGTTGCAAAAATATAATTAATCGACAATAATCGATTAAATTCTTTCCCCGATTAATCGAACAAAACATTTATTCAGCTCCAGCCTTAATATATATGTATATATATTTATCTATTTATTATCTATATATATATATTTATCTATTTATTATCTATATATATATATTTATCTATTTATTATCTATATATATATATTTATCTATTTATTATCTATATATATATATTTATCTATTTATTATCTATATATATATATTTATCTATTTATTATCT
>MUZC01004239.1:1133775-1157524 GCA_002072015.1 Radix auricularia | reverse complement strand
GTACATGTGTTTGTGTGGGGGGAGGGGGGCTATGTACATGTGTTTGTGTGGGGGGGGCTACGTACATGTGTGGGACTGATACATGAGTCAGTGGTTAAGTAACTAATTATGTGACTATAGAATGATCGTGTTGAACAATAAAGATTGTGTGGGATGGATACGTTACTCACATGATGATAAACTGATTGTGGCTATCCATATCCAGCGTAATGGCGGCCCCCCGTATTTCGATGTATCCAATGGGGGCCTTACTCCTTGCATCCTCCTCAGATTTGAAGTACAGTAGTCGCCCCTGGCTTTCTTCTAACACGCACCACAGTCGTTTTCGGGATTTGAGGATACTTAGTCCTAGGGATACAATGGGTATACAATCGTTTTTCCATATGGATACAATAAGGATAAAATAAATATACAATAAGGATACACCTGATTTACAAGCCCATACAACAGGGATAAAAGCGATATACAATAGGATTACAATTTTTTTACGATTGGGATACAATTGCATAGAATAGATATATATAATAGGGATACAGTTGGGATATCTTATCTTATCTGATCTGTTACAAAAGCCACTTCTATACAGAATATTATTGCGTCCTATGTTTATCTATAGTTTGTGTTTAGTCCTGCATTCTTATTCGGGTTTTAAATGATGATAAAGTTTTGGCTTTCCTGGTTTCTTCAGGCAACCCATTCCACGTCCGAATTCCGGACGAGAAGAAAGAAAATTTGTACAATGTATTTACAAATGGGAAACAAGTGTGATAAAATTTGGATACAATTGAGATTCTTCAGTGATACAGTTTAGATATAATAGATCTAATCTATGGCACAAATTAACTTTTAGAATATGAAGTGCACGGGCAGTGACGTGGGAGACAGGCTGGGAAAGGGGCGTTGGGGGTGGCGGTGGTTAATCCAGGGTCAAGGTGAAGGAACTGCTTTGTGGAGGGGCTGGGCAGCGGAATTATCATTGCGTTTATCTTATTACCTGAGCGGTGTCCCAACACCTGAGAGGTGTCCCACTACCTGAGATATGTCCCAATAACTGAGAGGTGTCCCTGAAACTAAACGGTGTCACACTACCTGAGAGGTGTCCCACTACCTGAGAGGTGTCCCACTACCTGAGAGGTGTCCCACTACCTGAGAGGTGTCCCACTAACTGAGAGGTATCTCACTACCAGAGAGTGTCCCACTAACTAAGAGGTGACCAACTAACTGAAGGTGACCCACTACCTTAGAGGTGTTCCACCAACTGAGAGGTGACCCACTAACTGAAGGTGACCACTACCTGAGAGGTGCTCCACTAACTGAGAGGTGACCCACTATCTGAGAGATGTCCCACTACCTGAGAGATGTCCCACTACCTGAGAGATGTCCCACTACCTGAGAGATGTCCCACTACCTGAGAGATTTCCCACTACCTGAGAGATGTCCCACTAACTGAGAGATGTCCCACTACCTGAGAGATGTCCCACTACCTGAGAGATGTCCCAGTATCTGAGAGATGTCCCACTATCTGAGAGATGTCCCACTACCTGAGAGATGTCCCACTACCTGCACGGCAGGTGTTAATAGCAAATAAAAATTCCAATTAACAATCACTCTTACCTCCGCCTCCAGGTTTAATGTGCAGATAACCTGACAAACTAGCCCAACCGGACATTTTGATTGTCTCCCCTGGATGATCTTTATTTGAGAGTTACATCCCCTTTTTGTCAAGGGTCATCTCCCTTGTCAGTTACCATCATCTCGTCTCCATGGTCTGTAACCTGTCAAAATTTAAATTTAAAAAAAATGAGAATCATTGGCGTCCTAAAAACTTGCACGAGTCTCACTGGTGTCATCACACCCATCTTAAGAATCCCTGGTGTCATCACACCCATCTTAAGAATCACTGGTGTCATCACACCCTTCTTAAGAATCACTGGTGTCATCAAACCCATCTTAAGAATCACTGGTGTCATCAAACCCATCTTAAGAATCACTGGTGCCAACGCATTATTCAGATAACCACTTTTGTCATCGAATCCATCTTAAGAATCACTGGTGTCAATGCATTATTCAGATAAACAGTGTGATGCGACTCATTGTAAGACAATCGGTGCCCCCCCTCTCCCATAGCTCCCTAGCCATCTTGAGAACCGCTGAAAATGCCAAACCCTGAAGTCCAGCTGACGCCTGTATATCATTACATCATGGCCATCGTAACCCAGGCCTTGAAATAAGAAGTTAGTCGTCAAACTAAACAGATGGAGGCAGCTTTGGAAGGTATCAGAAAGAAAACGTCGATTCAGCACGATTCAGTTTGGAGTACAGGCCAATAAAATAATGCGGTACAGACATACAGTTTAGAGTGCATGTTACTGTCTCTCAATGCAGCTCACTCACCTATCGTAGTGTCTAAGTTTGTCTTGAGTTATTTATTTCGATGACTGCCAATAGAAAGTACAGAGTTTGATGTCAATAGAAAGTACAGAGTCTGATGTCAATAGAAAGTACAGAGTTTGATGTCAATAGAAAGTACAGAGCCTGATGTCAATAGAAAGTACAGAGTTTGATGTCAATAGAAAGTACAGAGCCTGATGTCAATAGAAAGTACAGAGTCTGATGTCAATAGAAAGTACAGAGTTTGATGTCAATAGAAAGTAAAGAGTGTGATGTCAATAGAAAGTACAGAGTCTGATGTCAATAGAAAGTACAGAGTTTGATGTCAATAGAAAGTACAGAGTTTGATGTCAATAGAAAGTAAAGAGTCTGATGTCAATAGAAAGTACAGAGTCTGATGTCAATAGAAAGTACATAGTTTGATGTCAATAGAAAGTAAAGAGTCTGATGTCAATAGAAAGTACAGAGTCTGCTGTCAATAGAAAGTACAGAGTCTGATGTCAATAGAAAGTACAGAGTCTGATGTCAATAGAAAGTACAGACTTTGATGTCAATAGAAAGTAAAGAGTCTGATGTCAATAGAAAGTACAGAGTCTGATGTCAATAGAAAGTACAGAGTATGATGCCAATAGAAAGTACAGAGTCTGATGTCAATAGAAAGTACATAGTTTGATGGCAATAGAAAGTACATAGTTTGATGGCAATAGAAAGTACATAGTTTGATGGCAATAGAAAGTATAGAGTCTGATGTCAATAGAAAGTACAGAGTCTGATGCCAATAGAAAGTACAGAGTCTGATGTCAATAGAAAGTACAGAGTCTGATGTCAATAGAAAGTACAGAGTTTGATGTCAATGGAAAGTACAGAGTCTGATGTCAATAGAAAGTACAGAGTCTGATGTCAATAGAAAGTACAGAGTTTGATGTCAATAGAAAGTACAGAGTCTGATGTCAATAGAAAGTACAGAGTTTGATGTTAATAGAAAGTAAAGAGTCTGATGTCAATAGAAAGTACAGAGTTTGATGGCAATAGAAAGTACAGAGTCTGATGTCAATAGAAAGTACAGAGTTTGATGGCAATAGAAAGTACAGAGCCTGATGTCAATAGAAAGTACAGAGTCTGATGTCAATCGAAAGTACAGAGTTTGATGTCAATAGAAAGTACAGAGTTTGATGTCAATAGAAAGTACAGAGTCTGATGGCAATAGAAAGTAAAGAGTTTGATGGCAATAGAAAGTACAGAGTTTGATGTCAATAGAAAGTACAGAGTCTGATGTCAATAGAAAGTACAGAGTTTGATGGCAATAGAAAGTACAGAGTTTGATGTCAATAGAAAGTACAGAGTTTGATGTCAATAGAAAGTACAGAGTTTGATGGCAATAGAAAGTACAGAGTCTGATGTCAATATTAAGTACATTGTCTGATGGCAATAGAAAGTACAGAGTCTGATGTCAATAGAAAGTACAGAGTTTGATGGCAATAGAAAGTACAGAGTCTGATTTCAATATTAAGTACATTGTCTGATGGCAATAGAAAGTACAGAGTTTGATGTCAATATTAAGTACATTGTCTGATTTTCACTCAGCTCAGTTGTTATTTCTTTCAACTTTCTCCAACCGTAATAGGAATGGTACTAAATGTTTAAAATTTTCTTTTAGGGGTCGAGTTAAGCAAAACTCTGGTGGTTTTACCGGCAAGCCTCATCAAGCGGACATTTCCATATAGGTAGGTACCGTATATTTCCATAGTTGGAGCCGATCTAAATCTCTGGTGGACGCCGGCCACTCGGCCCCCCCCCCCGGTTTTCATCCTCGGAGTCACCACATACTAAGGAGCCCATATCCCTTCCCGCGTCAAACCTCTGCAGGTAACTCATTGTGGGACAGTGGTTAGTTCTTATCTGGGTGATTAAGTGGCTGGGTGTTATGAGGTGGTCACCACCAGGGGTCACTTTTGATCGGTTGCGGCATGCACTGGTATGCATTTCTGATGCTGTCTCAAGATAGATTACCAGCCACCACCCATTTGTCTTGGAAATTGTTATCAAGCCACTTTCATATTTAGCAAGTTATACACGGTAATTGTAGTATAAAGTTTCAAGGTAGGTGTAAGAAAATTCCTGGTTTCACTTCCATATTTAGCAAGTTATATACGATAATTATTATATAAAGTTTCAAGGTAGGTCTAAGTCAATTGCGAGCTTCATGTCTATATTTAGCATGAAAATCTTGATCTTTGATGCCCATTGCTGATCTGGAACTGCCCAGAAATTTATTCCGTAACTTAACTGTCACAATAACAGTTACAGTCGCCGTTAAGCCGGGACTACGTCATTGACATTAGGTCAATCCATTGAACAAAACAAACAAACAAACACAACGACGCGCGTCTTAAACCGGATTTGTATTCAAAGTCAGACTTCTCTGGCCGGTAAGTGTGTCTTGATTTGTTCATTCTTACAGACAGAGAATTGAGGTCATCAACACTTCCACGTCCATAACATTCACACACACACACACACACACACACACACACACACACACACACACACACACACACACACACACACAGACACACACACACACACACACAGACACACACACAGACGCACACACACACACACACAGACACACACAGATACACACACAGAGACACACACAGAGACGCACACACACAGACACACACAAACACACACACAAACAAAAACACACACACAAACATGCACACACAAACACACAGACACACAAACACACACACAAACACACGCATACACAGACACAAAAAAACACAAACACACACACATACACACACACATACACACACAAATATGCACACACATACACAAACACACGCACACTTACACTCACATACTTTCACTTACGCACACACAGACCAACAGACGTTATAAGCCTATGGTCCTCACACCTCGTAAAGTCCCTCGTAGATGACCCATCCACGGAATGCCCCATGACATAAGGTGTCTCTAGGGTGCGTGCCGATCAATTTTCCCTTTAAACTGCGCGGCTGCCGCTCTGCAGGTTCGAACTACAGCGCAGCAATTTTGGTAAAATAATACCATAAACAAGTAATAAAAACTGGATTGAGTATTTAAGCGCAATTTCCAACAATTTTTCTATAAAAATTATTCAAGGAAATCATTCAAGATTACATTAAAAGTCTTTTCAAATCCATTATTATGAAAGTAAACAAAACAATTGCTTTCTACAAATTGCTGCTAAAATTGCGGAAGTGGAACGAAAAGACATTTTTCAAACATTTCTGCTCCAAAGTTGTCCTAAATATAGCTATCGTTGGGCGTTTGTTTCAACCTGATAGATGTTATGAAGGGCGAGAGATTGACAAAATACTGATATTTTTAAGGGTTTTTTTTTTTAATTTTATTTTCAAGAAATTCGAAAAAAAAATTTCGGAATTTTTTTTTGCCCGTGCACATTTGTGGGACCTCCTTAAAATATTTGCAAAAGACCCGAACCCTCTATCTGGTATGGTTCAGGAGTAGTTGCTTGTGCAAGCTCGAACAAACATGAAAGACTTTTCAATATAGATCTATATGAAACGCAATAGATCTATGTCCCATGGGGAAATTGTTTAATAGTGCGTTTGATGGAGCAAAGATTGGCGTGTAGTCCGACCTTTATAAATGGATGATGTGCAACTTTGCACACCAATTTTCTTACTTTGCACACGGATCAATAAACTCCATAGAAACATTGGTGCCGATTGGAGCAGGACGTAAATTTATCAAACTTGTCGGCCCGCTATTATTTTCTCTGTAATATCATGCATTACTTGAAAATCCCTGCTGGATTGTTCTGTCCTTATTAATACATGTAGTCTTGATGGAGTAGCGACGGGGCAGGACTAAATGTGATCAATTTCTGGTACGTCAAAGTCTAACTAGAAGAACAGTATGTTGTGGGGAGAAGGGAGTTAGTCCCGTCTAGGTATTTGAGAGGTAGGGGTTGGGGCATTGGGGATGGGGTGTTGGTAGGTAATGTAAAGATTGGGGTATTGGTGGATAATGCAAAGATTGGGGTGTTGGTATATAATGTAAAGATTGGGGTGTTGGTAGATAATGTAAAGATTGGGGTGTTGGTAGATAATGCAATGATTGGGGTGTTGGTAGGTAATGTAAAGATTGGGGTTGTTGTAGGTAATGCAATATGGAGCAGAATGAGGTGCCACACGTAGCCCTAGGGGGGAGGGGCATCAAGTCAGGCATGTCACTTCCGGTGATGAGCTCAGTTGTCAATAATTGCGACATGTTGTTGCTGTTGTTCGGCTGATGGTTGGTGGTTGTTGGCATCCGCCTTGGGGCTCATGGAAACAGATGGTTGGCGGCTGTGCTGGATACATAGGAGGGTGGGGGGGGGGGAATGTGATACTGGCATTTGTATCGGGCAAAGGGTGAAGGGAGGCAATTATGATATTTTCGGGGAGTTAATTGCAAGCGTTAAATGTCCCTCAAAGGTGAGATGTGATTAATGCCCTTGATGTCTAATAGCTTACACGACTTGCTGATCGTGTAGAAAGGAAAAGTCAGGCCAGGGTGAATTCGGGAGCAAACAGAAAACAAACATTCAATGAATCAACATTTTAAATCTCGTCATGGTGGTTACAGGTTTCGTTTATCTTTAGTAATGGTCATTTTTAAAAAAAAATATATCATCATGTGTCCAACATCGAGAACCAAATAATTTCTAGGCATTAGAATTCCCGGTTGTATATACTCTGACGATATATTTCCCGGTTGTATATACTCTGACGATATATTTCCCGGTTGTATATACTCTGACGGCAGAATTCCCGGCGGTAGCTCCCCCAAAAGCACCTAAACAACTACATACAGGGGCAACACAAACACACAGTTAATTTAACACTGCATTGACTGCAATTTCAAAAGCAACATTTATTCACCCCAGAATATAATACTATTTGTGTAGTCTTTGAAATGTGATAGGATTTGAATGTTCCAAAATTTGCCAAACAATTGGAAATATCACAAGACGGAGACACTCTTGGTCAATGTTACCTTTAAGCTGCGTGGCTGTTTAGAATTATGGCACCAATGACGCACGGACCAACGAAACATAGAAAGAATGTTGCTATTGGCCACTTATAAAAATCGACTGAGATATCGCATGAGTCGCCTGCCGGTACAAAATATTATCGAATAAAACTTATCAGTCTTTGTAACTTTAGACACGTCGATGGTCTTTGTGTATTTTACATACGTTAATTGTCTTTCATACTTATATATACGTTAAATGACTTTAAAACTTTTAGATACGTTAATTGTCTTAACACTTTTAGATAGGTTAATTGCCTTTAACACTTTTATATACGTTAATTGTAGTTGGCACTTTTTGATATATCAATTGTAATTAACACTTTTGGATACGTTACTTGTCTTTGACACTTTTGGATACGTTACTGCCTTTAACGCCTTAGATACGTTAATTGTCTTTAACACTTTTAGATAGGTTAATTTTCTTTAACACTTTTAGATACGTTAATTGTCTTTAACACTTTTAGATACGTTAATTGTCTTTAACACTTTTATATACGTTAATTGTCTTTAACGCTTTAAAGATACGTCTAAAAAGACTTTGAGGTCTTTAGATACGTTAAAGCTCTTAATGACTTTTAGACAAAGTGAACTCAAGTAAGTGGTGCATGATAGGAAAAACAATGTTATGTTTATAAATAGATCTAGCTTTTTTTCTCCTCTTTTCCCCAGTTGTTGTTGTTTCTGTTGTGTTGTTGCTATTTTTCCTGTTATTTTTTTTAACAAAGTAATAACTTATCAAATAAGTCTTAGATTCGATCTGCGATACCATTACTTCTGAAAGATCCCCGTGTAATGGTCACATGAGGAAATCTTTTGGCTTGCGATCTTTTGAATGGATGGCAGCAAAATTGTGGAAAGGTGTTACGAAGTTTTTGAAAGAATGTCAAAACAAAGGTACCATAAAAAAATACGTGTTTAAATGTTTTAATTGATGGAGTATTTAAACATCAGAGCGCAACCAGCATGCTCGACTAGCAGGGATAGTATAAGTACTATAGAAGAAAGTTTGTTTTAATTTATGCACTCGTACTTAAGTTTTCTAGGCAGTTTATATCGCACATATTTAAATTAGCGAAACAAGTGCTTGAGTTCCTTTGATAGCTGATAGTACAGTTTTTTTATCGCAAACATTTAAAATGAAAACCAATTTTGACGATTTGACCAATTTATAAACGGTCCGACCAAATTAAACCAGTTGACTAGAAACAAAATTTAGACATGCCTCCCACAACCCCAACCCAGAAAGGACTTATGAATAATTAGTTCAGGTGAAGTACACAGGAAGCGGAAAATGGTAAGGTAGGCAACTCTCGTGGATGAGCCGGAAGTGAAATAAAAGATTAACTTTGACAAACGGCTTTTTTCAGTAGGGCCCAACTGAGCTAAACACCTCTGTTAAACTAGGCCCGTCTGGAGCAGTTGTCCACATTTTGACGTTTTGTAGTTGTCTTTTTTAAGAACAGCGGTCACCAACCTGTGGACCATGTCAAATTCTGGCGGTCCTCACAAATACTTAGACAACATCTGCCTTATTAGATGTTTTATCGATTTTAAAACTAAAGACTAATTATAATGATGTTTATATCCTGAATGAAATATAGTTATTGTTATGCTGGGAATGAAATAATAATATTCATGTTTTAGGGCTGGTACTGATTTTTTAAAAAATGTGGTTGATTAATCTATTACTTTCGATTAATTTGGATATTATTAAAACGCATATATAGATCCCGTTAAAAAGTTATTCACTATTTCCCAAAATCTGTTAATTCGCTCAAAGTAATTTCGATCGATTAGATTGTTTAACGATTAATCGATTAATTAATCGTTAATTTTCCTTGCCCTTTCATGTTCGTATCGTGAATGAAATAAATATAATCTGTTGAAATGTTTTCACGGGATTCTCAGTGACATTTTTAAAACATTTAATCTTATCAAATTCCGTCAGAATTAAATACTCGTTTTATATGTCGTGTTATCATGTTAACAAAGTAATACACTAACTCCTATGATGCGCAGTGGGCTATTGGAAAACATGCAACTTGAACGAACAAAGTAACCAGATGTGTAGATCTATAGGGCTATGTTTGATGTGTTGGGGTTTAGTGTGGAGGTGAATACAGACGGAAATAGAATTGAGTGATTCATTGGGATGCCATACGAAAGTTTGGTGACCACTGATGAAAGATGACAGGGCAAGGTGTCAACGAGAAACATGTCGGGATGCAATATATGGGGACTCGGGCGGAAATATGTGGGGACCCGGGGCGGCTATATGTGGGGACTCGGGGCGGCAATATGTGGGGAATCGGGGTGGCTATATATGGGGACTCGGGGCGGCAATATGTGGGGACTCGGGGCGGCAATATGTGGGGACTCGGGGCGGCAATATGTGGGGACCCGGGGCGGCAATATTTGGGTACCCGGGGCGGCAATATGTGGGGACCCGGTGCGTCTATTTAGATTTACGTCAGGTAGAGATGTGGAGACTAGAAGCATGTCTTAATCGTTGAATTTCTCTCCTGAAACTGGAGAGGTGCTCTCCAAACTACGGCCTGTGGGCCAAATGCGGTCGTGAGGCCCTCTCATCCGGCCCCTGGAGACATTTTAATCTCCAAAATAGATACTATATTTACCAGTAGTTTACCAACAAACTGTTAGTAGTCGGCCCCCAAACTGCTGTTTGACAGTTAATGCGGCCCTCCGGGAGAAAAGTTTTGAGACCCCTGAACTAGAGGAGTTAATATCCGATTTTCAGAGAATTTTCATTTTAAAGTTAACGTGTCTAGCAAACGTGCAACTTTTACCATAATTATATTGTCTGTTATCATTTATAACGACATCTGTTATCCATTGAAACACTGTGTGTTATCCATTGTAACACTGAATGTTATCCATTGTAACACTGAATGTTATCCATTAAAATACCGTATGTTATCCATTGTAACACTGTATGTTATCCATTGTAACACTGTATGTTATCCATTGTAACACTGTATTTTATCCATTATAACACTGAATTTTATCCATTATAACACCGTGTTTATCCATTGTAAAGGTGTCATTTATCCATTTTAACATAGTCTGTTATCCATTGTTACGTTGTCTGTTATCCATTGAAACTTTCTCCTTTATCCATAGTAACAGTGTCAGTTATCCGAAGCAGAGGCGTCACTAGGTTTGGTGTCACCCGGGGCGGTAGCTCATGGTGTCACCCCCTCATGATTTAACCCATACAACTCCTCCGAGTTTTCCAGCGCCAAATAACAGGAATATATAGAATTTTACAGTCTGGTGTCAACCCGCTGATGGTGTCATCCGGGGCGGCCCGCACCCCACCGCGACGCCACTGATCCAAAGTAATATATTTCATCAATAATATTTTTTCTGCTATCCATCGTGATCTTTCCGACAACCAATAAACTGATATCTAAAAAGTGTTATCCTATAGTCTATAATAAAAGGCTAGATTCTGTGAGGTCATCGACAATGATTGGTCCCTCAAACTTTTAAAGACTCCCAAGTTTATGCGGACGTTCAAAGCGAGTTAGTTTTTGTGCAGTATTTTTGTTTTCAAGACTGCGCTTTCAAAATTATGTTACTGTCAAACTATAATTAAACTAGATTGTGCCGGGGCGCCGTGGCGCCTGCGGCGCCCATTTTTTTTAGGGCGCCTACGGCGCCAATCTTTTTCAAAAGCCCAACTAACTTGTCCTTTTTTGATAAATACGGAATATTAAACTTTCTGAAATGTACGCAAAGTATTTAATAATATGGGTTGTATTTTGCGCACCGATGCACACCAAGCAATGACGTCATCATATTAAATATTTTTACAGCGCTCATCAACACACGATTTTTCAACTAAACTAACTGCTGTAGACTGTCGTACATCGCTCCTCAGCGTTCCAGATCCAGTGACTTGGACTATTATATTATTTATACTATTCCTGTTGTATTAAACTAGGGGACAGCCGCACATCTAGCATGTCGGATATCCGGACCGGATATCGAACTTTTCGCAACTATCCGGATTCAGCAAAAACTTATCACAGATCGGAATAGTATCCGGATATCAGTGTAGTAAAAAATGTTAATCAAATTAAATTACTATTAAAAAGTTTATAAACAAATATATAAAAAGTAAAATACAATAAGCGGAAATGAGTCGTACGCGTTGGGATTTATAATTATAGCCAAAAACTATTCTTTTAAGGGTTATTTATTATAGCTATAATGAATAGTATTTTTGACGTGATGCACATTTATGGCCGGTTGAGACACCTGTTGGAGGGGAGATACAACATGCCACCGAAACGACGGTGGAACGTCCTTGGGCGGGCTTTGTTGCTGGTAGTCAATAAAGGCTGTATTTGTTGATACATATGCTGACGCAGTAATTTATACATATACTGACATTAGACATGTGTACATATACTGAAGTAGACATTTATACATATAATGACGTAGACATGTGTACATATACTGAAGTAGAGATGTGTACATATACTGAAGTAGAGATGTGTACATATACTGACATAGATATGTGTACATATACTGACGTAGACATGTGTACATATACTGACGTAGACATGTGTACATATACTGACGTAGACATGTGTACATATACTGACGTAGACATGTGTACATATGCTTGCGTGGACACAGTGAGTTCCTTGAATGTTGACGTAAGCATTAAATAAATCCCTGTGTTTGGAAGAACAAATCAGTGTGAGAGAGGTTAGGGGGTCAACAAATTATTTAAATCTACTTCCCAGAAGGCCAGTGTACCGGAAGTCAAAGTATTGGGCCCGAAACTGGCGGCTGGGTTTGGGAGGAAAATACAAGGTAAAAGAAATGGATGTCAAGGCCATTTCGTCAACACCGGTCAGGACTTTTTAAATGTTGCATCACCGGGGGGGGGGGTCGGAACTGCAGTTATTGACGCTGGGTGCATGGAGGCACAAACATAACCTGCTTGAGGAACAGGGACTAAGGAAACCATTACTAACTCTCTGTTTCCTGCATCTGATGAAATTATCGGTGTACTGTGCAACACTAATCTTTAGATCTTCTTAACTTTACTTTTATTTGATTTTTTTTTTGACTGAAAGACTAGTGCATGAGGTAACACACACACAGAGAGAGAGAGAGAGAGAGAGAGAGAGAGAGAGAGAGAGAGAGAGAGAGAGAGAGCGCTGTGTTTATAACTAGAACATATAAATATGGCTTTATGAATGGGATTTATCACTTTCAAACAAAAAATAAAACTCACCAAGTCGGTTGCCAACCGTTCAATTTTAGTCACTTAACATTCATAATTCAAAGGGTAACCCATATTTTTTTCTGAAGCATATTGATATTCATGCAACAAAAACTATAATTGGGGTTTAACTATAATTCTGTAAGTAGACATGTAGCTTAGGGCGCAAGCTGGTCGATAATGCACCATGTGTGTCCGGCTTAGTTAGAATAGTTCACTGACCAGTAGTAACAGATTACAAATCGCCAGTAACAAAAGTAAACTGTAAACACCTGTATCTCTGGGATGTAGTGCCAAGATAAGCCAAATGTGTTGTAGCGGGATCTGTTTTATGATCCATATATCATTTGTAGCAAGATCTTTTGAAAATCACTAGTGAACATATGTCAGTATGTTGAATGTCACTAGTGAGTAGATGTATGTTGAATGTCACTAGTGAGTAGATGTATGTTGAATGTCACTAGTGAGTAGATGTATGTTGAATGTCACTAGTGAATAGATGTATGTTGAATGGCACTAGTGAATAGATGTATGTTGAATGCCACTAGTGAATAGATGTATGTTGAATGTCACTAGTGAATAGATGTATGTTGAATGTCACTAGTAAGTAGATGTGAGGATGTTGAATGTCACTAGTGAGTAGATGTATGTTGAATGCCACTAGTAAGTAGATGTGAGGATGTTGAATGTCACTAGTGAGTAGAGGTGATTATGTTGTTTGTCACTCGACTGCGTGAACGTTTTTGCTGAGATCTATCATTTGACGAGAGGTAAAGACTCTTGTATCGCGAGACCATGTTGTATTGATCCGTAACGAGAGTGTGTCGAGTGTGTGCTCGGGTCCGCGAGATTATCGTGTCCTCCAACTTGTGATTGTGTAAAGTAGATTGTCTACACTCGTATGACGTCACGGAATGAAGAGTTGTAAGAAAATCGCCTATTAACCGCCTGGAGTGGCTGTCTTTAAATGTGTGAATGAGTTTGTGTGTGTGTGTGTGTGTGTGTGTGTGTTTGTGTGTGTGTGTGTTAGTGTGCGCATGCGTGTGTTTACATAACGTGTTGTAAAGGGGGTGGCGGAGTTAAGGTTAAGGGATGGGGTGGTAGGTGACGTGTGGTCCTTACGTTTACGCACGCGGGGGCGTAGTGTGTGTGTGCGTGGTGGGGGGGGGGGGGAGAAAGTAAAGTATGCACATGTCAAAGAGGAAGAATGGGATATGTTTTCTATGACAGACCTTTGATCTAATGGGCCCATATATACAAACATTCCCCAACCCTTCACCCCCGTCCCCCCCCGTACGCCACTCTGGACTGGCTGGCCATGGCTTAAGTTTGATTGACGCGTAAGTTGGCGTGTTGACTAGAGAAGAGGTGATAGTACATCACTGACATTATACACATGGACAACAATCCCATCATTTACCCATCCCCACTACCTGTAGGGAGGTAAGGTAGGTGGGAGGGCTGAGTTTGGGTTAGGGCTGGAGTTAGGGTAATTGTTAGGTCTAGAGTTAGGGTTATGGTTAGGGCTGGAGTTAGGGTAATTGTTAGGTTTAGAGTTAGGGTTATGGTTAGGGCTAGAGTTAGGATATTGTTAGGTTTAGAGTTAGGGTTATTGTTAGGGTTATGATTAGGTCTAGAGCTAGGGTTATGGTTAGGGCTAGAGTTAGGATATTGTTAGGTTTAGAGTTAGGGTTATTGTTAGGATTATGATTAGGTCTAGAGCTAGGGTTATGGTTAGGGCTAGAGTTAGGGTTATGGTTAGGGCTAGAGTTAGGATTATGGTTAGGGCTAGAGCTAGGGTTATGGTTAGGGCTACAGTAAGGGTTATGGTTAGGGCTAGAGTTAGGGTTATGGTTAGAGTTAGTGATATGTTTAGGGGAGAGTTTGTGTGAGTGCTAGAAATAGAGTTAAAGCTAGTCAGGTCAAGCGATTTTAGATAAAATCGCCTAAGGATCAAAATCTGTTCCTTGAATTTAAGACAAGCCTTGCTTTGTAGTATTCTGTTGCGTAGCTAGTTAATTTGTAGAGGTTTGGGGGCACGGGGGCTTTACCTCTTTAAGGGCCCAACATACATGGCGGTAGCGTAATATATATTGCAAAAAAATTTCGGACACTAACTTAGGGCTTCCCTTCCTATATCTACGCCCCTAGTAATATTTAATCTTTAAAAATGAAAACAAAATGACTGTTGAAATAACATTTGATATGTCACGTGTCACATTTGATAGGTCACGTGTCACATTTGATATGTCATGTGTCGCATTTGATATGTCACGTGATATGTCACGTGTCACATTTGATAGGTCACGTGTCACATTTGATATGTCATGTGTCGCATTTGATATGTCACGTGTCACATTTGATACGTCACGTGTCACATTTGATATGTCATGTGTCACATTTGATATGTCACGTGTCACATTTGATATGTCACGTGTCACATTTGATTTGTCACATATGATACGTCACGTGTCACATTTGATACGCCACGTGTCACATTTGATACGTCACGTGTCACATTTGATATGTCACGTGTCATTCAGTGAGAGGACGCCAGGTCAACAAATTGAAAATTATTACAATCGTTTATAATCCTTAATTCAAACTTTCAAACACCAAAACGTTGCTACAAATTAATCTGATATAATGTTGGATGATAATCCACAGCAGAAAATTACCCGAATGACGCAATTCAATAAAATATCCATTCTTGAAAATGACTTCGGGTGTTAAGTAATTATAGAATGTAGAAAGTTAATCCAAGCTTTATAAATATATGCAGTCAGTTCATTTGCACATCAATTATTGCCAGTAGGGAAAACACCTTGTGTAAATGTTAATTTGTGTTTGAGATTAAACTATCGGTATCTGGGTCACTGGTGTCAGGGCCAGTGCAAAACAATGCAGCGCTTTTCTCTTCGAGAGTTTTCTTAGAGAGTATACATGCATGTTTTCATTTTAAATTCCCATCTGTGTACGACAAACCAAATGTACGGTAAACACTATCGACAAGTGTACACATGAGTAATGTACTCACGAGTACTGTACACACGAGTACTGTACACACGAGTACTGTACACACGAGTAATGTACACACGAGTACTGTACACACGAGTACTGTACACACAAGTACTCTACACACGAGTACTGTACACACGAGTACTGTACACACACGAGTACTGTAAACACGAGTACTGTACACACGAGTACTGTACACACGAGTACTGTACACACAGACATGTACATGACAAAAATCTTTTCAGCGTCATTTGATGCCATTAAGTTGATCAGTGGTTGTGATGCTGTCATTCATAAAACCACACACTTTGTCAAATTGGTCAGGTTTCATAATTGTCAAAACTTATCTGAAGACACTCTCAGCTGTCATCTCTGTCAGGTAGCAAGTCTCACAGATGTCACCTCTGTCAGGTAGCAAGTCTCACAGATGTCACCTCTGTCTGGTAGCAAGTCTCACAGATGTCACCTCTGTCAGGTAGCAAAGCTCTCACATGTCACCTCTGTCTGGTAGCAAGTCTCACACATGTCACCTTTGTCAAGTATCAAGTCTCACAGATGTCACCTCTGTCTGGTAGCAAGTCTCACACATGTCACCTCTGTCAAGTAGCAAGTCTTACAGATGTCACCTCTGTCAGGTAGCAAGTCTCACAGATGTCACCTCTGTCAGGTAGCAAAGCTCTCACATGTCACCTCTGTCAGGTAGCTATTCTCACAGATGTCACCTCTGTCTGGTAGCAAGTCTCACATGTCACGTCTGTCAGGTATCAAGTCTAACATGTCACCTCTGTCTGGTAGCAAGTCTCACAGATGTCCTGTGTGCACCTATAAATGTAAGGTCCGGTGTGCACCTATAAATGTAGTGTCCTATGTCCACCCATAAATGTAGTGTCCTGTGTCCACCTATAAATGTAGTGTCCTGTATCCACCTATAAATGTAAGGTCCTGTGTGCACCTATAAATGTAGTGTCCTATGTCCACCTATAAATGTAGTGTCCTGTGTCCACCTATAAATGTAGTGTCCTGTGTCCACCTATAAATGTAGTGTCCTGTGTCCACCTATAAATTAAGTGTAATGTCCGACCCTGACCGCCCCTACACACCTACCGCCATCTTGTCCTGTGTCCAGCTGTTGTCAGATAAGGGAGAAAATCCAAGAATCCAGCGCACGTAGCCAGATTACTCACCAACACACAACACATGTGTGGGGCCGGTGTGGATTACAATGTGTGTGTGTGATGGTGTGCGTGTATGCGTGTGTACATGCATGCGTGTGCGTGTCGCGTGGAATGCGGAACGAGCGTGTCAGATTGTGAGTAAATCACCGGCCGGGTAGGGGCGCATTTTAACGGCTGACTGGTGGCGTGGGGAGGATTCTGTTGAAAGTGGGCGCCCGGCCCTCCACCCCCAATACGCAGATTAGTAGCTCTATAAAGTTATAGCTTGTCGCTAGATTGTTGTTGTTTGTAGTTACGATGTTATTCATTGAAGATGAGGTGTTATTGTTTGTTGGAAAGATTTTATATTTTACACTGCAGTACACGTGTAGGCTGTTGTTATACACTGTTATATTCTAGTTATCTGCTGCCATACTCCCATACTCTACCATACACAGTTATATACAGCCATACACTTTTATAAGTAGAAGGTCAAATATATCGGCTATACTACTAAGTGCTTACAGTGCATAACTTGGACGTGAAACCGTAACATTATCTAACCTATCCACCAAGCTTCAAACACTAACATGACATATTCACCAAACAGTAACATGACATATCCACCAAACAGTAACACGACATATCCACCAAAAAAGTAACACGACATATCAATGATGACATATCCACCAAACAGTTACATGACATATCCACCAAAACACTAATATGGCATATTCACAGTGGCGTCGCTAGGGGGGTGCGGAGGGGGCGGGCCGCCCCGGGTGACACCATCAGGGGGGTGACACCAGACAGTAAAATTCTATATATTCCCGTTATTTGGCACTGGAAAACTCGGAGGAGTTCTATGAGTTAAGTCATGATGGGGTGACACCAGGAGCTACCGCCCGGGTGACACCATGAGCTACCGCCCCGGGTGACACCAACCCTAGTGACGCCTCTGCATATTCACCAAACATTTACATGACATATCCACCAAAGAGTTACATGACATATCCACCAAACAGTTACATGATATATCCACCAAACAGTAACATGACATATCCACACAGTTGCTCGTACCTCAAACACGCAGACAGTGGATTCAAACCCCTAGAGTTTTCTACGGCGTAACTAAATGTGGGAGGGTTTAAGCCCCCCTCACCAAACTTTAAGACTGGGGGTGGGGGGTGTTCAAATAACCCCTCCTTCAACTTCATGTCAATAAGAATCCCCCACCCCCGCTCTTTTTATTTTTCGTGTTTGCGTGTTTTAAGTAAATATCTTAATCTTCAATTCAGATTCACGATCTGTGACTGTGATGTAATGAAACTAAACACATGATTTATTTTTTAAATGTGTTAACTAACCAATTAAGATCAAAGAAAGTATCAGTTATCCTGGATATCCACTGTCTTAACTACTTACGTCGTTAAAGAAAACGTATAATCCAAGTCCGTGACATGCTGAAGAAAATACGTGTGAAAATAGACTTAAAACAGAACTAGAACACTAAGAATGATATCTCCCCTCGCCAGTGGCTCGGCGGTGTCACACATACAGACAAGCTTACGGTCTCGGGTCAGCGAGATACGCAAACCTCCCTCGCATTATTGGTACGCGCCGGTGTTTGTGTCACCAGCTGATGCCATAGAAACTTTACCATACTTGTGGCGGTAAAACTTTCGGGCCAAACTGTAGCCCTGTGTCTTTTTGAACGGTTAAAAAATATATTTATAAAAGAAGACATAACCCTAGAGAAGGAAATAGAGAGAGAGGGAGAGAGAGAGAGATACACACATTAATCACATAAACACATACATGAATCACATAAACATATACATGAATCACATAAACACACATGAATCATATAAACACACACATGAATCACATAAACACACACACATGAATCACATAAACACACACACGCATAAATCACATAAACACACACACGCATAAATCACATAAACACACACACATGAATCACATAAACACACACACGCATAAATCACATAAAAACACACACATGAATCACATAAACACACACATGAATCACATAAACACACATGAATCACATAAACACACACACATGAATCACATGAACACACACATGAATCACATAAACACACACACATGAATCACATGAACACACACATGAATCACATAAACACACACATGAATCACATAAACACACACATGGATCACATAAACACATGTGAATCACATAAACACACACATGAATCACATAAACACACACATGAATCACATAAACACACACATGAATCGCATAAACACACACATGAATCACATAAACACACACATGAATCACATAAACACACACATGAATCACATAAACACATACATGAATCACATAAACACACACTTGAATCACATAAACACACACTTACACACCCACAAAGTTAATCCTTCTCTGAACGATTTGATTTCATTTATTCTTAAATTTAAAACATTTTGTTAGAACTAATAAATATATAAATATATAAATGATTAGATGGTCATGTAAGGAGTGAAGCAAGCCTAAACGGTCCCCTTTATCTAAATGTCTAAGTAATTTAATATTTAAAACTGAGGAGACTGAACCCAACTAGCGAAATTTGAGGACACGATGACTTGTTTTAATATTTAATTGAAAGTAATTTCTTAGCGTAAGTACGGTAGTCGTGATTTGGCCTACGGGCAATAACCAATAAAAAAAAATATAGTCAACAATTCGGCGGTGAAGACGGGACGGGAGGGGAGAGATATTGTACTACCCATACGTCAGAAATAGATTTTAGAAAACCGAATAAATTGTTGACTAATTCAGTCAAAGGATTCTCTCCCCCCCCCCAAACCAATAACTCACCTGATCGACTCGCTTGGGGATTGGGTGGTTGAAAGGCAATCGTGTCGTTGAAGATTTAGAAACAAAAAACAAATTTGTTTCCTGTAACTGAGCTATAATTTGTGCACGTTTGCCATTAATTTATTGGAAATATTCGACGCTTGCTTGCACTTGGTCCAGGTCTGTCGATAAAGATGTGTCAGGAGAAGAGAAAGAGTCCTTAGATGTAGGACTTAAGATCGTTTATGGTGGCTTGTTAGAGTGCACAGCATTGGCCCACCACAGTAAGATGTTTACTCAACATCTGTTGCAATATTCTCAAACATTGAAACAATTATACATTAATAAATACAGGCCATGAAGAGACATTAATAAGGTCGCACCCATTGCGTGTAAGTTAATTCAATGAAAGAAAGTTTCTTCAGGCTCTAACTCTAACTCTAGCTAGTGACTAGTGAGTTTATCTTATGTGTTTAGCTGGAGTTTTAAGTGCAATGACAGATCTGAACGTCGAATGAACAGTCTGGCGATCTGGTCAGTCAAGTGGTCAGTCTGGCTATCTAGTAGGTTGAATGGTCGGTCTGGCTGTCTGGTAAGTTGAAGGGTCAGTCTGGCTATCTGGTCAGTCGAATGGTCAGTCTTGCTATCTGGTCAGTCGAATGGTCAATCTGGCTATTAGGTCAGTCGAATGGTCAGTCTTGCTATCTGGTCAGTCGAATTGTCAATCTGGCAATTAGGTCAGTCGAATGGTCAATCTGGTTATCTGGTAGGTTGAATGGTCAGTCTGGCTATCTGATCAGTCAAATGGTCAATCTGGTTATCTGGTTTGTTGAATGGTCAATCTGGCTATCTGGTCAGTCGCATGGTCAATCTGGCTATCTGGTTAGTCGAAATTTCAATCTGGCTGTCTGGTTAGTCGAAATGTCAATCTGGCTATCTGGTAGGTTGAATGGTCAATCTGGCTATCTGGTAAGTTGAATGGTCAGTTTGGCTATCCGGTCAGTCGAATGGTCAATCTGGCTATCTGGTCAGTCGAATGGTCAATCTGGCTATCTGGTCAGTCGAATGAAAAGTCCGTCCATCTGATATGTTGAATGGACAGTCTGCCTATCCGGTAAATCAAATGGACAGTCTGCCTACCCGGTCAGTCAAATGAAAAGTCTGCCTATCCAGTCAATCAAAATGGACAGTCTGTCTATCTGGTAGGTTGAATTGACAGAGCGGTGCATGTTGTGACTGTTGATTTGTTGTAAACATGAATTTTATTGTATTTCTTTTTTTAATAGTGGATCATAGATTAGAAGGCTTAAACTTGGGCCCACATTATCTCTGCATTTAGGGGAGTACAGTGGCGGCGCAAAGATATACCATGGTGACACGTACAGTAGCGGCGCAAAGATATAACATGGTGACACGTACAGTGGCGGCGCAAAGATATACCATGGTGACACGTACAGTGGCGGCGCAAAGATATACCATGGTGACACGTACAGTGGCGGCGCAAAGATATACCATGGTGGCACGTACAGTAGCGGCACAAAGATGCACTTTGGTGCCATGGGGCGTGCAGTGGCGGCATAAAGATGTACCAAACCATTGCAGCTTGCGACTCTTAATTGTCGCTATGATGGTTTCTTGACGACTGGCGATAGAGACTATTCTGTAATACACTGTCCCAGACTATCATAAAATGTCATACACTGTCCTAGACTGTCCTACACTGTCATACAATATCATACACTGTCCAACACTGTCATACATTGTCCGGCACTGTCATAAACTGTCCTACCATGTCATACACTGTCCTACAATGTCTAACACAGTCATACACTGTCATGCACTGTCCTACACTGTCATACACTGTAATACAATGTCCTACACTGTCATACACTGTCATACACTGTCATACAATGTCCTACACTGTCCTACACTGTCATAAAATGTCCTACACTGTCATGCACTGTCCTACACTGTCATACACTGTCATACAATGTCCTACACTGTCATACACTGTCATACAATGTCATACACTGTCATACAATGTCCTACACTGTCATACAATGTCCTACACTGTCATAGACTGTTGTAAACTGTCATACATTGACATACAATGTCATACACAGTCATAAACTGTCATACATTGTCCTACAATGTCATACACTATCATACAATGTCATACAGTCTGCCAAATGTTGCACTGGCATCTGAGATATGCACGAGGTATGTATTTATTGACATGGCACTGCCATGGCGTCGTGAGGGGGGCGGGGGGGGGGCGGGCCGCCCCGGGTGACACCATCAGGGGGGTGACACCAAAGCCTAAAATTTTACTGTTCGATTTTATGTCAGAAAAACAAACAAAGAATAAACATTTCTTTCAACTAGAAAGAAAGTAAGAAATACGATGATCTACATTAAACACAAAGATTTTAATTTTTTAAAAATCAGATAACTTGCAATAATAAAAAAAATTCCAGCACACATACAACATTTAAAAAAAAATTAAAATTAAAAAACCAACCAAAAAAAAAAAAAACAGTCCCAGCAGAGAGATCTTTAAAAAGGTTGGACATAAAGTCATTAAGGTTTTGACACACTAACAGCATGAATGAATCCCACCTCACTATATCCTCCATCTTAATGGGGTTGGGGGAGGGGGGGGAGTACAATTTTTTTCAAGTTTTCTTTGTTGTTTTTTAAGAAGAGAATTTTGAATTCAATGTCTTTGAGTCAATATTTTGTTATATTTATTAAAGACGTGCAAGCATGGATATGCATGTTTGTATATAAATAGTCCCCCGGTTACGACGGTCCCATCCCAACTTACGCTGTTTCGTGGTTACAAACGAGCCCATATAAAGAATAACATTACGCGTTATTCTGTATTTTTTAATGGGTTTTTTTTCAGCGTTTGTTTTTCATGGGGTAACGAATTGTTTTCTCTATTTGAAATAAAAAAGTTATTTTAAAAAATCTATTATTATTTCAACCTACAACTTAAGTTTGCGAATTTAATTTTAGCTCTGTGCACTTATTTTGAGTTTCGCATTGTGCTATTTCCTTTTCCTTACCCTAAGCCTGGGGCTGGACAATTAGTTTTTTAAGAGTTCTGAAAATTGGACTAATTATGAAGGTAAGCAGTCTTCGAAATTACTTTAATATTCTTCATTAACTTGGCTGCTGCCCATCGAATGGCGTCATTTTTTTTAGCTCAGAATGGATGTCTATATATATGCTTAATCGATGTTGTGGGGCTTCAAAAAGTTTGTCAATGATTACCATAAATACCATTTTGGTAATATCAAACTGACACTTTCTCTTCTTTAATAGTATTCTCGATTAGTTATAGTATTTTTTTCCCCACGGACTTGTCCTTTCCTTTGTCTTCATATGAATCAAATTGAAAATGATTTCTTTTAACAAGCTCATTGAGAGACTTCAAATACTTTGCTGAAATCAAAGATATTCTCGGCTCTTGAAGGGATAATTTTGTTTTTTGAAATCTCTCTAAAATTGTTTTCCCTAAAATTCAAGTAACATAGCGACTTTAATGTGTTTAAGTTCCTTCCGAAATCTTTCTGCTTCAAGTCAACAGACACTGGGCTGATTTTCGTTGATATTAATTCTTTCAGTGCTGCAATATTTGTGAGAGTCATGTTGTGTTGTTATATTGACATAGTATGAGCATGCGAGTTGACTGAGTGAAACACGTGGTTTGCGCTGTGAACGGAAAATAGTGTGTGGTCGTGAAGGGAGATGATGCATGGCTATCAATGTAAGGTTCGCTACGTAACAGAGGTTGATTCAGGATTCATTAAAGATACTTGCTACCCAGACTACAAGGAGTTGAAGCCGTGTGACTTGACTTGAAAGGTCTTTTTAAGCCACCAAATTCACTTTGATTAGGGCCTCTAATTCCCTTAGGCCGGCCCTGCTTATAGCATTATGTCGGGCTGACCATCTTGTGTCAAACAAAGCTTTATTAACTTG
>MUZC01004239.1:1088778-1101488 GCA_002072015.1 Radix auricularia | reverse complement strand
TTTTTATTGTAAGCACTGCAGACAAACCCCTTTTACAAAGTTGCAAAGGGTAAAAGAATTTTAAAAACTTTCTGAGACAGTTCGGAGTACTCCAAATTTCATTAACCCAACTTTCTGATGCAACATATTCAAATTGTTATCACTGGTCAGTTCAATTAATTGGTTTAATTACGATGTTGGAAATTTCATCTTCATTGTGTTCGAGATTAGGACTGGAAACCCACGATAAATATCAAAATAGAAGAAATAAAATTGGCCCCGCATTTATTGAATATGACAAGAAATCAAATTAATCAACTGTGGTTTATTTAATTATTTCTGCATTTTCTGGTTTTTCGGTGATTTCGTACAATTTATCAAACACCTCAAAGTTACCTTGAAATAATATTCTTTTTCAAAGATCAAGCTTTTTCGTAAAAGCAGACATTTTGTCACTGAGAGTTATATAATGTATCTGCTTTCCTTGCCGAGTTGAATTATGTTTATTGAGTTTTTCAAAAATTTCAGCCAAGTAAGCCAGAACAGCAACCCATTAGCCATGGTTCAAATGATCAACAAGCTTTGAGTTATTTCTACATGAAACTCTCTTACGTCATCACTTTTTCTCATCTTGGTAATTTCGGTTGCATCACCAATCCTACATTAGGATGTGTCATTTAATTATGAGTAGAATGGCGTCCCTTAACGCTCAATGGGGGCGCCAAAATCATGTTTACCAACTGTTTTGTAATAAAGATATGTTCGGAGCTCCAATATTCAATCTTGCAAACGTATTTGGGATACATTAGTTTACATAAAAAATGAAATAAAATAATGAGTTTTAATACTCATTTTGGCGCCCCCTAACGAGGCGCCCGGGGGCATTCGCCCCCCCTGCCCCCCCTCGCTACGCCACTGTAAGTGACCATGGTCCAGGGGCGCTATCATAGTTTGGGAGGGGTGCAAGGGGCCCAGCCAAACTAAGTGACCATAGTCCAGGAGCGCTATCAAAGATGAGGGGGGTGCCAGGGGGCAGCCAAAGTAAGAGACCAACGTTCAAGGGCGCTGTCATAGGTTTAGAGGGTTAATGTATAAAAATAACCGACCAATGTCCAGGGGGCTTTAATAGATGGGGGGGGGGTTGTACCGATAACAACAGTGAACCTAATGTAGATACAGGGTATACAAGTAGCCAAGGTGGTCTTACTTATTGGGGTGGTAGAGGAACTAGTTTACAAACAAAATTCAGAGAACAAAATTTATTCTGTGAAGTACACTTACTATTTTATTATTATCAATGTCATTATGCTTTTGTCTGGCTATGAGGAATGGTTTAAAAAGGGGTGGGGCGGGTATTAGCCATTATGCTGTTATTGAAATATGCCTTACCAGTGACTGTGGCGCATACTCTACTGGGTGAAAACGATTGGCTAACAGTTATTACGTGTCTCTACCCATGGGTAGACTGGCTAACAGTTATTTCGTGTATCTGCCTATGGGTAGTCTGGCTAACAGTTATTACGTGTCTCTGTCCATGGGTACCCTTGGTAACAGTTATTTCATGTCTGCCTATGGGTAGTCTGGCTAACAGTTATTTCGTGTCTCTGCCCATGGTTAGACTGGCTAACAGTTATATCATGTCTGCCTATGGTTAGACTGGCTAACAGTTATTTCATGTCTCTGCCCATGGGTAGACTGGCTAACAGTTATATCATGTCTGCCCATGGGTAGACTGACTAACAGTTATTTCGTGTCTCTGCCCATGGTTAGACTGGCTAACAGTTATATCATGTCTGCCTATGGTTAGACTGGCTAACAGTTATTTCGTGTCTCTGCCCATGGGTAGTCTTGCTAACAGTTATTTCGTGTCTCTGCCTATGGGTAGAATGGCTAACAGTTATTTCGTGTCTCTGCCCATGGGTAGACTGGCTAACAGTTATTTCATGTCTCTGCCTATGGTTAGACTGGCTAACAGTTATTTCGTGTTTCTGCCCATGAGTAGACTGGCTAACAGTTATATCATGTATCTGCCTATGGTTAGACTGGCTAACAGTTATTTCATATCTCTGCCTATGGGTAGAATGGCTACCAGTTATTTCGTTTCTCTGCCCATGGTTAGACTGGCTAACAGTTATTTCATGTCTCTGCCTATGGTTAGACTGGCTAACAGTTATTTCGTGTCTCTGCCCATGGTTAGACTGGCTAACAGTTATTTCATGTCTCTGCCTATGGGTAGAATGGCTAACAGTTATTTCGTGTCTCTGTCCATGGTTAGACTGGCTAACAGTTATTTCGTGTCTCTGCCTATGGGTAGAATGGCTAACAGTTATTTCATGTCTCTGCCTATGGGTAGAATGGCTAACAGTTATTTCGTGTCTCTGCCTATGGTTAGACTGGCTAACAGTTATTTCGTATCTCTGCCCATGGGTAGACTGGCTAACAGTTTTATCATGTCTCTGCCTATGGCTAAACATGCTAACCGTTATTTCTTGTCTGTCCAAGATTGTGACAAAGGTTTCTACGGCCTCAAGTGCTCCTCCAGGTGTAATGTCAACTGCCTGGATGCTGAGTGTGATCATGTGATCGGAAGGTGTAAGCAAGGCTGCAAGCCCGGATACAAGGGAGGTCAATGTCTCAGGGGTGAGTCAATCTCAAGTCCAGGTTAACCTCCCGCTCATCCCTAATTTAAACACGCATTAAACCCCGAGTTAATGCAGCGCTCTTTTTTTTTTTCGTTCGTTGTCATTTGTAATATGCTTGTGAACACAGGTTGTTTTGAACTCTAATGAGAGGTTCTTATAATGTATATTTTCACCACAATAAATAGTAGCTCTGCAAAGAGTTGTTTTAGTTACGCCCCAACTCCTTCCAACTCCATATGTACGTCGCAGTGTCGTAGTAAGGGGGGGGGGCAAATGGGGCAAATGTCCCGGGCGGCACTTTTCCAGCGGCGGCAAAATCCTGCTCGTTAATTAGTATCTAAGAAAAAAATTCTAAGAGAGTCGAGCTTTTTATTGAAATAAAAGAAAAACCAAATAAGAAATTAATAAGAGAAATAAAGGAACTATTCTAAGGCATGAGATCTTTTCAACCGTCAAAACTTCACGCTGCATTGCATTTTAATTCTTCTGATACTAATAGTACTGTACTATATATTACTTAAGTAGTATGTAAATTTAACACCGATGTGGTGGTAACTTAAATGATTGTTAAAATTTTACAGCTACTCCTGTCGTAAAAACAAAACTTACTGTACATGAGACGAGCCAATTAAAAGTTCGGAGTGAGTGACACAATGTGTCGGGGGGTGGGGGCGGCTAATTCTTCGTTTATCAGCTTCAACAATGAAAAGCATTTTTAAAAATTTTAATAAAATAAAAGCAAAGAAACAAAATTCAAAGATATAATAAAGGACCCATATTATATACGTGAACGTTTCAAAAGTCAGAACTTCAAACTCCCTATGAATATAAAGTCTTCTGAAACTAATGCTACTGAAGTGGAAAACATAGGGCCTGAATTAGTGTATGAATATGACAATATGGTTCTGGTATTTATAATTGATTCAATTTTGATTTTATCGTAATTAAACTCCTGGAACAAAATTTGTTGACGTACTTACATGGATTGTTCTACCAAACATAATTATTTTTATTTTTATGTCTTTGAACAAAAAATTGCTTATTAATGAAATTAAAACTTTGCACGCATATATCCAAACGTAGCCACCCATGAACAAGTGCTCAACATTTCCAAAGTTCTTTTAAAATTAGAAGGGATCAGAAATCATATAAGAAAGAATTGACAAGGAACAACAATAAGTTGTAAAAGAAAACAAAACAAAGTGGCAGGACGATTCTATTAGAGTTTTTGGCCTTATTAAATCCTGACAAAATGTATTTTATTTTATTTTTTGTGGTCACATACAGGACAACACTGTTGCAAATAAAGGCAATATTCCGGAACCAATGCATTTGTTTGCCAAGTACGATCGAAAACAAAATGTGGTGTAAGACTGCAATAAGGCTTATAAAAAAAGTAAATGGAAAAGACGTTAACAGGGTATGGGTTAGCCTGACATGACGTAATAAAACAGCAAACGTTTCGGCAAAGAGCCTATTTTAACGGACAAACAATACACAAATAAAACAAATATAAAAAATAAAAACTTAGCGGCGGTGAAATCCAAAGAGTGACTTTCATTGAACTGCAGAGGATCATCATGCGTTAATACTTCTCCTTCATAGCCGTTTAAGAAAGACGCAATAACATAAAATCTCACCGTCAAATCTCGCTCAAACATTTCAATAAATCTAATTTGTTTACATGATAATCCAACTGAAACAAAATATATATTTTTGTATTTTAGAACGTTGTTACGCATTCTTGTTTATGCCAATACACCGTTTGGAATGTCTCATTAATTTAAAAGCAAGGCTCCAGGATATAAAATAGTGAATAGAATATAGATACGTTTTGAGATTATTTTGAAAGCTATAGAAAAACTGTTGAAGGCAGAAAAAAGCTCATCACACCAACAGACACAGGAACTTTACTAGTCACGATAAAATCTTTTTATCTTCGAAGCTATATCAAAAATGCCCGAAATTATTTACTAATGTATAGTGCTAGAAAAAATGCTAAGCAGAAGTTTCTCACAGAGAAAGTAATGGAATACTTATTAGAGGATATTTTGACATTTAATAAAAAATTTATAAGGAGACCTCATCCTTTTTAATCGAATCGTCAAGTCAAAGTACCAGAGAGCAATTTTTGGTGATCCAAAAAATTTATCTAACCTATTGCCACTTCAATTTTGGCTATTGAGCATGGCAAGGCTGAAAATATTGATACACAAAAGATTGTGCCATCAGGAAAAACAGCAAATATCAATTTTAGTAAAGAAATCAAGCTTATATTTTAATCTCTAAAAAAATATTTATAGAGTCAGTATTACTTTCTAACATAAACTGTCTTTACTTTACAACGTTAACATACTTTTTGTGAGGGGGGGGCGGCAAATTTTGGTTCTTACCCACGCTACGCCGCTAGTTCGTGGTTGAGTGCCACTATAGCTGCACCCCAAACTCCTTAGGGTTGTTCTAGAGGTGCCCCACTTGCCCCTCTCTTCCCGAAAAAAAAAAACAAACTTCATGGAAGTGTGTCGAGTGTTTGGAATCACTAAAAGATTTGTTTATTCCCTCTCTAGATGTTTATATTATCTGCAAACGTACTGGAATGACGCATTAAACAAATTCTTATATTTTTTCCTCTCTCAAGAATGTGACAGGGGATTTTATGGAACAAACTGCAATAGCACATGTTCACAACGTTGTTTATATGGCGTCTGCAATCACGTGACAGGAACCTGCGCGCAAGGATGCGCACCCGGTTTCGCGCGCGACCAGTGCCAGGAAGGTAATCTAAGACTGTTAGAGGCAGTGGTGTAGTCGTCAAAAATATAATCATAATACAATAATAATTTGATTATTTATATAGCGCTGTATCCCAACAAGCTCACACCACTTAACATAAAATTATGAACACACAACGTAAAACATTCTTATCACAAATAAGGCATCTAATGATATAACCGTGCATTTAAGTTACGATTTTTTTATTTAAAAATGTTTGATTTTTTTTTTTTTAATATTATTTTTTTTATTTTATTATTTATTTATTTTTTTCCTAATGTTGAAATTAAATTTTGAAGAGATTTTGCTTTAGTGCAGTCTTGAAGGCCTTAATGTTTGGAATACTACAAATGTGTTACGGGAGAGAGGTACGCTTCCCCAAATGTTTTAGTGCGTGTCTTCGGATTACAGTGGTGCCCCGAGATACGAATTCTTCGGGATATAAACAATTCAAGATACGAAAGCCATCTCGGAACGGATTAATTTCGTATCCCGAAGTACCAATGAACTTTGAAAGAAAATCTCAAGTATAATGTAGGATTCTGGGTAAAAATGTTTGTTACACAGAGGTCGAGGAGAAATTTATTCCCGGGGTTTAAGTGTGTTTAGCGGGTCATTTGAAGGTCAAGTCAGAGGAAAAAAGAAGGTCAAGTCAGAGGAAAGGATGGACTGTCTTGAAGGTCAACCCTTTTGAGTTCTGTGAGAGAACTTAGGAGAAGTTGTAGTGAAACAGACGCCAGATGTTGCAGATGATTAACGGAAAAGATGGGAATGGGAATATCTCTGTCTCGGGCATCAGTCGAATCAGGGACTGAGCCTGATTATAACGTGAGGATGTATGCAGGGACTGAGCCTGATTATAACGTGAGGATGTATGATTTTAAGTTGGCCATGAGTTGTACTTACATGTAGACTAATTGTTTTTTCATGAGGATGATGGGATATTTTATGAGGTTGTATGATTATGATATGATGTTGTATGATTATTATATGAGGATGAATGACTATGTCAAGATGGATATCCACAATTCTAACGTCTCCTTCAATGCGTTTCACATTCAACCTTCTCACCCCCCCCCCTAACCGTAAGAACAGAATGCCCGGCTGGATATTACGGGGACTACTGCAGCAGGTCTTGTTCAGGTCACTGCCTGCTGAATGCCACGTGTGGTCACGTCGATGGTCACTGTAAGGAAGGCTGCAGTCCTGGCTACCAGGGAGACCGGTGTGACAGAGGTCAGTGCTGGTGAACTTTTAATTATCTGCAATTTTTTTATAACAGGGATCTAACACTAGCATGATAATTTAAGGAGTATGTATTGTGTTTGTTGTTGTCTCTCTGTACGCACATCTGAGGATTATCTTCAAAAGAAAAAAAATCATGTTAAGCCTGGTCCCTTTTGGAACTCAGGACGTGTTAGCGCATTTTCGTATTATGTATCAGTACTTATGTTAGATATCAGCATTATGTAGTTATCAGTAATTGTGTTTAGATTTTAGACATATTTTTATGAATTTTCTTGTGTAATGAATATACCTGACATTTTTAAATTTAAAAGTCATTTCTTTACATTTTAAAATTTTTTATTTTCTCTTTAACCTAACTACAAGTCACCACAAATGATGAAGTAAAACTCTCTAAACTTTTACACATATTTTAATGACGTCAACTAAAAAAAACACTAATTAATTCTTTTGCACGATTTCACACCACTCTTGAATGCTTGAAAAACTATGTATTCGACTTCCGGCAATGGCGCCCGTTCCTTGTGCCAGTGTTAACTCTCGATTCGCAAAGTTTTTTGGTAGTTTTAACGGGGTTTTTTAACGGATCGAGTAACTGAGTGTTGATGCACCAATGGCAGGTCAGGACATACAAAAAACATATATACATCATGGGTCTAGGACTTATGGATCCTGTGATCATGGTGATGACAGACAGACGGACAAAACGGGGGCAATAGCGATTTCGACATCTCGAAAATGCGCTAAAAATTCATCGAAAAAAGTTTCAAGTGATCAAAGTTATTATTATTTATTATTATTATTATTATACTTTTTTAAAAATAATTTTATTTCAAAATAATTAAAGTAGGGCTACCATTTAAATGTCTGTACTATCATTAGAATTATAATACTAAAATAATCTTGTATCCATAATAGGGCTGATAACGATTAATTAAAATTTAATCGTTAACTTTTGAAAAATTAACGATTAATATCATGAATTAATCGTTAATTTCGATTAAAGTCAAACATTAAAATTTATGACGTCATTAAACTGAACATCTCAAAGGAAGTGACAAAAACAAGTAACTGACATTTTTTTGTGTGTTTTATTGAGTTATTTCCCCTGTCTAATATGTTTGTGCTGAAAGTGGTACCTCAGCGATGTATTTGATCCATAAAAGTGACTTGTTTACGGCAGTGAACACAGTAAAACTTTTTCACCATCTTCTACTTTGCCATCCACAATTAGCTTAAAAACAAAATGTTTCGCATGTTTGCACAACATTTTGTTATATTCTTAAATGTAACTATATTGAAGCTGTCATTAGTCGCCATTTGTTGTTTACATCCACACGTCTACATAACAATGAATAAATTATATTAATACGTGAGGGAAGTTTATACGTCAAAAAATTGAAATTATTAGTAGTTATTAATAATTAGTTCTTTTTTATAAATTGAAAAAAAAAATCATACATTTTTATCGAATTTTTATCGATTAATCGAGAAATTAATCTTTAATTTCCGCAGCGCTAATTCAAAATATTCCATAAGGAGGGGAAAAGCCCCCCTACCTCTATGTATTTAGCAAACATTCGTCAAAATATTATGTTTAAGACTTTTCGCATTGAAATTTTTCACTTGTGCTTGTAGAATTTAAATTTAATAAACCTTTAAAGGCAGCTAAAATTATAACAACCCCAGTCAACTAAAATAAGAGCCCAAATGCGTGTCCTCGATTTCACTAATCCTTTTGGTAGAGCAATGGTTGGTGAGGATCTAAGGCTGACCGACTTGAGGTAGCTCCCGGGCGCTCACTGGTTCCTTTAGCAGCATCTGTCAAGTACCAACAATTAATTACAACAACAACAAAAAACAAAAAAACAACAACAAAACAAAGAAAAAATAATAAAAATAAAAACGACCAAAAAAAAAAAAAAAAAAAAAGAAAAAACAGATTAACACCCCACCCCACACCAGCAAAGACGTACGTTCCTGCCTCTACTTGAAGTAAATAGTATAAATAAAATGATTTTCTTTATTCTCATTCGCTTCCTAATCCCATCATTGAGTCACCTCACCCCACGACAATGACGCATACAGCGGACACTGTTTTATGCATGGACTAAAATCTTTTAATTCACGGTCCAAACTTTAAATGTATGGACCAAACTTTCCATGTATGGACCAAACTTTAAATGTATAGACCAAACTTTTAATGTATGGACCAAACTTTTAATGTATGGATCCAAACTTTTATTGTATGGACCAAACATTTTATGTATCATGGAACAAACTTTTAATGCATCATGGACCAAAATTTCAAATTCAATGAAACGAAAAAATGTCCCGAAGTTACTGGTCTCGGTGCACGTCACGGAAACAGAAATGGTTTGCGAATTATATTTTAAAATAACTGTTTCATGACATCTATAGAGACGATCATTTAAAGCTAAAACTAGTTTGTCGATGTCATCTTGATTAGAATGTTCTAGCGGGTTGTTTGGAGCGGACTGCGTGAATACATGCCCAATGAACTGTATCAACAATCTCTGTGATCACGTGAGCGGAAGCTGTCTGATGGGCTGCGCACAGGGTTACCAGGGAGACCAATGTCAAACAGGTATGTTAATGTCAAAGGTTACCTGGGAGACCAACGTCAAACAGGTATGTTAATGTCAAAGGTTGCAATTTTGTTGTTTGTTTTTAATTTAATCACATAAATTATCTTTAGGTGTGTTTTGTGAACTGTAACGACATCCACCCCATGAAGTGAACTCTGTTTCCCGATTAGTGTTATAACATAATGGTTGACATTCAGATTTTAATTTTTTTTAATTTCTAAAACGAAAGTTTTTTTTCTTTCCTGTGTTGCTGGGTCATAAAAGTGACCAGTGTCCAGCTGCTGATCCCGATCCAGATCCTCTATATTCTTCAATTCTCCACTCCGTTACGACTTCCCTACACGGCTATAAGATCCACGTGCCCTACGTCCAGACCCTAATCACACTTAACTCATTGAATCCTAATCCGTTTGCATTTCCCTAACTCTCAGCTTCACCCAAGGTATCATCCACAGGGCAAGACAATAGGGTCTCAGTCCATTGGTTTGTTATAGGGAGGAGGGGGGTCAAATTTTCAAGTCTAACGGGGCTCCTCCTACAGCAAACATCATCAGTTTTGAGGAACACTGTCGCATTAGTAATAAAAAATATTAATATTTATAGTGAATTAATAGTGTATCGTTAAATATTAAGTTTCCCTAATATTTAACACCGTATGTCATTCTTTAAAGGGCTACTAATAGATAGAAAAATTTCGTATCTACAGTTTGCAGCGCTGGAAAATATGGGTTCAAGTGTGAAACCCCGTGTCCCGCCCAGTGTGCCAACGGCGTGTGTCACCACATACAGGGATTATGCACCAACGGTTGTAACCCTGGTTACGTTGGAGACAGGTGCAGATCAGGTAAATGTTTTTTTTTTAATGTTTTTTATTCCTGGTATTGACTCCAATGTTCGCTCTAAGGTTTATTGGTATGTGTGAAATTTTAGAAAAGAAAAAAAACGTTGTCAAAGTTGCTCAGCAAAAACTTCTTGTGCAATATTTATAAACTTTGTTGTGCGGTAATTTCAAACTGCGGCCCGGAGTTAGTCGGATATATGCGTAGCCGCACAGCTTAACGGGACCATCGGTTGAATCTGAAAATGTCATCATTGGAGTCGGATCTGAACATTAAAGTGGAGAAGACGACATTTTGGTGCTTTGAGTTTGGAACATATTATTATAAGATCCGTGAGCTTAGATGGTTGGTGAAACATAAGTAGATCATTGGAACATAATATTATAAGATCCGTGAGCTTAGATGGTTTGTGAAACATAAGTAGATCATTTATATCTGTACTAATAAAAGCCGAAGCCCTCTCTGACTGACTGACTGACTCATCACTAATTCTCCAACTTACTAAGTAGGTAGATCCATGAAACTTTGGGAAGTTGTTGAGTGCTCTCACACGACGGTAGCTGGCAAAAAGAAAATTTTGAAATTTCCAATCATGGGGGGGGGGGGGGGGAAATGATGTTTTTTCCTTAAATATGAGCCATATAAGACTTGAAAATCACTACTTCTCCTATTTTTCGTGTAGGTAGAATCATGAAACTTTAAGGAGTTGTCGAGTACACTACCCCAATGGTAAAAGGTGAAAAAATATTTAAATTGTCACTTACTGGTGACCGGGGACCCAAATGTAGTTTTTTTTTCTTCCTTAAATGAGGTATATAAAAATTGAACATCACTTATTCAACTATTTCCCGTGTAGATAGAAGCGTGAATCTTTGTTTGGGAAAAAATATTTTAATTATCATTCCTCGGGGGGCCGGGACCCAAATATAGTTGTTATTTTTTTCTTATATAAAAACGGATTCATCACTAAATCTTCAATTCGCCGTGTGGGTAGAAGCATGAAACTTTGGGAAGTTGTTAAGGGCACTCTAAAGACGATAGTTGTGAAAAAGAATTATAAAATTTCCACACATGGGGTCCGAGGGCCCAAATGTATTTATTTTCTGATATGAGCTATATAAGGACTGCGTGATCACTAATTCTCCAACTTTCCGTGTAGGTAGAATCATGAAACTTTGGGAAGTTGTTAAATACACTCCCAGGACAATAACTGTCGATATAAGAATTTTAAAATTTGCACTCATGGGACCGGGGGACCGAATGTAGTTTTTAAAAAAATATATAACACAGACTCATCATTAAATCTCCAACTCATCGTGTAGGTAGGAGCATGAAACTTAGGGAAGTTGTTGAGTACCAATTCGCAATGGTAACAGACGAAAAAGATAGTTAAATTATCAACTCGATGGAATCACGGATCGTGTATCATTTTTTACTCTTTGATTTTGTTTGTCCGCGGGATCACGACAGAAAGACAAGACGGTGAAGTAAATTTATTTACTATACCAATCATGATCAAAATTAAAATCATTGTTTTTTTTTTAAAATTTGTGTTAGGTTGGTTCTCAACGCTAACAGAAATCATAATATCCCGCAGAACAGCCGGGTAATTTGCTAGTATACAATAATTTTGCAGTTTTATTAAATATTTGCAAAAAAAAATTTTTTTTCAGATAATAAAGACAAATTCCTATTCTTAAAAAACCTAATAAATAGGTCAATTTGAAAAGGGGAAAAAATTAAACATTAAAACTTATGGGAAGTTGATGGTGATTAGGGAAGTAAATATTTTTGGAAAATGATGCCCAAATTTTGAACCGGGTTAACAGTTCGTAACGCCCCATAATGTACAAGAGAAAAAGTTGTACTAAAATACATTGAAAGTTTTCCGGTTGACAGATATTTCTTTTTAGCGTTTGCCTGTTAAACGTAATTCACAACACATATTTCAAACAAAATTATTTAATGTAATAAATTGTTCGGGAGCCGAAATGTTTGACATTTCAGCAACAGTTTCACGGGTACCCTGGGGAAATTTTACTACCCGGGTAATTGCACGGCATCGGGTACCCGAGTACCATTGGTAATCTTATCTGTTACATGTTACAGAAAGATTATTGCGTCCTACGTAATACAGGACACTATGAAGAAAGATTGAAATGAAATGTTATATTTTCTTGTCCTTATTTGCTTTCTGGCCACCAGCTTGCGGCCATGGTCGCCACGGTGTGAACTGTGAGCAGACATGTTCATCCGGGTGTCTAAGTCCATTGTGCGACCACGTGACGGGAAACTGTAGCAAGGGATGCAAGACGGGATACCAGGGGGCGCGGTGTGATCAAGGTACGTCATTAGACGCTCTATGTGTGTGCATTCATGTGTGTGTGTTTGTTTATGTGAGTGTGTGTATGTTTATGTGAATGTGTGTATGTTTTAGTATCAGTGTGATTGTGTCGTGATTTATAAGGAATCCGACAACTCTCACGATACTTTGGTTTCATCTGATGTATTGAAAAGAAGCTAAATCGTAAACAGTTTATAATTTTAAAAAAACAAACTGGTCAAAGATGCACACCATTTCGTAAAATCTGTACATAGAAATATTGGGTATATATATATATATA
>MUZC01004239.1:1065777-1088226 GCA_002072015.1 Radix auricularia | reverse complement strand
ATATATATATATTAGGGCTGCGGAAATTACCGATTAATTTCTCGATTAATCGGTAAATTTCTTTATCGATTAAAATAATTTTAATCGATAAAATAAGGATTAAAATTTTAAAAATGTTTTTAAATTTTTTTTCGATTTAAATAAATAAATATCCCTTAGAGACCATAAACGTCCATGGGAGCAAGTGAAGTAGCGTTCACAAGTTTCATTGACCACTAACGAGCATGGGATTGTGTGGTTAGCACAATGCCCAGGGGGCCTTGCCAGATCCGTGGTTTCGAACCCGCGACACGGGTTCTTGCTGCGGATCGGTAGTCCAGCTCGCTACAACATAGACCACCGCGCCCCTTCGATTTAATAATAAGTAATTAATTTTGAATAATATATTTTTTTAAAGTACAAACTTCTCCATTTAAAGAGACTTTGAAAGTGTACATTTTCAAATTACTTATTTTATAAGTAAAATGATACACAATTTTTGAAAAAAAATTATTAACATCAACAAAATTTACATTCATTAACTTTATATTGAACTACTTGTTTTTAAATATATCTCCTAACAGTATTATATTTTTTAAATTAAATTAAATACTTAAGTTTTGGACATTTCAAAAAATGTCATAAAAGGGCACAAAATGTGAGGAAAAACAACATAGTGAAAAAAAGTGATTATGAGGTCTTAGTCTTAGAATAAAATTATAAGTTTTGAACAACTTGGGATAAAAAGATGATCTTCATGTTTTTGTTAATAATAAAACAGTTTCTATATACCTGTATTACTTTAATATTTTAAAATTTATTTGAATTTTTCCTCCAAGTGCCTAAACTTTAATACATTATTTAACATATTTTTATTGCTAACTGTGTTTTAAAAATAACTTTAAAAAAATCTATAGCCTGTTTTTGTTACTTCCCTTGAAATTTTCAGTTTAATGACGTCATACACTTTATTTTTAGCTTTAAAAATTATCGATTAATTAATCGGTAATTTTTCAAAAGTTAACGATTAAATTTATTTTAATCGATAACAGCCCTAATATATATNCGGGGCCTGAGGAGTCCCCGAGTCACCCAGCTCTGAATGGGTACCTAACTAGACAATAGTTAGGCGGCTGGGGTAATGCGTGGAACCCCTATAGCCGTGGCCTGTGACCGCTGCATCACTTGCCAACAGATCATCTCTCATGATCTGTGGACGCAATTATCTTCTGCGTCTGTATATCTAAGATATAAGATATTATTTATATTTGTCGTCTTCCATGTTTTCCCTCTCACACGATGGCCTTGTCTCTTCTCTTTTCTCTCTATTTCTCCTCTAAAACTCTTTAACAGTTATACATCGAGATACGAAAATAATCCGTTCTGTTCTGGCTTTCGTATCTTGGATTTCTTTTATGTCGAATATTGTCGAAATCAGTTCTACATATAATAATCATATCCTAGCCACACAGCACAAACAATAAAAACTGTAAAACTGTAAAACCTGAGAAAAACAAATTAGGATTCTTCAATCCTGAAAATAAAAATGATAAATCTAATAAATAATAAGAAAACAATGAAAACGTAATACAATTTTTAAAATAAATATGTATCCGATCTGAACACTTATTCCTTCAGTGAAGTGATGTGGCGAAGTGTCGGAGAAGGTAGCAGTGGAGGAGAACGAACGGCATAAAACATGACACTACATACAAAACACTTAACTTTATGAAAGAAAACATGTACAAACTTTTCATGAATTAGTGCTAAATAAACACATTTAGTACAACTCTACACTAAACAAATGTTTAAAAAAAAACACTTAAATTTAAGTTGTTGTTTTTTTACTTCTATTTTTTTTTTAAACAAATATTTTTTTCCCTTTCTAATTTTCTATTTTACCTTTCATTTTCTTCGCCTCACTTCCACAAACATGTTCACTTCCTGATGGTCTCTTAGCAAAATATCGATCCAAGAAGCATTTTTGCCTGCTTTTGATTGAACCATTTCGGAATTTTTCTTTTCAATAAAATCGTCAAATTTGTGATAAGCGTTTTTCGTATCTTTGATTCCTTACCGTATCTTAGAACAAAATATTCTTCGAGTAGCCTTTCGTATCTTTGATTTTTTTTGTAACTTGAAATATTCGTATCTCGAGTTACTACTGTACTTCCAACTCCCCAAATGTTCCATTTCACAAAAAAGTAAACATTTATTTGAAACTAGCTCATTCTTGTTTTCTATTTGTTTAAGCCTGCGACAAGGGCACTTATGGACCTGACTGTCAGAGTAAGTGCCCTGTCAATTGTCTCGGTGATGAATGCCACTTTGAGACAGGCCTCTGTGTCAACGGCTGTAAGGAGAATTACTGGGGCACGGACTGTTCGCTGTGTAAGTTACACAAACCCACTGGTACAATCTTTGCTACCTGAAATGAGCCTTGAATTTATCCCCTGTTAGTTAGATCAGGGAATCTACTGAATTTATCCCTCGTTAGTTTGATTAGGGCATATACTGAATTTATACCTTGTTAGTTAGATTAGGGCATCTACTGAATTTATCCCTTGTTAGTTTGATTAGGGCATATACTGAATTTATACCTTGTTAGTTAGATTAGGGTATCTACTGAATGTATCCCTTGTTAGATTAGGGCATATACTGAATTTATCTCTTGTTAGTTAGATTAGGGCATCTACGCAGTGGCGTCGCTAGGGGGGTGCGGAGGGGGCGGGCCGCCCCGGGTGACACCATCAGGGGGGTGACACCAGACAGTAAAATTCTATATATTCCCGTTATTTGGCACTGGAAAACTCGGAGGATTTCTATGGGTTAAATCATGAGGGGGTGACACCATGAGCTACCGCCCCGGGTGACACCATGAGCTACCGCCCCGGGTGACACCAACCCTAGTGACGCCTCTGCATCTACTGAATTTATCCCTTGTTAGTTGGATTAGGACATCTACTGAATTTATCTCTTGTTAGTTAGATTAGGCCATCTAATGAATTTATCTCTTGTTAGTTAGATTAGGCCATCTAATGAATTTATCCCCTGTTAGTTAGATTAGGCCATCTACTGAATTTATCCTTTGTTAGTTAGATTAGGGCATCTACTGAATTTATCCCTTGTTAGTTAGATTAGGGCATCTAATGAATTTATCCCTTGTTAGTAAGATTAGGGCATCTACTGAATTTATCCCTTGTTAGTTAAATTAGGGCATCTAATGAATTTATCCCTTTAGTTAGATTAGGGCATCTAATGAATTTATCCCTTTAGTTAGATTAGGGCATCTAATGAATCTATCCCTTTAGTTAGATTAGGGCATCTAATGAATTAATCCCTTTAGTTAGATTAGGGCATTTACTGAATTTATCCCTTGTTAGTTAGATTAGGGCATCTAATGAATTTATCCCTTTAGTTAGATTAGGGCATCTAATGAATTTATCCCTTTAGTTAGATTAGGGCATCTAATGAATTTATCCCTTGTTAGTTAGATTAAGGCATCTAATGAATTTAGCCCTTATTAAATAAAATCCAATGCAGCTTAGTGCAGCACAATTATGTGTCTAATAAGTTTGGATGTTAGAAGTTCTACTTTACATATTAATTTGTCATAACAAATGAACACATCTGAACACATTTCAGCTGGAGATTTCAACGATAACACACCCGAAGACAAAGGAAATTTTTATAAACATCTGTCAGGTAAGTTGTACTAATACATATCGCAAGCTACTTTCACAATAAACAACCCGTAAAAACAAAGTTCTTGACTATAAATCCCTTATTTATGAGACGTACAAAAAATATTGATCATGTTCAATATCATACGCCCGCGCGACATGCTAGCATTAAAATTTACAGACTGAACGTGACTGAACTCCTCTTGCTGTAAAAACACGGGTCATCGATCCCTGGACTGAACTCCATTGACCCGTGGAGGTCAATTATTGCAGACGGCTACATAGAGATAAGCTAAAAATTCATCAATTTAAATACGGTAAATTTGATCGGTCAGAAATTTTGATATAATGCATTGTTATGTGACGAAAGTGTATGTGCAAAATTTCAGCTCGATAAAATCACGGGGAGAGGGTTATTTTTTGCTTTTGCTTTTCCTCCCGACCGACCTGTTGTTTCTCTGTCCCACTTGGCCTGACGTCACCTGTTGTTTATCTGTCCCACTTAGCCTCCGGTCTCCTGTTGTTTCTTTGTCCCACTTAGCCTCACGTCTCCTGTTGTTTCTTTGTTCCACTTGGCCTCACGTCCCCTGTTGTTTCTCTGTCCCACTTGACCTCACGTTCCCTGTTGTTTCTCTGTCCCACTTGACCTCACGTTCCCTGTTGTTTCTCTGTCCCACTTGGCCTCACATCCCCTGTTGTTTCTCTGTCCCACTTGGCCTCACATCCCCTGTTGTTTCTCTGTCCCACTTGGCCTCATATCCCCTGTTGTTTCTCTGTCCCACTTGGCCTCACATCCCCTGTTGTTTCTCTGTCCCACTTGGCCTCACATCCCCTGTTGTTTCTCTGTCCCACTTGACCTCACGTCCCCTGTTGTTTCTCTGTCCCACTTGGCCTCACGTCTCCTGTTGTTTCTCTCCCACTTGGCCTCACATCCCCTGTTGTTTCTCTGTCCCAAATGATCTCACCATTTCCTTGTTGTTTCTCTGTCCCACTTGACCTCACATCCCCTGTTGTTTCTCTGTCCCACTTGACCTCACATCCCCTGTTGTTTCTTTGTCCCACTTGGCCTCACATCCCCTGTTGTTTCTCTGTCCCAAATGGTCTCACCATTTCCTTGTTGTTTCTCTGTCCCACTTGGCCTCACATCCCCTGTTGTTTCTTTGTCCCACTTGGCCTCACATCCCCTGTTGTTTCTCTGTCCTAAATGGTCTCACCATTTCCTTGTTGTTTCTCTGTCCCACTTGGCCTCACATCCCCTGTTGTTTCTCTGTCCCACTTGGCCTTACATTCCCTTTTGTTTCTCTGTCCCACATTGCCTCACACCCCCTGTTGTTTCTCTGTCCCACTTGACCTCACGTCCCCTGTTGTTTCTCTGTCCCACTTGGTCCTGTGTCCACTGTTGTTTCTCTGTTCAGCTGACAGTCGCAGTGTGCTGCTGTACGTCCTCATGAAGGAGTACGAGGAGACGCTGGAGAGGGCGCAGATGGAGATCAAACGGGGGCGTCGCCAGAGAGACGAACTTAAACATCTGCTAGGGGGCACCCTTTGACGAAGGTGGCATGTGGATTATCTCACGTGACAGATAGGTGTATGACTGTAAAATGTATGTGTGTGTCTGACAGTACAAAAGTGTGGCACAATTTTTATCATTTAAAAAAAAGAAAGTTTACTGCCAAATTGTATTACTTTGATCATATGTTGCCATGATTGAAATATTTGTTTGTTTTTTTAACGAGTCCAATCTATTTTTTTTTCATGAATTCATTCAATATTATATTCATAGATTTAATACTGATGACACTTTATTACTGTATCCATTCTTGTCATATAACATCACTTACCCCAAGATCCAAAGGGCGGCAATAACGTATCTAAATGGGGCACAACTTGTGAAGAATTAATCTATCCACGAGCAGACTTGATTTCTGGTTGCTTGGGGGGGGGGGGGGAGTGGTTTGATCTCTTGTGACTTTTTTTATTATGTTTGAATTTGGGGCATCAAGGGTTAACTTACCTAACAGTTTGTTTGGTAATTATAATAAATTAACAGTCTCTGTTTTTGTTTCTTTTGTTGAGTGCACACTTGAAGTTGAATCAATGTAAAGAAGATTTTCATCAGCTTGTATATTATATAATCATTAGTCACATACCTAATAAAAAATTTAAAACCTAATGAATTGTGTATTTTTATGGCTTTAAAGAAAAATTATAGTCTAACTACAAAATTGTTAGAGTATTTTTTATATTTTTTCCCCCCAAAAGATGAAAATAACCTAGAAACCAAAATGTTCAAAAATCCTTTGAACATCTTGGTTTCCATATTCATTAGTTTTCTCCTCTTTAGCAATAAAATAAAATAATACTCTACCAACCAAAAACAACAGAAATGTTCAAAAATGACATCATAGCTTTGCTTTGAAATCACATTTTAATTAGGGAGGTCAAATGAATATGTAACAAAAAAATATAAGGAGAGACATTATATTAATGTTTATATTGAAATGTTAGTCAAGCTATAGCTGTCAAAACAATCATAATAACATTAAAATTATAAGCAAATGATATATGTTAATATAGTATAGAGTATAGAGTGATGGTAATAAAAATAGGGGTAAAATAGTAGATAATCTTTGATTTTTATTGGATAACACAATGAACACAAGCTTTATTGTAAGTGGATAAAATACTTCAAAGACTTTTCTTACTCATTGGATAGAAGTTGATATAAAATATCCAATCACAGGCTTGTTTACAGGAATCATGATAATGTTAAACATCAGTTGCTATGTATAGTTTACTTTCATACACAATGAAATGAGAAGAAGTGCCAGTGGCGTAGCTAGGAATTTGTAGGGGTTTGGGGGCCAGAGGGATTTGACCTCTTTGGGGCCCCTAAATACATGGCGGTAGCGTAATATTTAATGTAAAAAAGAATTTTCCGGGGCCCAGGGGGGGGACTTTCAAATTTGGACCCCCCTTCCATAGCAACACAACTGAGCAGTGCTGCCAATATTTTTGTTTTATTTCAAAGAGCAGATCCAACATAACAAGCCCTAGATTAGTGGAAACAATATGTGCTTCATAAATGTGCCCAGCCCTAGATTATTGCAAACAATATGTGCTTCATAAATGTGCCCAGTCCTAGATTAGTGCAAACAATATGTGCTTCATAAATGGGCCCAGTCCTAGATTAGTGCAAACAATATGTGCTTCATAAATGTGCCCAGAAATAGAAATGTTTTATAAATGGCATGAAGCCCATAAGAGATTCTGCTCTCTAAGCTACTTACTATTGACGTACTTCATTCAAGGTTACTAAATAACTCAAAATAAACAAAGGAAAATTCAGATCCAACTGCTTAGAATTAATGCAGAATTTAATCTTTATTTATTTTTATCTCTTTAGACAGAATTTTATTCCCTTACGTTTATAGAGAATTAAATTTATATGATGTGTCAATGCTGACTTAGTCAGAAGTCCTGGAGATAATATCTTTAATTGTACATTGATATGTAATGTGGAATCTGAAAGCTTCGAAATGGATCAACACCATTTTATTCTTCCTCCACAAAAAAATTATTTGTTGGATTGGTCGGCAGGTAATTCAAAACTAGGTAAATGCGAGCCATGATTTCACAAAGCCATGATTACATGTGTACATGATTACAAATTAACTTGTTTCACATAAACAAACTATAAAAATATGGAAGAGACTGCTATCAGGCTTATAGATAAATAATTATATGTTATTCAAACAGGGTATGTATTCAAATGTTGTTCTATGACATCTTTTCCGGCCCGTACATACCCAGTTTCAATAACATAAATCTATAACATATAACAATGCATCATAAAGTTTCTCGAAATCGAATAAATGATTCCGTGTAATTATTTTTCTTTATAAAATTCATGGTTCAAGCCTAAAAACAGATTTTCCCATGGAACTTATTCCAAGAATTAAAATTAGAAATTGATTTATTGACATCAACAAATGTTTAAAGTTAATTATACATTAGATCATCATAAATCCTGCTGTTATGTAAAGCAGTTTTCTTGTTGACATCACCCATGAATGACGTCATTTCCTCCAAGAATGTCATCTGTCTGATGTGTGAGCCCAGCACGTCTCTTTTGTCATCCTCCTCCAGCGATGTGATGGTGCTGCGCGGGAACAACATCAAAGAAGACCGGCTTGTCTTTTTTCTCCTGCTCTGTGCTGGGTATCTGCTGGTACCGTTCTCTTGTTGAAGGGAGTTTATGTTCTCATGGCAGTAAGCCACAAATGTCGCCAGCATGGTGTGTTTGCACAGTGAGTAGAAGTGCCGCCGGGCTAGTTCGTAACATGCACTTACGAAGCCAAGAAAACATAAGCCTATTTTTTAATGTGAAACAAAAAAAAATCCATAAGCCCACGGGTTTTATGTAGACAACAAATTTAAAATTGTATATGTGTATGGAAGGGATTGAAATAAAATAATATTTTTTGTATGTAAGGAATATATATTTGGATTTTTTGGAAAACTATATGAAAAAATAAACATAAGGGAAAAAGATTTAGTCATAAGAAAAAACATATGGATGAAACGGAATAAGTATCATAAATAATTGACGGTTTTTTAATTGGCATTCAATTGATGTTTTTAAAATCAAAGCCTCACTCAAATTTTGTAAACACCATCACACTAAGGAAAGACAAAAGGCTCAAAAGCAGCTAGTACTGTATACATATTTATTGCAATGATTTAGTTTTTAATCACTCCTGATGGCATACAAAACTAACAGTTATAAATTAAACAATAATTCACTAGCTTACAACTTAAAAATTTTACCAAAAATTCAATTTAGTTTCATCTAGCACAAAAAAAACAACGCAGAAATGTTGAAAGAAATCTCTAAAATCATAATATTATTCTGGGTGCAGAATAATTTTTTTTTAAATATAAACACCTACAATCAATGAAATTATCAGTGAAAGAAATCTATTTCAAAATAATTTTTCTTACATTTGGTTTTTTTAAAAACATTTTAATTAGGGCTGCCGAAATTAGTGATTAATTTCTCATTTAATCTGTAATTTTTTTATTGATTAAAATTATTTTAAACATAAAATAGCAATTAAAATTAAATAAAATGTTTTAATGTTTTTTTTTCGATTTATTAATAAATAATTATTTATTAATAATTAATAATAGGTGGTTGTTTTTTTACATACAAACTTCTCAATTAAAAAAAAAAAGATTTTAAAAGTGTAAACTTTAAAATAAGCTGTTTTATAAGGAAAATGATGTAGTAAAAAATAAACATTTTATTTACTTAATTAACAATAACAAAATTTAAATTCATTGACATTATATTGAACTATTTATATTTAAATATATCTCCTGACAATATTATTTTTTAAAAAATTAAATAGGTAAGTTATGGACATTTTAAAAAATGCCATAAAAGGGCACGAAGTTTGAAGGAAAACAACATAGTGAAAAAAGTGATTAAGAAGCCTTAGAAAGAGTCATAACTTTTGAACCATGTGGGATACAAAGTTGATCTTTTTCTTTTTGTTAATCATCAAGCAATTTCAGTACAGCTGTATTAATTTTATATTTTAAAAAAATATTTGAAATTTTTATCAAAGAGGTTAAACTTTAATGTGTTAATTAACTTATTTTTATTGCCAACTATATTTTAAAAATTTATACTGATTTTTTTTTTTTAAATGTATAGTTCAATTTTAAGTTAAACTAAAACTTGTAATATGTTAATTACAAATTCTGATTCTTTTTGAAAAATTAAAAAAAAAATAATACTTGTAATTATAATAAGTGTTCTAATATAATTTTTTTACAACTCATTTGACTTTTATGTAACATGTCTTGAAATATCACTTGAGAAATTAGACTTAGCAATATTTAAATTGTTAATATGCAAATTTTTTTTTCAGCTTATGCATAACTTTTATTTAATTTTTTTTTTTTTGGTGCTGCTTTTAAAAAACAAATTTAGCTCAGAATATTGTTATTTTTTAAATGTATTTTATACAGGGGAAATAACTCAATAAAACAAAAAACTGTAAATTGCCTGTTTTTTGTTACTTTTCTTGAAAGTTTCAGTCTCATTATGTCATAAATATTTATATTTAACATTAATCAAAATTATTTATTAATTATTTGTTAATTTTTCAAAAGTTAACGATTGCATTTAAATTAAACTATAACAGCCCTAATTTTAATAAAACTTTTCAACAATGAAACAACAAAAATTTAATTTTTAACAACAAAGTGATACTTCACAGATCTGAGAGTGTTCATATAAATTATATCCACTTGAAATTTTTTAAAATGGTGCACCTCCTCATTATTATTGATTTTACATTTATGATTGCAATAATTTAAGAAAGAAAAACAACAGAAAATACTGTCAGTTGTTTTAAAGCTTTAAAACAATAAATGAATGCATTGGGCACTTGTTTACAACAATGTTAATAAAATGTGAACAGGAAACGAAAATTAGAAAAACATCCAATTTGTTCACATAAATATGTACAGTTCTGTGAATCACATATAACATCACATAACATATGAACATCCTACAGATATTGTGTTTTAGTGTCATAACTTTTCATGATGTTGAAAGACTAAAATTATGAAAGGATAAAATGGACTACAGATTGCACTGCAAACACTGGAAATAAATTATGGTATACATCGTCAAAATGTTATATAAATAAAAATAAACGTGTGTAAAAATTGAGACAATCTTTGATATCAAAATACTCTGTTTAAATATTGTGCAGTGCTTTTAAACAAGATTGAAAAATCTATAAAAAAAACTTTCAAAGATCCACACTTATTTAACTCACTATAACAAAATTCTGATGTAAAAAACATTTTAGAAAAGTTATAACAAAAACAAGATCCATGAAATTTTAAAATCAACAATAAAAAGTTTTAAAAATTAATGTTTAAAAGCAAATAGCACCATCTTCCTCTGTGAGTTTCTTGGAAGGAGGACTCAAAGAAAAGATCAAGTCAAAAAGGAAGCAACAAGGGAAAATATCTTGGAAGAAAATCAGTACAGTGAAGGTCAGTACAGTGTTTGTTATATTTTTTTTAGTGTCAAGATATAAAAATTTCCTGTGGAGGATGGCTGTACCATGGTCATTTTGAACCAAATCCAGCCAACAGTTGGTTATATGAGAATAAAATATTATTATAGAGGTCTAATTCCTACTTGCTAGGTTAGCAAAACTCCATGATGTTCAGAATAAAAAATTCCATCTCTCCTTTTTACATTGGACAGATTCAGTGAATAGGTTTCAGTGAGCTCTTCAAGAAACTGAGATCATTAATGTTGATTTGTTTACAAGAGAGTTCAGAAGTTTACAAATACATATTTATTTTTAGAGCTGTGGAAATTACCAATTAATTTCTCGATTAATCTGTAAAAAATTTTTAGCTATTAAAAGTATTCTAATTGATAAAATAGCCATTAAACTTATGGAAAATCTTTTCAATTCTATTATCGATTTATCAATAAATAATCTATTATTAATAATTAAAAATAGTTGCTTTTTTTTTTACGAACAAACTGTTTTATATGGAGAACGGTATCAACAATTTAACATTATTTTTACTTAACTAACAATAACAAAATTTAAATTCATTGACATTATATTGAACAATTTATATCTAAATAAAAAAATGTGAAATGCATGTTTTTGTTACTTCCCTTGAAATTTTCAGTTTAATGACGTCATAGATCTTATTTTTAGTTTTAATAAAAATTATCGATTAATTATTCGGTAATTTTTCAAAAGTTACCGATTAATTTTAAATTAATCGATAACAAACCTATTATTTTTACAACATTCTTTAATTGTAATACAAGATAATTAGATTTAATGATTTTATCTTTTTACCTATAATAGAAATGTACCTTCAATTTTTAATTAAGTTCTACAGCAGAAGAAACAAGCTGAAAGCAAAATTGCAAATTTTTTGTAAACTTCTTTCCATTTGTTAAACTTAAGTTTGACACAAATATTTTTCTTAATACAAATTTTCCTCTTTAAAAATCCAAAATACCCAAACCCTACCTGAGAACTGATAATATTTCTAGCGCAGACATTTTATTTTTAACTTATTTCTATTAGTTCGTTAACGTTTATTTGAAATTTTTAAAAGTATTTTAAAACACTAACATTTTTCTTCTATTCAAAATAGTAGAATATCAATAATAAAATTGATCTATCAAAAATCGATATTTTATAAATATTATAATTATTCATTATTTTATATAAATACATTCTCCAATTCGCAGGCCAATAAAAATATTGCAACTGAAAGACAAAGTTCAATATTGCTATAATAAAATAAGTAATTGGCCTTAACTCCCACTAGATCATTGTCAAAATAAAACAGGGTTGTTGGACTTGTGTCACAGTGTTTATACACTCACAGAAATAACATCCAAATATTTTTTAAAATTTAAACTTTTACTATTTTTAAATCCCTCATATTAACTTCACCGCCAGGCTCAGTCTTGGTCCGTCCGTCACGTCCGTCGAGTGAAAAAACAAAAGTAAAAAATGACCAACTTCCCATAATGCTATCGAGCTGAAATTATGCACATAGACTCGTGTTACCTAACAATGCATTGTACCAAAATTCAGATCGTTTGAATTTACCGCAATGAAATTAATGCTCTTGTAGTTTATCTCTATATAAATGTATGGCAGCCCCCTTTTGGTTACATTCACGTGTTTGCTGGAGTTCACTCCAGCCATGGGTGATCACGCCCCCAACCCCACCCTTCCCCTTTTTACCTCAAGAGAGTTCAGTCACGTTTAGTCTGTAAATGTTTGAATATAATCAATACTTTTAGATCTGTCTCATATATAAGGGATTTATAGTAAAAAAAAATTGTTTTTACGGGTTGTTTTTATTTGTATAATTCATAGAGAACCAGTAAAAATCATTGTTTTAATTTGTACATCAAAGTAAGCATCAGCAAAAAAAAATTTTTTAAATGAATATTTCTTTAAGTGAAACAAGTATCACAGATCTCTCTATAACATAAGTCTCACATTCTATTGAAGGTGTGCAACATAGTGGATAGGATGTTCAAATATAACAGATTGTTCTTTAAAACAGGTAGATTCTCATATTCTCTTGATACTTTGCAACATACTGAATATACTGGTGTGTTTCTTCTGAGGCTTGGGGAAAACCCTGTCCTCATATTTCTCTTGGAGCAGCACTGGCCAATCTTCAGGGAAGCCTGATTTGGACCTCAACACAGCGGCCTTGTAAGAGTTGTCATTCTCTTCACTGCCAGGGTCCCTCGCTCGCAAGATGAAACGCTGCCTCGCTCGGGCGGCAGCGTCAAGCTCCAAATCAGTTGGAATCTTGAGAAATATCTGGCAGTGGTGAATGAAATTTTCAATTTGGGCTCTCGGGGAATTCCCAGAAAAAGAAGAAGCGATTCTCTGACATCCTCCAACAAATGCGAAGAAAGTGACTCCTGGTTGGTTGAACAATGGGTTATCCAAAAATAAGTAAAAATGTAGTCAGGGCATTTTATTAGTAGGGGGAACGGAAAATACAAAACAAACAGTTATCAAATGAAGATTGTAGGAGTTTTGAGTTTAAAAGTACACAACTAAACAATCAATGTACATTGGTGTGTCAATAATTTAATTCTATTACGATTGTGGAAAAACTGTGAAATTCAACTATAGTGTTTAAAAACAAAAAGGCAACTAATCGGCTTTAAAAATTTGAACGCAAACAGCACAGCACAGCTGTGTAAGGTGCTCACTGAGATTGGTCACGTCAATGACGATTGCCTTAGATCACACTCTACACACAGCTGTATAAGGTGCTCACTGAGATTGGTCATGTCAATGACTATTGCCTTAGACCACACTCTACACACAGCTATATAAGTTGCTCACTGAGATATGCCATGTCAATGACGATTACCTTAGACCACACTCTACACACAGCTGTAGTGTGTAATACCTCCTCTGGGTACTGATTGCTGGATACTTAAATTTTTATATCGATTTATGTGGTCAAAGCTCAACACTGACCCATGAAAACATACCCAGCGAATCCACTGTCTGTTAATATAAGGGGCTCAGGGGGGTAGATGACAAATTTTGACCAACTGATGAGCTATTTTATTTATTTAAATTCTTTTGGAAGTGGATGCCAGAATTATTTTTCAACCCTTGCCGCTCCATTAAAACTTGCTGAGGTTAACAACAATCTTTTCATATGATTGGCTCATACAGAGACTAAATAAAAACTATATTTCATCTGATTGGCTCATAGAGAGACTAAATAAAAACTATATTTCATCTGATTGGCTCATAGAGAGACTAAATAAAAATAATCTTTCATCTGATTTGCTCATAGAGAGACTAAATAAAAACTATATTTCATCTGAGGTTAACAACAATCTTTCATCTGATTGGTTCATATTCAGGCTAAAATAACTGATTGGTTCATTTTGCTTACAACAACCTTTTATCTGATTGGTGGACACTTTCACAAACATCATTTAGTCTCTGCAAGTCAAATGTGAGGAGAACGGACTCTCCAAAAATCTTAATGTTTTTTGGTTTTTTTTGTATGCTATGGAAGAACCTCGACCTACTCACCTGCCGTCCTATCAGGGTTCAAGTACTCCCACTTCCGTTGCATATCAATGTACAAGATGTCCACTGCTGCGTTGGTTATACCTTTATTATTGAGACGACATTTCCTGCAGGTGAAATGATAACACTGTTACTTCTGATACATGTAATAACATTGTGTCTTCTTAATGGTTCTTACATTTTTAAATTTGGCATTAATTCCACTGTCCAGTTCCTTACTAATATTTCTAATCTAAGCTTTCAAATATAGTAAATTGTGATAAGTTTTTTTGTTGAAAACACTGTTAACATATTACTTATTTACTCATTTAGCACTGAGAGTTGAAATTTGAAGAAGGATAATATCACTTGTGGGTGTGTGTGGAAGGGGGGGGGGAACGGATTCCAGCAGTTTAAAGTTAAAAAAATAGGTGAGCAAGAAATTTTGTGGCTTTAATAAAGACAAGACAATGCAAACACAAGTTAGTGTTAAGACAAGACAATGTTAACACGAGCCACAGTTCAGACAAGACAATGTTAACACAAGCCATTGTTAAGACAAGACAATGTTAACACAAGCCATTGTTAAGACAAGACAATGTTAACACGAGCCATTGTTAAGACAAGTCAATGTTAACACGAGCCATTGTTAAGACAAGTCAATGTTAACACAAGCCATTGTTAAGACAAGACAATGTTAACACAAGCCATTGTTAAGACAAGACAATGTTAACACAAGCCTTTCTTAAGACAAGACAATGTTAACACAAGCCATTGTTAAGACAAGACAATGTTAACACAAGCCATTGTTAAGACAAGACAATGTTAACACAAGCCATTGTTAAGACAATGTATTAGTTGATAATAAAGCTTTAATTTATTGTTTCCTTACACAAAAAGTTTGCGTAATTTGTTTTTTTATAAAAAAAGCTTTATGCAGTCCTATTCTGTATGATTAAGACAAGTCAATGTTAACTCAAGCCATTGCTAAGACAAGACAAATTTACTATAATGATTCACATTAAACAATTATTTATTTAACATTGAAAACAACTCTAATGGACTATAGTCTTGCTCCCTATTCTTCAAACACTATAGAAAGACACAGGACCAATGAACAGATAATGTATTTGTCCTTGTTTTCTAATCTCTTTCTATTCCACATACCTGGCAAACAGTCGAAACATTGTTGGCCCGAGTCTCATTGACCCTTTGACCCCCAGGCAGGAAATGAAAATATCTGCCAGCTTCTCCAGTATCCTCTCATTGTTGTACGTCTCCCCGTACACCGAGGGGAATATTTCTTTCAGGAACGATTCTTCCTCCTTGTCCTCGTCCGAGGAATCTGCGCCCGACTGATCGGGGCTGGCCTGAGGATGCTGGGAATTATCTTTATCGTCTTCTTCCATTTTTACGTCCCCTTCCTCATCCCACAGCTTTGAAAACACTGATGGTAGATGCTCAGCGTTGTCAGAGTTAATGTTATTTTCTGCACGTTTTCGGCTTTTTGTACTGCTGCTGCTAGTTGGTGGTGATGGCGGGCGACTTCGATGATTTGGACTCGATGGAGCGTTTTCTGAGAAATGCACCTCACCTTCACCTTCGATGAACACACGACAAGTTTCATTGCGAACGAATTTCTGTGACCTCTGGTCAGAGTCCTCAAAAATGGACTTGCTGCTTTGTTGACCACCGTCCTCCTCGTCTGTGTACCTGATGGAGATGGCTTTCTCCCTGCGATGCCGTTGTCTCGGCTGTGATTTGCCATTTGTCTCTTCTGTCTCCATATCTTCCTCTTCTCTGTGTCTACGTCTGTGTTTTCTCCTGTGGAAATGGTTAGTGGGAGTGAATTAAGTCATGCACATGATTTAAGAACATTTTCATTGTTGTTTTGTATTGACGTAGAAAATATTTTGATAGCTTTCATCTGATTGGTTCAAACTGAGGTTACAATAATCTTTCATCTGATTGGTTCAAACTGAGGTTGCAATAATCTTTCATCTGATTGGTTCAAACTGAGGTTACAATAATCTTTCATCTGATTGGTTCAAAATGAGGTTACAATAATCTTTTATCTGATTGGTTCAAAATGAGGTTACAATAATCTTTCATCTGATTGGTTCATACTGAGGCCAACACAATCTTTAATCTGATAGGTTCACACACAGCCTAACAATTTTGATAGCTAATAAACATATCTTGGAAGAATGTTTTGAACTAAAGTTATTGTAAAATGACAGATTGGGGGGGGGGTAAGCCTACTGACCTCTTTCTGGTATATTTGTTCTTAGGGGCCACCAAGATGAGCGTGTCTCGGATGAGTTTCCTCTTGATCTCCTTGTCTTTGTTGGACACGGTGTACTCCACGCCCCCCGTGAGCGTCTCCCGCTCCTCTGTGATGCTGAGGCTGGGGTTAGAGTTGACCTCAAGCAGGTAGGGGTCAAGGTTCTTCAGAAGCAGAATGTCAAACCCAAGGATCTGAGGATTAAGTTATCCCTATGTTATTAGGGCCTGTGGTTTGTTATCTTTATGTTATTAGAGGCTGTGGTTTGTTATCTTTATGTTATTAGAGGCTGTGGTTTGTTATCTTTATGTTATTAGAGGATTGTGGTTTGTTATCTTTATGTTATTAGAGGCTGTGGTTGGTTATCTTTATGTTATTAGAGGCTGTGGTTTGTTATCTTTATGTTATTAGAGGCTGTGGTTTGTTATCTTTATGTTATTAGAGGCTGTGGTTTGTTATCTTTATGTTATTAGAGGCTTGTGGTTTGTTATCTTTATGTTATAAGAGGCTGTGGTTTGTTATCTTTATGTTATTAGAGGATGTGGTTTATCTTTATGTTATTAGAGGCTGTGGTTTGTTATCTTTATGTTATTAGAGGCTGTGGTTTGTTATCTTTATGTTATTAGAGGATGTGGTTTATCTTTATGTTATTAGAGGATGTGGTTTATCTTTATGTTATTAGAGGCTGTGGTTTGTTATCTTTATGTAATTAGAAGCTGTTATTAAAATTTTCCTTGAATACAAATGTTTTAATGTGTCTTAAGCTCATGGTTAGGGTCACATCATTAATTATACTTAAATGATATTAGCAGAAACGTATGAGATTTACATTCCTCATTGTCCTTATCTCAAATAGACAAAAAGTGAGCTAGATCTGTAGACAAAGTTTTAACCTGGTGACAATTTGTGTCACCTGACCTACCTGGAAACAGGTGGGCCCTGGCTTGCCAGGTGGTATGGCTGCCTGGTGCTCCACCTTCATCTCCCCCACCACAGCTATCAGTGTCTTGGTCACCATTTGCTCTATCTTCACCCACAGCAGATTGATGTCATGGCCCATGTTCTCCATTTGCTTGAAGACAGCCGACATTTTTCTCTTGCTTCCCTCATCATCCTGACATCAAGTAATGAAAAGATATGTTACAATATGTGGTAATAATATGTTACAATATGTGGTAATAATATGTTACAATATGTGGTAATAATATGTTACAATATGTGGTAATAATATGTTACAGTAGGTGGTAATACTACATTTCAATAGATAGTAACAATATGCCATAAAAAAATATATCATAATAATAACAATGTTACAGTAGGTGGTACTAATATGTTACAGTAGATGGTAATAATATGTTACAGTAGGTGGTAATAATATGTTACAGTATATGGTAATAATATGTTACAATATGTGGTAATAATATGTTACAGTAGGTGGTAATAATATGTTACAGTAGGTGGTAACAATATGTCATAATAATAACAATATTACAGCAGGTGTTAATAATACAGTACAATAAGTAGTACCAATACATTACAAAAAGTGGGACGTGGTGGTCGAGAGGTAGCGCTCTCGACTGTCATACCGATGGTCACGAGTTCAAATCCACACTAAGGTGAGGATTTGTTCTCGGGGCCTGAGGAGTCCCAGAGTCACCCAGCTCCGAATGGGTACCTAACTAGACAATAGTTAGGCGGCTGGGGTAATGCGTGGAACCCCTATAGCCGTGGCCTGTGACCGCTGCATCACTTGCCAACAGATCATCTCTCATGATCTGTGGACGCAATTATCTTCTGCATAGAAGGAGCGTCTGTATATCTAAGATAAGATAAAGTGATAACAATACATTACAACAGATGGTAACAATATTTTACAGTAGATTGTTACAATATGCAACAATAGCTAAAAAAAATGTTACAAGAGGTAGTTACAATATGTTACAGAAGGGGATGAACCTACATGTGGAAGAATGTCTGTAGCCCTGAGCTTAGAGTTCTTCATGTGTCTCCCCAAGAAAGTCCCCCCAGCTAAGGGAAACTACCGTCTGGTGCACCCCCCCCTGGTGGTCACTTCTGAAGCAGCCACCTGGGCATCCTGGACATGGTCAAAAATTCCTCCCATTAAAAGTGACCTCATAAGGTGGGGTGGAATTCCCCTACTTTGACTTGCTACAACTTTGGCGCCACCGCGGCTTGGCATGCCAGTCTCTATGTTTAAGCACTGCCGCTGGGCGGGGTATAATCAATGACCTACTAAGGGTTTGACCCCACTGGAAGTTCTTCACGGTACCTTTTTCTAATCTGTACTGTTACTCAAGGCCCAAACTAGCTGATGTTGCTAGTGAGGGGGATGAAATGGTCGCTTTGGATAACCCAACCTTCAATGAGTACTTTGGTTTTCATCATCAGCATTGTATCTAATGCTCTGCCTAAGATCTGTACAGCGACTGTAATCATATGTGACTAGCACCTAACACCTAACCAATTTTTGGCATTGCCTGCCAGGACTTGTAAAGGCAGCCCCTTCTCGGAACAGAAAGGAATAAAATATGTTGTTTACAATAGTAAAAGTATATCTAAAATCTTTTGTTAGAATTTAAACGTTTTTGCAAAAAATTTAAATCAATTAACACATTGCTTTCCTGTTCTGACATCTACGTCCACAGGAGCATGAGTGCTTTCCCTTTCTATCATCTACATCAGCTGGAGCATGAGTGCTTTCCCTTTCCATCAGCCATATCAACTGGAGCACGAGTGCCTTCCCTTTCCATCCTCTACATCCACTGGAGCATCAGTGCTTTCCCTTTCCATCATTTACATAAACTGGAGCATGAGTGCTTTCCCTTTCCATCATCTACATCCACTGGAGCATCAGTGCTTTCCCTTTCCATCATTTACATAAACTGGAGCATGAGTGCTTTCCTTTTCCCTCATCTACATCCACTGGAGCATCAGTGCTTTCCCTTTCCATCATCTACATCCACTGGAGCATCAGTGCTTTCCCTTTTCCATCATCTACATCCACTGGAGCATGAGTGCTTTCCCTTTCCATCATCTACATCCACTGGAGCATACATTATGTAAATAACCTAGCAAAGCACAACAGAACAAATTTACTTTTCAAATGACAGACAAAGGTCTCTACGGAAGCCACTTACCTTATCCGATATCTTGAATTCTGAGCTCTTCTTGTTGAGAGAGTAATTGGTCAGGTGCATGAACGTCTCAGACATGTTCTTAGAGTTGGGCTGCTCATAGGGAACTGTAGAAAACCTGGCCAGGCCTTCTCGGCAGACGTGAAACTCAAGAGGATCAAGTGAACGTAGGACGACATATACCCTGAGATCAAACTTGAACCTGTAAAGGTGAACAATGAACATTTCTAAACACTGAAAATAGACATTTCTACTTCCAGCAGGATTTGGTAAAAAAATGTCAATTTTTCATGTGACATAATGTCATGATCTGTCATTGGCGTTCAAACCAATAAATAATAAAACAATAAATAGCCTGTAACTAACTGGTCTAGAATAAAAACATCGCTGAGGTACTGCAGTACCTATACTCTCTAACTAACTTGTCAAAAAATAAAAAAACATCTCTAAGATACTGCAGTAGTTTTAGCCTCTAACTTACTTGTCTAGAATAAAAACATTGCTGGGATACTCCAGTAACTAAAGCCTCTAACTAACTTTTCTAAAATAAAAACATCTCTAAGATACTGCAGCAGTTTTAGCCTCTAACTAAATTTCTAAAATAAAAACATCTCTAGGATACTCCAGTAGTTTTAGCCTCTAACTTACTTGTCTAGAATAAAAACATCGCTGAGGTACTCCTGCACCACATGGTACCTGCCGTTGTTGTGGTTGTATTGTTGGGGGTCAGACAGGAGGTAGATGCCGTCCCCTTGAGAACCCTCTGAAGGTTTGACAATGAACATGGGCTTCTGTTTGGGCTTCTTCTCATTCATGCTGCGGACCTGGGTGCAGCAACGACCAGACTGAGCCTTGTTAAAGCTTAATCTTAATTTAATGTATTAACTTAAGAGTCTAGTATGTGGTTATTTTGTTACAAATTTTATAGCTGTATTTTCCCCTCTATTTGTGTTATTCCTACTAATCTCCTTGTTGTCAACAATGACTCATTGGCAAGTTGCCAGATATTTGAGATATGGAGGCTCCCTAGCCACTTCCTTGCCAGTTTTAACGACCAAAATTTACTATGTAAATTCTCTTAAAATTTCATATGAAGGTAAATGACCAGATGATATAACTTCATTTGACACACATAAACTTTTTAATTGAACATAACATGGTTGAGTGGCGTGCTTGCTTGGCTTGTGTATGGACTGTCAAGGGTTTGAATTTTGGGTGAAGCCAAGGATGTAGTCACCCCAGCTCTGAATTGGAACCTGACACTAGTTAGTAAAACAAAGACGCTGGGAAATTGAGTGGTCCCTCATAAACTTAACCTGTGAATGCTGTGTCACTTGCCAATACCTTCTTACCAGAACATAGGACGCAATAATCTTCCCTATAGAAGGAGCGTCTCTATAGATAAGGCATTTTGTGATATGTGTGCCCTATAAGTTCAATAACTAACAAATTTAAATAGATTAAATAACTAGCACAGTATCTTACTTACCTCACTAACAAAGTCATGGTATTGGTGAGGTAGAAACCAGGTACGTGGGAAAAAGTCGTACTCATCAGGAAACAAAGTTTTCATAAACTCGAGCCACCTGAAGAGGTTCACCTTGTGGAAGATCTCCAGAGAACCTGGTGGGGAATGAAATTAGGTCATATATTGACATAAAGATACATACATAAAGTTAGGTTATCTATGTAACATTTTACATAATAGTAACCCCTCTCAGACCATGACAACCTATGGGGCAAGTGAAGTAGCATCCACACGTTTAATTGAGCCACCACTAACAAGAAGGAGATTGTGTGGCTAGCACAATACTTAAGAGGTTTTCCCAGCACCGAGGATAGAACCCGTGACTCTCTTCTGCCTCAGTTCGACAGTATGGCTAGACCACGGCCAGAATCTTATAGATTGACCAGAATCTTATAGACTGGCCAGAATCTTATAGATTGGCCAGAATCTTATAGACTGGCCAGAATCTTATAGACTGACCAGTATCTTATAGATTGGCCAGAAACTTATAGATTGGCCAGAATCTTATAGACTGGCCAGAATCTTATAGACTGACCAGAATCTTATGGACAGACCAGAATCTTTTAGACTGGCCAGAATCTTATGGACAGGCCAGAATCTTATAGACTGGTTATTATCTTATGGACTGGCCAGAATCTTATAGACTGGCCAGAATCTTATAGACTGGCCAGAATCTTATAGACTGGCCAAAATCTTATAGAATGGCCAGAATCTTATGGACTGGCCAGAATCTTATATACTGGCCAGAATATTATGGACAGGCCAGAATCTTATGGACTGGCCAGAATCTTATAGACTGGCCAAAATCTTGATGGTAGCATACAAAAACTCAGATTGCGTACTGGCCAGCACCATCCACCCCCACTAGGACTTCAGAGCTATATATATATAGTTCAACCACACAATATTGACACTGTGATCTCAATCAGATGGTCTGTTGCTGGTCAGGCATGTTACTAAATGATGGGAAACAACTGACCTGGGAATTTGTTCACCTGTCCTGAGTAGATCTCTCCTTGATCATAGAAAGATATGGCGTGCCAGGTGACGTCACAGTTGCGGTCCCGGCGTTGGAAGGGAAACTGAAGAGAGTAGGTGGACAGGGGGGTTAGAGTAGGTGGACAGAGGGGTTAGAGTAGGTGGACAGGGGGTTAGAGTAGGTGGACGGGGGTTAGAGCAG
>MUZC01004239.1:1010785-1051683 GCA_002072015.1 Radix auricularia | reverse complement strand
AAAAGTGGACACTGGAGGATAACCAGCACTTCAGAAAACCACGTGCCTACTTGGCACTAGCTTTGTGTTCCTGTCTATAGTCTATACTAATGACTGTGTCTTCAACTTAAACCTGCACGAGATATGTTCCTAACAAAAATATGCATCAAGTGGCAAGACATCCAGGCACCAAAACAACTATAAGCAACCAGTTGACCTGATTCAGAATATCTTTCAAACAGAAGTTCAAGGCAATACAAATCTATTAGGTTTAGCCTGATTTTTCATTTTAAAAAAGGGACTGTTTTTATTTCTAAATTGGATTACTTAATAATTTTACTTGGAGCAACAATTCATCTGGACTGTCAACCACAGGTGAGAACTAACAAAATCATTGATACATTTTTGTTTTATTACAAAGGATTTTCCCCCTCAAATTTTTTAGATCGCAATTCCATTGCTGCTCATCGCTTTTGGACCAAATCATACAGGACTGTCTGACCACTGCTGCTACTTTGGAGGACTATTGACTACAGCAAATACCATTTAAGAACAAAGGCATAGACATAGGTCAGTTGTCATATAATCAATAGGACTCCGATTTACATAGCGTTAATAAGGAAGATACTATGTGTCACATATGAAAGCTTTAAACTTTAAGTAACTTTCATTCAGCAAAACACATTTTAAAAATATTACACAGCAATAATATCTATAAATATTAAATAAGAACAGTCAAATTTAAATCTTTGCAGCACTTTTTCATTTCATCTTTTTCTTTATGGTACTTTTCTATATTATTGATCAGTTAAATCTTTATATTTTTTCAGATCACCAGAGGTTCTCTATAAGATAAAAAGCATAAACTTTCATTTTAATTATCAATGGACTCAATTGTAATAATTTAATAATTTAGGGAATAATCCCTGAAAGATATATCTGTTAATAATTTGAAAATAATAGTTGAAAATTGATGCAAGATTCAATTTTTTTTCTTCAAAAATGTACTGACCTATTGCTTAACAAAGTTGACTTATATAAAAGAACATAACAATGTTGCTCTTACAATTAGTTATTCTTAAAGCAATATAACTCATGCAACTATGCTGAAAATTTGAAGGGTTTATCTCAAACGGTTCAAAAGTTAATGCATTTTTAGTGACTAAAGTGTCGATTTGCGGTCACAGATTTCGGATTAATTATATAAGGAAAAACTCAGGCACTAAAAATGCAATAACTTTTTAACCGCTTAACATAGAAACATAAACCTGGTATCATTGAATTGCAATTTGCAAGCTCTTTCTAATGGTATATGTTTGACTGAGATCAGATCATTTTGAATTTTTTGTCAAAGTACCTACTAAAGCGTCGTAATGCGTCCCTAGATACAAATTTCGTTAGAAATGAGATCTCGGGAAGTAAAAACTCTTCAATGCTTGAAAAACGATGTATTTGACTTCCGGCAATGGCGGCCGTTGCCGGCACTAGTGTTATCGCTCGATTCGCGATGTTTTTTGGTAGTTTTAACGGGTTTTTTTTCGATGATACGTTTTTGTTATACTTTATTACTAAAATAATAGTACTAAACTTCAGGTAAATATTGTTTCTAACTCAGTACGGTCTTTTGGATGCGTAAAATAACCATTCTTAGCCTTAAAAATGAAGTCAGTATGACAATAATATTATAAATGGATTTTACGCAAATTTTTTAATTTCATAACCGGTTGATCGTAATACGGGAAATCCTTACGGGACTGAGGCGGAAGTTTATTGAAAACCTTCTGGGGCTTTAAGAGTTAATAACACTATTTTAAGTTACTTGAGGTATAGAAGACTAACTAAGAAGCAATATAAATAGATATTTCATTTGCATTTGTAAACACTAATTTGTTTTCCCGAGATATAAAAAAATGTAATGTTTAAGAGCCACTCGACTACATAAACCAGTTTTAAACAAGGATTTTTGTCAATTATTTTTCTCCTTTTCAACACGAACAGTTTGATGTGCTTGACTTAATATTTTGGATAATTATTTTTAAGTTGTGCTCAATTTAAAATATCACACATGCAAATTTGACGGCCATTTTGAATATTAATGAGCCAATCTTGCGTAATTCAGAATTAATTTTAAGACGCTTGTTTTGGCAATGATATGACGAATGCGGAAATATATGGTTTGTTATGGTTATCTTCATTCATTTATAAAATAACTTTAATTAACTGGTATTTTAAACAACTGTCTCGGTCTTACTGCCCAATTTTCACTTTTGTCTGTTTTATATTTTCTTATATGTCTCAATTAGCGGAGTTATCCCAAAATAATTCACTAAAAAATTCATAACTTTGTTTAGAAATAACATAAAACTATAATTTTGGTATCAATAAATTGCATTTTTCAAACCCTTTCCAACCAACTAGATCTTAAAGCTATAACTTTAATTTGAAAATTTTGTCCAAGTACCTACTTTACTTTATAACTTTTATAATTTATAAACTTTATTACTTTATTTAATTTTAATCTGGACCGGTTAACGCTTCTGTAACTTTAATTATATCTCTATTACTTAATCTGCCTGATAAAATTTAATGTTCATATGAAATAAACATCACCATTTAGGTTCAATTTTTTTTTTAAAAAGGATGAAATTTAACTAGAGTGACTAGAGTAGGCACTTTGGTAAAAAAATTCAACTTAAACAAAATAAATAACTAATAACACAGTTAAATAGAGCTGATTTTTATATAAATTTTAACACCAAGATTATATTTTTAGGATTTGTAGTTTTAAAGTTATGAATTTTCAAAGTGTGGTTTAATTTGTCCCAGTCCCCAATGCATTTTACCCCCACATTTTGTGACCTCAATTCCGCTGTTCGCGTCACACACTTTATCTCTCGCTTTAATCAAGATTTTATTTTCAGGATCAATGCTATAAATAAAGTATTCTTTCTTTATTTTGTTTTAAAAATATTATTTATTATTAAATCATTCTTCTTTGTGTAACAGTACTATTTATCTTTAAATTTAACGAAGTATCTGTTGTGTTTACAAGTTCGAGTCGAGTTCACGCATCATGACCTACATAGTCAAAGTGAACTGTCCTCTATAAAAATGTACAAATAATATTAGAAACTCCTTTTGAACCTTCAACATTGGCTTATGACTTATTAATTTAACCCTGATCAATGGTTAAAAAGATTTTGCACACCGCCGCAACTAATGAATGAAACTATTGAAGACATAGTCTATAGTAGTAGTAATTATGAGTCACAATGAGGTTGAATGAATAGTAATGGTTGCCAGGGACAACTAGTCTGCACACGGTACATTATGGTATTTTATAATATTAATTCTGCAGTGTTTAGTCGTCTAAATTAAGTAAATTATTGAATTAATTCCATATTAGATCATCTTAAAGCTTCAATTATCATATATTTCAATGTTTAAAAGGCAAAATAATTGAATATTTGATAAGAATCGGGGACTTCCGCCATTTAAAAAGGGGCGGTGTCACTTATACAAAGAAGGGTCATAACACTAAAAATGAAAAAAAAGTAATGGCCGACACGTCCTATGTCAATGAAAATTGGCACAGAGATAGCTCAATATATGATGCTGATGGCGAAATAATATGATTGATGGGGTATGAAGATTTCAACAACAATTTTTGAGTCGAAGATGCCATACATAGACATTTTTATTCCAAAATGCGGGTCGATAGAACATACAAAAGAAGCCTATTAAAATGTAGGCCATTATGTAGGCCAAAGCTTTAGACCGGAAAAGGAACTCAAATACGTTTCGAAAGTTCCTATTTATGAATGGTTTTACACCCTCCTCGAAAAATTAAAAACTTGGATTCTCCGGCGCCAAATTATATTTCCGATACAAAAAACGTAGTAGTCTCCCTTGACATACCGAAGTACCTAGACTAGAGTTAGAGATATTGTTTATTACTCTAAAAGTAGGGTTCAGTTAATAACAAAATTTCTTAGATAACATTAAAAAAATTTTCTCCTCAATTTTTTTTCCTTTGTTTAGGACCTGCGTAGACAACTAAATCAGTTTCTTCAGGGTACAAGTAGTGGAGCTCCTTTTAGCTATGATTCCCTTGCTAACTCTGCATTGTTTTTACTACGCACTGTACCTGTTGCGCGGCATGCTGTTTTAGAGCATTACGCCCTCTCCTTTGATGATGCAATCAACACTCACTTAACTTGTGCTGAACGAGGACAATGGGGCAGCCAAGGTACATGCAATGAAAGAAAAATGTTTTATGAAGTTTTTGAGAGCTTTTATTTTTCAGTTGAAAAGTTTGTAATTGAGATTCCTGTTGTTGTTTTTTATAACGTTCTTATGTTAATTTTTATAGTTTCACATAGTCTTTAGCATTCAATTTAGCAGACAAAATCAGTCCCAGTAACCCTTGGATGACTAGAGTGGTCCTCGTCGACTCGATGGACGAACAACAGTATTCAATTCATTCCTTTGTAGAGATTTAACTACCATTAGTTTATTTTGAGGATCCCAAATATACATATGCACTTAAAATATGAAACACGTTAATGTAAGTCTTTCTAACAGCTCTGACCAACAAATGTGCAAAAAATGACTTTTTAAGCTTATACAGTTTCTTTCTTAATGCCTTCAGATCCTGAGGCCCTACAGAGAAGTCAACTGTCTGCTCTGCAGGATGTTACAGGTGTGCTTCTCAGTTTCATCAAGTCCAACGCAGAAGCATGGGCCCCGGTTGTTTCTTCGGTGTGTTGTTTGTGTTAAATAACTAATAACACCAGATATTTGACTAATTCAGATTGACTCTAACGTGACTATTCTTTTAGTTTATTATTCTTTAAAAGAACAAATATATCTCCCTCATTTTAATTATTTTCAATGTGGATTTCATTTTTATTCATTCTTAAAAACAATTTATTTTTACCTATACTTTACTAAAGGGTTTAACTAGACTGTGAGAAATGTTTTAGTGTTTCCATTCTTTAATCATGTAACCATATTTTTAACATCTATTATAGTGGGCCCTGTCCTTACTTGGCCAGATGAGCAGCAAATACGCCGCTAAGCGTGGAGTTCAGCATGTGACTTCACTCAATGAGGTCCTCCAAATGTGGATGGCATGTCCACCTGCTAAAATGCTTATTGAAATCACAACAGAATGTTTTGCTGCTATGTAAGATTTTTGTTTGTTTGCCCTGTTATTGTTTGCTTTCAAGTTATATTTCACTGGTTTTTCAAGACATTTGAATTATGTGATAAATTCTTATTCTTAATTTCTGTCAAAAACCACCATTGACATGATAATTGCCTGTTAAATTATTTCAGGGTAGGCAGTGCCCCTGACATGTGTGTTGATGCCCTGCTGGAAGCCTCAGTTCGTTATTCACCATATTTCGACTGGGTAGTCGCACACATTGGGTAAGTTTAACAAGAAGTGTTTGTTGAATGAACACTGCAATTCCACTGTCTGTTTTCAGGCGCTGCATTAATTGACATTATCAATTGATTTTTCACATCAAATTCATATTCAAACATTTCATATCAACAATTTTTAATCAATACAATAAATTACTATTACACTACTAGATCCTGTTTTCCAAGAACAATCATCACGCGCGTGTTGAACTGCGGACTCAAAGATTACTGCAACAGCGGGATGGACGGCACCGAGAAAGACATTGGCACCAGCCGCAACAAGGTTCCCAAAATGGCCTCTGTTGTGGGGATTCTGGGCCATTTGGCTGCCAAACACAGTCAGGACATTCGGAAAGCTCTCATGGCATTATTTGAAGTGGGTTTTACTATTTGCCACTGTATTGAATGTTTTGTGTTTAACTATAAGCATTAACGCTTAATGTGCCATAAGGTTTTTGGAAAACTTCCACCTTAGTGTGGTAAGAATTTCCCGAATTGCGATCAAGCGGTTATGAAATTTAAAAAATTGCGTAAAATCCATTTATATTACTATAGTCATACTGACTTCATCTTTTAGGATAAGAATGGTCATTTTATGTATCCCAAAGACCATTTTTAATTTAAAACAATTTTTACCTGTAGTTTAGTACTATTATTTTAGTAATAAAGTATAGCAAAATTGTATCTTCGAGAAAAAAAAAAGTAAAAACTACCAAATAGCGTCACGAATCGAGAGAAAACACTAGCGAAGAAAACTGCCCCCATTGCCGGAAGTCGAAAACATTGTTTTTCACGCGCTGAAAAGTTTTTATTTACTGTAATTTTGTTTTTAAAGAGAGTTCTATCGAGTTGCGCATTATCGCGCTTTGGTAAAAAACGGTAAATTGACACATTAAGAGTTAATTCATAATTATCAATAGAAGCACATGAAATATATTGTGTTTAACTATAAGCATTAATTCATAATATCAGTAGAAACAATTGTAATATGGTGTGTTTAAAACTATAAGCACTAATTCATAATATCAGTAGTAAAGGGAAAAAGAATGACAAATAAATTTTAAATTCACATTTTAATATTTATTGAAAAAAAAAGATACAGTAATTAATTTTTTTTTAAGTTTAAGAGATGTTATATATACTTAAATATTTGTGTTTTTAATGTTAAAATCATTGAGATTAATAAATGATCAAATATTATCGTTTGCAGGCCAGCATCCACTTTGACACACAGTCCAGCAAAGTGACCACTCTTCCTTTCCTGCTTCAGTTGGCCTCCATGTCAGACACATTACTTCACATACTGACCACTGATCTGGTGTCCATACGTGAGATATTATGAGCTCTGTTAGAATCAAAGATTTTTGTACGTTTTGTACATTGTGGGGTGGATAACCCCATGGTCGGCTGCATTGAGTGCGGTTGACTCCATTTATAAACTCTTCTTCTTGCCTTGTTGAAATTATTCCATTGTCTTGTCCCATAAAAATTAATTGTATTATCTTCTAATGTTATCGATGTCATATCTGTAAAATTTGATTTATTTGCAGTGTTCATAAAGTGTGCCAGAACACAAATTCTATTTAATTACAGTGTTGATAAAGCCTTAAAAAGGAATTGTATAATTTTCTCCAGAAATCATGTCAATGTATATTTTTGTTGCGGGATGGGTGGGGATGGGGGCTTACTCATAGTTATGACTAACAAAAGGAAAAAAAGTATAACTTTGTATTCAGTTACAAAAGTGTTATATAAAAGTGTTATTCAGTAGCAGTTTGTTGTGTATGATGAACTGATTGACTGTTTTTGTTCTTGTAGTAACACCTGCCGTGGTCAACAAGCTGCATCGCCAGTTCACTCATTGGAAAAGGGCATCTCCATCTGAGTACAACAGGTAGGCCAGTCATCTTATTTCTGTTATGTTCTTAAGTTCTGTGCTATTAGATGTTAATAAACTAAACATAATAGGCTTCAACATGTAGTTATGCTCAACATTGTTTCCAAATTATACAGATATACTGGATAACACTGTCCTCTGAAAGTTTATGTGTGTTTACACAGAACCCAATTTGCAGGGAAATCAGTTCAATCCATCTACATTGATATCTCATTTGAATAAAATCTCCACGGTGCCGGGTGGTCGAGTGGCATGCATGCTCAGCTGGTATACCGATGGTCATAGGTTCCTGTGTCCACCCAGCTCCGAATGGGTACCTAATTCTAGTTAGGGAAACAAAGGCGGCTATGTAATGCATGGAACCCTCATAGCTGTTTCCTGTGAACGCTGTGTCATTTGCCAAAAGGCCGGTGTGGTCTGTGGGCGCAATAATCTTCTCTTTAGAAGGAGCTTTTGTATAGATAAGACACTGAATGTGTTACTAATTAACCCTTTGAGTTGGAGGAAGAGATTGATATTGACACTAGTGTTTGTATCATGCAAACATCAGATCTTTCAGTCAGGCTGGATATTTCTGCTTGTAAATAGTGTCAATAGTGCTTGTTTGGACTTCTTAAAAACGTAATTTGAATTTGGGATGACATGGATTAATAAAAGACAGGACATGACAAGAATAAAAAGCTAAATAATCAAAAGTGTATTCATTTTTGTTTACTTTTCATTTTATTTCTTTTAAATATTTGCACTTATACCTCAGATATTATTACTGACAGCCCCTAAATATCTCTAAAATTGTAAAAAAAAAAAAAAAAAATATATATTTATATAGCCCGTTTGGAGGATGAAAATGGAAAAAATTCGGCCCCGCCCCCCTTAAGGGTTAAAGGGAATAAATGATCATATCTTTGGAAAAAAAGATCTGAGTTACTTAGAATACAAAAACTATGAGCTTTACTATTTGATGTTTGCCTAACCTGCCCCTTTTCTGTGTATGACTAAAGTAGAAATCTGATGTTGACTTTTTGTTTGTTCATTAAATCTAGCTTCCTGAACCTGGTGGTGCATCTGATAGCCAAGTGTAAGATAAGCTCATGTGACATTGTCAACTTTATCTTGAAGACAGCTGTTCCAGAAGGTATTGTTAACATTTTGATAGTTGCCTTAAAGTCCCCTTTCCAGAAGGTATTGTTAACAATTTATTAGGTGTATTAACTCTTAAAGTCGCATAAGGGTTTTCAATAAACTTCCGCCTCAGTCCCGTAAGGATTTCCCTTATTACGATCAACCGGTTATGAAATTAAAAAATTTGCGTAAAATCCATTTATAATATTATTGTCATACTGACTTCATTTTTTAGGCTAAGAATGGTTATTTTACGCACCCAAAAGACCGTACTGAGTTTAAAACAATATTTACCTGTAGTTTAGTACTATAATTTTAGTAATAAAGTATAGCGAAAACGTATCTTTGGAAAAAAAAAAAAACATCGCGAATCGAGCAATATTACTAGCGCGGGCAATGGCCGCCATTTCCGGAAGTCGAATACATAATTTTTCAAGCATTGAAGAGTTTTTACTTTCCGAGATCTCATTTCTAACGAGAGTGGTATCTAGGGGCGCATTACGACGATTTACAGATAGGGGGAAGAGACGCATTATAACGCTTTGCGACTCTAAGAGTTAAAGCAGCTCCAGACATCTCTGCTTTGTTTTTCCAAAAAGTTTGTGTATTGGTATTTGGAGAGTTAAGATCTTCCTGAAGTAATTCCCATAGAATAGTGTAGAAGAAATAGACAAGGTTGGATGCAAACATTTTCCAAATCAACCATTTCCTGTCTACTCAATGTCTTCAAGCTGTGTTTTTAATAACTGCAATTTTCGATCAAAGTCTTTTTGGTCAAAGTGTCTTCTTTGACATGTTCTATCTTTTTCTTCTCATTCTATTCTCTCTTGATATGTTTCAAATTACTTCAAGATGTAGGCAGTCCTCCACAATGTTGAGTTTTTAACTCTTAATGCGCCATAAGGTTTTCGGAAAACTTCCGCCTCAGTCCCAGAAGAATTTCCAGAATTGCGATCAACTGGTTATGAAATTTAAAAAATTGCGTAAAATCCATTTATATAATTGTTGTCATACTGACTTCATTTTTTAGACTAAGAATGGTTATTTTACGCATCCAAAAGACTGTCATGAGTTAAATACTATATTTACCTGTAGTTTTCAACCCTCAGATGACTAGAGTGATCCTTGTCAACTCGACTGATGAACAGATAACCTGTAGTTTAGTACTATTATTTTTATAATAAATTATAGAAAAATCGCATCTTTAAAAAAAACACCTAAAAATACCAAAAAACTTCGCGAATCAAGCGATAACACTAGTGCTGGCAATGGCCGCCATTGTCGGAAGTCGAATACATCATTTTTCAAGCATTGAAGAGTTTCTACTTTCCGTGATCTCATTTCTAACGAGAGTGCCATCTAGGGGCGCTTTACAACGCTTTGGTCATAGCGGTCAGGGACGCATTACAATGCTTTGGCACATTAAGAGTTAAAATCACCTCATCACCACCACCCCCTTCCACTCTTCTTAAAAGATAAGATAAATCAATTTTTTTTTTAAATCACCCATTTTTACAATCTTTTATAAAGAGATTCTTCACACAAGATAACATTTCACAATTACAAAAAAAATTGATTAAAACCTAAACTTTAACATTTCTATAGCATAAAAACAACTTTGAATTATAAAAAGAATATTCCTTTAAGATGTACTTTTTGTGAAATGGCTGCTTTGTGTTTCAGTCTTTTTTTTTTTAAACTTAACTCACATAGTGCCATAAATATTTATGTAATTTATTAAAAATGTATGATATTTTTGTGGTTATAAAATAATGTTTTTATTATCTTAAAATATTTGAGCAGAGGATCAAAAAGGTGAAATGCCAGTGGAAGAGGTGAAAGATACCTGTGTGGAGATTATGGTAAGTCTTTGTCACAATGAAACTCATAGTGATACCTGTGTGGAGATTATGGTAAGTCTTTGTCACTATGAAACTCATAGTGATACCTGTGTGGAGATTATGGTAAGTCTTTGTCACAATGAAACTCATAGTGATACCTGTGTGGAGATTATGGTAAGTCTTTGTCCCGATGGAGACATAGAGACAAACTGGCGTTTATCAAAATATTGCAACATGGATTCTTTGCTATAAGATGTTGGCTCTACTATTGTCAGAATTATACAGATTTTTTACCCCTCATTCTGACCTTCCAACAAAACCCTTTAAATTCAGATTCTCCTAACATTATAATTTTTCATCTGCCATAAAAATATAAAGAAAATGTTTTTTAAAAAATAGATTTTAAAAAAAAGATGGAGTACAACAGGAAGTGATGTATTTTGATGGTGCCACTTCCTTCTTTTTATTCTACAATTCCCTTATCAAAGCAAATCACTTTCTTAATGATTCTTCATTCATCAAATTATCCCAATGTAAATCAATTCAATTGTGCTGTGAGTTTTTTTGTCAAAACTTTATGCAAATAAATGGATAAATTTGTAAAGAGATCTGCTGGAAATAGTTATCTAGTGACTGAGCTAGAGAGTAATAGTCAATAAAAAAAATATTGCTAAACAAAAGAATGTTATTTTCAAAGTTTTAAAATGAATATTTTGAAAAACACTCATGTATTTGGCCGTCACCTGTAGGGAAACATTTGTATTCTGCAATCTGTGCGGGGCTGAATGGATTCCCATCAAGGTGTGATTTTAGATAATACAAGATGCTAGGCAATAAAAAAACTTTGGACAATAACACATATCAGAAGGATTTTAGTTTTGAATGTAGAGTTTGTGGTTCCAGAAAATGTATTTGTATTATAACTATCTTATATTGACTTCCTTTGCAGCACATATTGCTGTTTGAACTTCAGAGAGGTGTCCTGTCGAGAAAAGGAAACGGAACAGTTGGTGACTTACCATTACTCACTGGACTAGCAACACAAAGTGACCGCCTGACTCTCTTGTTGCTACAGAGTAAAGGGGAAAGGTTTGTTATTTTGAAGAATAAGTGAAGGGCCCTGAATGGTAACATTAAGTAAATTTTTATCACGGTCCTGAATGGTAATGTTTAGTAAATTTTCATCACGGTCCTGAATGGTAACGTTAAGTAAATTTTCATCCTGGCCCTGAATGGTAACGTTAAGTAAATTTTCATCCTGGCCCTGAATGGTAACGTTAAGTAAATTTTCATCCTAGCCCTGAATGGTAACGTTAAGTGAATTTTCATCCTGGCCCTGAATGGTAACGTTAAGTAAATTATCATCCTGGCCCTGAATGGTAACGTTAAGTAAATTTTCATCCTGGCCCTGAATGGCAACGTTAAGTAAATTTTCATCATGGCCCTGAATGGTAACGTTAAGTAAATTTTCATCCTGGCCCTGAATGGTAACGTTAAGTAAATTTTCATCATGGCCCTGAATGGTAACGTTAAGTAAATTTTCATCATGGCCCTTATTTGGTAACGTTAAGTAAATTTTCATCCTGGCCCTGAATGGTAACGTTAAGTAAATTTTCATCCTGGCCCTGAATGGTAACGTTAAGTAAATTTTCATCATGGCCCTGAATGGTAACGTTAAGTAAATTTTCATCCTAGCCCTGAATGGTAACGTTAAGTAAATTTTCATCCTGGCCCTGAATGGTAACGATAAGTAAATTTTCATCATGGCCCTGAATGGTAACGTTAAGTAAATTTTCATCATTGCCCTTATTTGGTAACGTTAAGTAAATTTTCATCATGGCCCTGAATGGTAACGTTAAGTAAATTTTCATCCTAGCCTTGAATGGTAACGTTAAGTAAATTTTCATCCTGGCCCTGAATGGTAACGTTAAGTAAATTTTCATCATGGCCCTGATTGGTAACGTTAAGTAAATTTTCATCATGGCCTTGAATGGTAACGTTAAGTAAATTTTCATCATGGCCCTGATTCTTTTCTTACACCAGCATGTTAATCCTATCACTAGCCTCTATCTGGTGTCATAGCCTATGTGATCTACCATTGCAAAAGTTTTAATTAAAAAATACGAATGTTAGTTTAGGTGAAAGCACTAAATACAAATAAGAGATTAACTCTTAATGTGTTAAAACGCGATAATGCGCGCCCCGCCGTTATTACCAAAGCGCGCCTCGATAGAACTCTCTAGGAACGAAATTACAGAAAATAAAAACTCTTCAGTACGTGATAGAAGATGTATTGATTTCTGGCAATGGTGGCCGTTTCCCTCGCTAGAGTTATAAGATAATGTCAGTATGACAAAAATAATATAAAAGAATTTTACCCAATTTTTTTAATTATTCCGAAAACCTTATGACAAATTAAGAGTTAATCAGCCTTCTAGAATTTCAAAAAGTTGATAATTTATTAACTCTTAATGTGCCATAAAGTTTTCGGAAAACTTCCGCCTCTGTACCGTAAGAATTTCCTGAATTGCGATCAACCGGTTATGAAATTTAAAAAATTGCGCAAAATCCATTTGTATTATTATGGTCATTCTGACGTCATCTTTTAGAATAAGAATGGTTATTTTATGTATCCGAAAGACCGTTTTGAGTTTAAAACTATTTTTACCTGTAGTTTAGTACTATTATTTTAGTAATAAAGTATAGCAAAATCGCATCTTCGAAGAAAAAAAAACGTAAAAACTTCCAAAAAACATTGCAAATCGAGCGATAACACTAGCAAGGTAAACAGCCGCCATTGCTGGAAGTCGAAAAACATCGTTCATCCCGCACTGAATAGTTTTTATTTTCTGTAATTTGGTTTCTAAATAGAGTTCTATCGAGTCGCGCATTACCGCTCTTTGGTACTAAACGGTAAACCGCGGATTACCGCGCTTTGGTACATTAAGAGTTAAAATTTATGGTAGCAAACTGTAGAGTAGTAAGATCTGCAGTAGTAACATTTATAATAGTATGCTAGGGAGTTATAAGATGTTCAGTGTCAAATTTTATAAAAGTAAAATCTTTGATAGTAAGATCTCTAGTAGTACAGTGGAACCCACTTACCTCGAGCTCGCTTAGGTCGACCACCCCATTAAGTCGACGTTTTTTTTTTGGAACCGCCAAATTCTCTCTTTGTCTTAGTATTTTCTCGTAGTTTAATTCGATTTTTTTAAGTCGCCGAAACCTCATAACACGAGCACAAAAAAGGGTCAAATTTGCCACTTAACATCGGTTATCTCGATCGCCATGGCCAATCGCCAATTCTGAAAATGTTAGCTATGATTTCTGTCTCAACATGGTCTGCTGGTGACGTCACAGCTCACTTGCGTTTTGCTCTCAGCGCTGTATTTCTTCTGGTACTATGGCAATGGCCCTCAAGGCCACGAAAAATATCAGCTGGCGACGTGTGCTGGTGACGTCACAACCCACTTGCGTTTTGCTCTCAGCGATGTGTTGCTTCTAGTACTATGGTTATTGGCCATCAAAGCCACGAAAAATATCGAATTGCGACGTGTGCTGGTGACGTCACAGCCCTCTTGCATTGAGACCTGTGTTGCTAACTTAAATCGCCAGCTTTTGAAAATGTTACTTATCGTTGCCACTCACCATCTCACTTCCGTATTTTCGCGCGTCTTATAAAAAGTTTTACGATTGGTTAAGTTTATGCTAGCTAACCAATAAAATTGATCGTTCAATAACAGTTCACNTCTGCTGTCAGTTGGTGCACATATACCTTTTGTTGTTAGCAAACATGTATGTACAATTTTATAGCATGCCGATAGCTTCATCAAACAAATAACGGCAATGCTGCTGTGTTTAAAAAAAAACTCTTAAAACATGTGCATGAACATTATCATTTATTAACGCTAGTGATGGGACGATACCAAAATCATAGGCTCCCCAGATTTTTAAATATATAATATAACAGACTACAGACAGTTTACCCACCCCCACTCTCAATCTCCCACACCATTAATGTTGGTTAGTCCTATTAGCATCAAGTTACCGAAGGAATTTTAAGCTGATGGGATCGTATGGAATAATAAAATGTACCGTGAGCAAACTTGTTGTCATTGGCAACCATTCATCCTTCAACCTCATTTTGACTATTACATGCACTGTACTACTGCTTTGTTCACATAGTTTCATTCATAACAAGTGGCCATGTGCAAAAGCCATTTAACTATTGGTTAGAATTAATTAAAATATGTCAAAGTTGAAGGTTCAAAAGGAGTACCTAATTTATTTGTGTACGTTTATATAGAGAAGAGTTCGTTTTGTCATGAGTCATATATAGGTCACGATACACCATTATTTGTGTAGCTTGTAAGGAAAATCAAGCAAGTGGCTTCGAAGGCACAGTATGGCTCAATCTGGGAATCACCGCAAAACGGCGATATATTTAAACTTAAACGGTCTTTTAAAACGAACGGTCTTAACAACCGTAAGAAAGAGTGAAGAAATAGGGTCCCGATATTCCTATACTTATACGATTCTGATTAATCGTCCCAACGCACAACACGTACATAAAGAAATTTCAAGCGCATGTTAATATTTTGCCGCCATATTGGTTTTCACTTTAACTCGATCATCGGTTATGTCGATGCCATTTTTCATTCCCCGATGCCGTCGACTTAAGCGGTTTCGACTGTAGTAGTAAAATTTATGTTAGTGCATTTCTGAGCTCAGTTTTTATTCTGACCCTTGTAGAGTTCCCTGGTTACAGCGACTGTTGACCTACACAGCATTCCAGGCAGGAGAGAACTGCGCTGCGTCCATCTTATCAATGGTGGTCTTCAACTCACAAACTCCTCAGCAGGTAAGACTCCATAGCAATTCATTCTTTCTCCTCTGATACTTTTTACTTTCTCACTAAATGGCACGCCAGGCCTATATACTTGTTACTTTGTCCCTAGATGGCACGCCTGGCCTATATACTTGTTACTTTGTCCCTAGATGGCATGCCTGGCTTATATACTTGTTACTTTGCCACCTGTAACTGAACCCTGGTATTGTAATTAAATGAAATGTTCCATGCCACATCGAACAGAACCCTGGTATTGTAATTAAATGAAATGTTCCATGTGACCTCTAACTGAACCCTGGTATTGTAATTAAATTGAATGTTCCATGTCACCTCTAACAGAACCCTGGTATTGTAATAAATGAAATGTTCCATGTGACCTCTAACTGAACCCTGGTATTGTAATAAATGAAATGTTCCATGTCACCTCTAACAGAACCCTGGTATTGTAATAAATGAAATGTTCCATGTCACCTCTAACTGAACCCTGGTATTGTAATAAATGAATTGTTCCATGTGACCTCTAACTGAACCCTGGTATTGTAATAAATGAAATGTTCCATGCCACCTCTAACTGAACCCTGGTATTGTAATTAAATGAAATGTTCCATGTCACCTCTAACTGAACCAACCCTGGTATTGTAATTAAATGAAATGTTCCATGTCACCTCTAACTGAACCCTGGTATTGTAATTAAATGAAATGTTCCATGTCACTTCTAACTGAACCCTGGTATTGTAATAAATGAAATGTTCCATGTCACCTCTAACTGAACCCTAGTATTGTAATAAATGAAATGTTCCATGCCACCTCTAACTGAACCCTTGTATTGTAATAAATGAAATGTTCCATGTCACCTCTAACTGAACCCTTGTATTGTAACTGAATGAAATGTTCCATGCCACTTCTAACTGAACCCTGGTATTGTAACTGAATGAAATGTTCCATGCCACCTCTAACTGAACCCTGGTATTGTAACTGAATGAAATGTTCCATGCCACATCTAATAGAACCATGGTTATCTTCCTCAGCTCGGCAACTTCTATCGGCTAAAACAAGGCATGGAGTTGGTCTTTCCCTCAGTAACCCGGTCAGCTCTGGTCCTCATTTTTAACAAACTGGAGTCGTCGGCTTCGTCTTTACTTCCCTCACCAGCAGGCACTAACCAGTCGCCCGCAGCTACAACAACAGTCTCAGCACCGACCTCTCCCACTCACATGTTGCTGGCCTTGAGAAATCTGGAGAGAATTGTGAATGTGGAGAGGGTGAAGATCAACAAGACAGCTGTGTCCAACAGGTAGTACTTGAGTGAATGTGAGGACACCTGTGTCCAACAGGTAGTACTTGAGTGAATGTGAGGACACCTGTGTCCAAACGGTAGTACTTGAGTGAATGTGAGGACACCTGTGTCCAAAAGGTAGTACTTGAGTGAATGTGAGGACACCTGTGTCCAACAGGTAGTACTTGAGTGAATGTGAGGACACCTGTGTCCAACAGGTAGTACTTGAGTGAATGTGAGGACACCTGTGTCCCACAGGTAGTACTTGAGTGAATGTGAGGACACCTGTGTCCAACAGGTAGTACTTGAGTGAATGTGAGGACACCTGTGTCCCGCAGGTAGTACTTGAGTGAATGTGAGGACACCAGTGTCCAACAGGTAGTACTTGAGTGAATGTGAGGACACCTGTGTCCAACAGGTAGTAATTGAGTGAATGTGAGGACACCTGTGTCCAACAGGTAGTAATTGAGTGAATGTGAGGACACCTATGTCCCGCAGGTAGTAATTGAGTGAATGTGAGGACACCTGTGTCCAACAGGTAGTACTTGAGTGAATGTGAGGTCCCTTTCTTCAACAGGTAGTACCTGAGAGTATGTTTGAATTTTAAAAAATTATTTATTTAAATGACACATATTCTCTAATTTAAAATTTTAAACAAATTGTTTGTTTCAGTGCCATCATTGAGGGATTGCGTCAGCGCCATTCTGTACTGTGTGACTTCCTGCTGTCCCAAGACCTGCATGTCAGCATGTGTTCCCTGCGCATCATGAACATGATTGGCTTCCCGGCCGACCTGAGTACCTCGCTGCTGACCAGATTGTGTGGGGTCATCGCCACATGTTTTTTCTCATCTCTACACATGAAGGTGGATGAAGCTGGTAGGTGGACATTGTACAAATATTATGTGTTGTTGATATGTCCTGTCATTGTCCTTGTCCTGTGCTGTGTGTTCCCCATTGTCCTTGTCATATGCTGTGTGTTCCCCATTGTCCTTGTCATATGCTGTGTGTTCCCTATTGTCATGTGCTGTGTGTTCCCTGTTGTCATGTGCTTTGTGTTCCCCATTCTCCTTGTCATGTGCTGTGTGTTCCCAGTTGTCATTGTCATGGGATGTGTGTTCCTTATTGTCATGTCATGTGCTATGTGTTCCCAGTTGTCATTGTCATGGGATGTGTGTTCCCAGTTGTCATTGTCATGGGCTGTGTGTTCCCAGTTGTCATTGTCATGTGCTATGTGTTCTCATTTGTCATTGTCATGGGCTGTGTGTTCCCTATTGTCATGTGCTATGTGTTCCCAGTTGTCATTGTCATGGGCTGTGTGTTCCCAGTTGTCATTGTCATGGGCTGTGTGTTCCCAGTTGTCATTGTCATGGGCTGTGTGTTCCCTTTTGTTATGTGCTATGTGTTCCCAGTTGTCATTGTCATGGGCTGTGTTCCCTATTGTCATGTGCTATGTGTTCTCATTTGTCATTGTCATGGGCTGTGTGTTCCCAGTTGTCATTGTCATGGGATGTGTGTTCCCAGTTGTCATTGTCATGGGCTGTGTGTTCCCAGTTGTCATTGTCATGGGCTGTGTGTTCCCAGTTGTCATTGTCATGTGCTATGTGTTCCCAGTTGTCATGTCATGGGCAGTGTGTTCCCTATTGTCATTGTCATGGGCTGTGTTCCCTGTAATTTCAAACTGATGGTGTTTTTCTCTTTTCAGATTAATGATTTGTTAAAATTTCTGAATTTATATTCAGGTCCTTATTAATGACAAAATAACTTATGTTTTAAAATTAATTTCACTATACCATATATTTGATCCAGTGTTGTGTCCTATGTCCATCCTGTCCGGATTGGTCAAACTGAGCATTTAGCCCTTGATAAAACTCTGGAGTGCTCCTCTGCACTTGTTAAAATGTAAAAGTAAAATAAAAATTAAAATAATAAATAAGATTGGCTGCAGTCAGATGTCGTCATTTTATTGGCGGCCATTAGTTGTTGTTGTAATGTTATTTGTCCTTATGACCACAGAGCGACCTGACAAACCCAGGCGGATGACCCAGCTCTGTATCTCCTGTGTGGAACAGCTCAGCCGCATGCCCTTCACCAAAAGTTTGTTTATTCACTATCTGGTCGAGGGAGCTGTCCAAAAGGTGAGACCTCCTAGTACCCTCCCCACCCACCTGTTAATTCACTATCTGGTCCAAGGACCTGTCCAAAAGGTGAGACCTCCTAGTACCCTCCCCACCCACCTGTTAATTCACTATCTGGTCCAGGGACCTGTCCGAAAGGTGAGACCTCCTAGTACCCTCCCCACCCACCTGTTAATTAACTATCTGGTCAAGGGAGCTGTCCAAAAGGTGAGACCTCCTAGTTCCCTCCCCACCCACCTGTTAATTAACTATCTGGTCCAAGGACCTGTCCAAAAGGTGAGACCTCCTAGTACCCTCCCCACCCACCTGTTAATTCACTATTTGGTCCAGGTACCTGTCCAAAAGGTGAGACCTCCTAGTACCCTCCCCCACTCACCTGTTAATTCACTATCTGGTCCAGGTACCTGTCCAAAAGGTGAGACCTTTGATGCACACTCCCTCACCCACTTTTTTTGTTTCAACTGGGGGGGGGGGCGGCCAGATGATCAAAAAGAGAATTTTATTGGCTGTATTAACATAGTTGCTGGGAAAGGTACCCTGGAAGACCTATTGAGAGACTTATGCTCAAGGCTTCAGACTCCATTCTATATGTAGGATATTACCCATAAAAGATTAAAATAATTCTTTGCTCTCCTGGTATTATTTGCTGAGTAATTTAAAAAATATGATTGTGATTAAAAAATGTATTTGTGAATTAGATGAATTTGATAATTTGTAAAAATTTGTTGACATTGGTGAATAGGAATAAACTTAGCAAAAGAAAAAAAAATGTTCTTTAATAAATGACAGGTTGCCTTTTGAAAATGTTTATTTTATGTACGAATGAAACGTGTTTTCTAAAACTCTCAATGTCTTAATTCTGTTTTTTTCTTGACAGGAAAATGTCAATTTGTTTGGTGGCAGGTGGTATCCAATAGTCATGGCATCCACCACATCCACAACATCCAGCAGCGTCTCGGATACCGTCTCATTGCTGGAGGAGAACCGCCAACAAAGTCTGTCCATAGCTCTGCCCAGGTTTCACTCCAGCGTGTACCACGGTGGTGTCATACGACAAAGTGTCAAGACACAGCTGCCCAATAAATCGTATTCTAAAGTAGGTCAAGGCACAGCTGCCTGTTTAGCTTCCTTCTAAAGTAGGTCAAGGCACAGCTGCCTGTTTAGCTTCCTTCTAAAGTAGGCCGAGGCACAGCTGCCCAATAAGTTGTAATCTAAATTTGGACAAGACACCGCTGCCCATTAACTTGTACTCTAAAGCAGGTCAGAGCACAACTCTACAGTCATCCACTTACTGGATCAAATGTCAGGCGTCTGAAACTTTTTGATTCGTTTCTCCAGACTCACGTGTCCAGTAACTGCCTGACATTGACCGAGACGTTATGGCTGTGCTGCCGGGAGTTGAACCCATCAAACCCAACAGAGACTCCTCCCCATGTAGCAGGAAGTGAGGTCCCAATGGAGACCAACCATCACATACCCTCAGTAAGTCTTACACACACACAATTAGATTTCTTCTTTTAACTCTTAATGTACCAAAGCGCGGTAATCCGCAGTTTACCGTTTTGTACCAAAGAGCAGTAATGCGTGACTCGATAGAACTCTCTTTAGAAACGAAATTACAGAAAATAAAAACTATTCAGTGCGGGATGAACGATGTTTCCGACTTCCGGCAATGGCGGCTGTTTACCTCGCTAGTGTTATCGCTCGATTCGCGATGTTTTTTGGAAGTTTTTACGTTTTTTTTTTCGAGGATGCGATTTTGCTATACTTTATTACTAAAATAATAGTACTAAACTACAGGTAAAAATAGTTTTAAACTCAAAACGGTCTTTCGGATACATAAAATAACCATTCTTATTCTAAAAGATGACGTCAGTATGACCATAACAGGCCTGCCAACCCTCCCGATTTTTTCGGGATTATACGGATTTTTTACCCATGCTTACAAAATCCCGATAAGACCCTTAATCTCCCGATTTTACGAAAAAAAATAAAAAATTCACCATGAAAAATCCGAATGCAAAAAAATTAAAAAAAGAATAAGCCAAAAAAAAATAAGACGACGTGGCAAGACAGGAACTGCTTGATTTATATGATGACTTCCTGTTTTTTCTCCCGCACTTCCGTTATTTAAAGGAACCGCTGTTTAAGTTATTGTGTCATTCTTCACTTGATATTCTATCATCCATCCGTTTATTGGACTTAAAAATAATTCATTGTGTGGTGCCTATTTCAAAGAGGAAGCTTAACGTGACAACATGGATAAATTTTTGAAAAGATCTGCCGGGGCAACAAATGAGGTCAAATCTGACAATGCTGAAACTCCAACCAAAAAAAAAAAAAAAATATGCTCAACGTTTTAGAAAGGAATATAAAAACTGAGAAGCATTCGTTTCTTAGATCATCATCCCGTCGGGAAACATTTGCATTTTGCCATCTTTGCCAAACCCACTTATGCATAGAAAGGGGTGGTTATAATGATATTCAAAAACATATAACTACTAAGAAACATGCAGCTGCAGCTAACAGCATTGACAGTGAAACTACAAACTAATGCACTTTTGGAAAAGCTGAATGAGAAGTCAAGAAAAGTGGTTGTAGAGCACCTAAAGTCTTTCTATGTTGTAGCTCTCAAGTATATGAAAGAGAAATTTCCACTATCTGACCCACTCTACCAGCATGCCAAAGTGTTAAATATGAATTGGAGAGATAGTGGTACCTTTGCTGACCTTCAATTTTTTTAAAAAGAAAATGTCCAATGACCTGTTCACTGGACTCCTTTGAGGAACAATTCAGGAAGTACCAGATTATGGACCTACCAAAGGAAGTGGTTACCTCAACCAGGTCGGATGAACAGTGACACTTCCTGAAAAACTTTAAAAATCCAATAACAGACCAAGTGGAGTTAAAGGATTTGGCTACTGCCATGCTTGCAGTGTGCTGCATTCCCCACAGCAATTTTTTCTATTGTCAAGAAAAACTATACAGAGTCAAGGGCCTCTATGAAAGTGGAGACTCTGTTTAATTTGTTGGTCACCAAAGTTACCAATTGCCATGGCAACTTACATATGTCCAAAGAGTTGTTGGGCAAATGTAAAAAGGCCACAAGAGAAATGTTGTCAAACTGAACACATGCAAGTTGTGTACATATGTAAATAATGATTATTCTGTTCTGTGCATATGTATATATGTACATTTGTAATGATGTTAATATTCATTCTGTGGACTATTACATGAAAATGAAGGTAAATGATTATTTCTTTAACTTTTAATTATTTAACTATTGTTAATTAAGTGTATAGATTTAGACCACGGCGCTAATGACTTGCGATCCCGACTTGCGCGCGCACCATCTACAGATTTTTTGGGGGGGCAAGTTGGCAGGTCTGCCATAATAATATAAATGGATTTTACGCAATTTTTTAAATTTTATAACCGGTTGATCGCAATTCGGGAAATTCTTACGGTACTGAGGCGGAAGTTTTCCGAAAACCTTATGGCACATTAAGAGTTAATGTAGGCATTATCACTGTTTGTTGCTTTCTTGTTGACTTTGGTTGTGGTTATGGGCGTAAGTTTCTGGCTATGAGTCGTAATGAAATTTTACTGCTTAGTAAAAAAAAAATAGTTTATGAATTCAAGTTCTAAATCAGTTTGAAAAATTGCTGCCATTCGTACAAGTTTTCTTATGATATAGTCATAGTTCTCTTAAAGTCATCGCTCTCTTAAAGTCATAGTTCTGTTAAATTCATAGTTCTGTTTAAGTCATAAATCTGTTAAAGTCATAGTTCTGTTAAATTCATAGTTCTGTTAAACTCATAGCTCTGTTTAAGTCACAGATCTCTTATAATTACAGTTCTCAGAGACCGTTAAAAGAAAAATCTTCAAGTTTGTTTGTGTGTGTGCAGTACTCATACATGCTTAGATTAAATGTTTGAAAAAAAAATCTATTCATTTCTTTAAGCGTACTTTCACAGCACCTGAACATTTGTGTTTGCCCTAATTCCTTCATTTGTTAAACATTTGTGTTTGCCCTAATTCCTTCATTTGTTAAACATCTGTGTTTGCCCTAATTCCTTCATTTGTTAAACATCTGTGTTTGCCCTAATACCTTCATTTGTTAAACATCTGTGTTTGCTCTAATTCCTTCATTTGTTAAACATCTGTGTTTGCCCTAATTCCTTCATTTGTTAAACATCTGTGTTTGCCCTAATTCCTTCATTTGTTAAACATCTGTGTTTGCCCTAATACCTTCATTTGTTTATTCTTTTAAACTGTATTTTGAGCTTTCGCTAAGAAATTAATTTTATTCAAAATATTTTAAATTTGCTCACTGTCTTTCTAAAATATGTAGCCATTTTTAAGTACTTATGCATAAATACATGTATTTATCTATAGGGGCCTACATATCATTAAATATTTTTATATCATAAAATTTAATGCCCAGAATTCATTTTTTACCTCCAAACCAAAAAGAGACTTTGTTTACAACTGTTTTCAGGGTGTATCATTAAGACAAGTCATTAGTGAAAGTTCAGCCCGTACGCTGGGCTGTGTTATTGTGGACATATTGACCCTGGACTCTCTATATAACGACATACATTGGCAGGACCCAGACTTTAGAAAAGTTACCACAGAGAGGTATGTTTGATGTGGCATGAAATTTGTTCAATGTGAAAACCATCTTCATTCAGTAACAGAAAAGCAAACAAGATTGTGTAAACATAACTGAACTGACTGTACAGGTAATGAGATCACATCGAAGTATGGGGTCATATTGAGGGGAGGGGGAGTTATATTTCCACTTGAAATTTTTTGTTTGATAAGAAATTTATTACAAAATTTAGAGAGGTGACATTTTTTAAAACTGGGTCCTTAAAATACTGTAAGTGGTTTTTCTTAATACCATCCCAGGTATTGCCGGGTATATGCTAGTAAATTTAACATAATTCAGTTACAAGGGAAGGGCCCACCTGAACAAAGGGAATCATGACCGAGCACCATGTTTTAACTGTTGTTATTCTTACTACCACTATAACTCTTGCCTCCGACAGGGACACAATGGTGTGGAAGAGACTGGAAGAGCTCCCGTTACTCTGGAACATCATCCAGGAGTTTAGTTCAAGTTAGTAGATGAGATTATCTTATTTTATATGTTACAGACGCTCCTTCTGTACAGAAGATTATTGCGTACATCTTCCGCGAGGGTCAAGTACAGCTGACCAATTAGTTACGCTTTTGTAACAATTAATCCCCCCCCCCCCCNNNAAAAAAAAAAAAATTAAAGTTGATTCTAATAAAGCTCTCACATGATATAAATGTGTTTTTCTTGTGTGTTGACTCTATACAACAGGTTGTGTTTTCTTGTTTTACTTGAGCCCCGTGCTGAGGTCATTGATGGCCGTGATCATGAATCACCTTGAGGTGTCCAGGGAGACGTACATGAAGAACTGCCCCAAGCAGTTTGAAGGGGCAGTTAAGCTTGTCTACTGTCTGACCCAGGTCAGTTCATCCTTATGTTTATGAAATGCTATTCTTGTTGTTTTAAATCTCATATTAGATTTTTTTTATTTTAATATTTAAATTTAGACCCTAAAATCATGGAGCTCATTATTTATGATAACAAAGTTTGTTATAAATTTTTTTAGGGTTCCCTAGTTCCCCCACCCTTGTCCAATGTTTCTGAGTTGTTCCCCTTTGTTTCCCCTTATGAGGGCTACCTTCTCTTGCTTGGCTTGTGGCGATACATTAAGGTAAAATTTTGTACATCAATTAAGTGTTTTGTGTACACTTTCAATAACCAAAAGATTTTCTTAATTTCTTGCATGATGAAATCTGGATGTTAATGATACTGTTTGAAAACATCTTATTAAGCTGAACTCTAATAGATGTCTAACCATTTTATGTTATTTCCAGGACAATCCTCCCTCAGAGTTTGAAAAAGAAGTCAAAAGCAGAAGTGAGTTCTAACACATTTATCTCAGTTTGTCTTTAAGCAACATAATTTTTTTTTCCACAAGTTTGTGACATTTTAAAATGTTTAATTAAGTATGAGTTGTTTTTTTATTATATCTGTTTTGTGTTTGGCATTATTAGCAAGCACTGAGCTGAACCTAAGTATGAGTTGTTGTTTTTTTTATATATATCTGTTTCAGCTTGTGATGCTTCTCACATGTTTGTGGTCAACTCTATCATACATGCCAACATTCAACACATGGGCCATCTCTGTCCAAGAATCTTCAACATGTGAACATACACGCCAACATTCATCACATGTGTCATCTCTGTCAAAGAATCTTCAATGTCAACAACTTTTTTTTTTAGCATTCACTTGTGTAATAGTTTAAAAAGCAATTTTAAACATAGCTGCCAGGTATTATTTTATTTAAAATTCTGGCAAGGAGTGTTATTATATGTTTATATTTCAATATGTATTTTCATTGTTTTAAAAAAAAAAATCATCCCGACAATGTACACATGTAAAGTAATTGGCTACTTTTGATAACATGTCAACTCTTTGTAGGGATAAAATACCAATGTTACATTTGTATAGTGTTAAATGTGTTCTGTTGATGCACACTTCATGATAACTGAATGTGTTCAATTGATGAACACTACAAGAATATGTTTATATGACACCTTATGTAATAATAAATAATGTTGTTGCTTGTACAAAGTAAATTTATTTCAAATGAAATACAGAACAAATAAAAGTTTTTTTTCTTATATTTTCTCATATAAAACAAAGTGTAAAGGGATACAAACTCACAAAGGGTTACGTAGTAGTAAATGTAAAATAAATAACTCTGTCAATGTCATGTCATCTTCACAAACCAACTCATTTTAAAAAAAAAAAAAAAAAAAAAGATGAAAATTTATATAAATAATTACAACTCTAAAATAAGTTCTTTCTGTAACAATTGGTCAAAGAGATGAATAACTACAGCTTTTAAACAAGTTGTTGTATAAATACTAAATAGTGTAAGGGTTTGAAGGAGGGAACAGTCACATTACAGTTATCAGGCAGTCATTTTTAAACATCTCTCATTTCAAATGAAAACGTATTTATTTATTGTGTTACGCAATAATTAATGGTTGATTGGGTTGCTGTTTTTTTTGTGCTACTGAAAAATATTTCCCACCCCACCCCTGGCCCTTTAATTTTTGTTTAAGGTCTAGAAGTCTGTTTATAAAGTCAGCATAAAAGATACATCAAGTACATAATCAATTGGCTTGAAACGACTTCAAAATACTTAAATGGAAGTCTAGTTTTGACAAATAACTAGCCACAACACTGTCTATTATTATGAGGAAATAGGAATTAGAAACATAAAAGTTATAATGATGTTCATCACTATCAATGTAATATAAAAAAAAAAAACTAAACTAAAATCATTTAAAAGAAAATTATTTTTCCTCACTATTGGCAAAAACAGTAAATAAGGTGATATTTTTTTTTATACATTTAAAAAGTTCTAAAACAAAATTTATCATCACATATTTAATTATCAAACCCATGCAAATGACAAGCTCCTACTATGTCCAGCCCTTCAAAACATTTAGTGTCAGAATAGCTTCGTGTAATTCACGAGGTCAACAAAAGTAATGGATGGAATATATTTCATAACATCTGAAATTGTGAAGTTGTAAACATAATTTATTTGATGCAAGCTGCTGTAAAATACTAAAACTGACAATCATGTAAAAAATCAGCAAAAAATGGCATGAGCTACCTTATGCTATTATTCTTTAAAAATGACATGTTTCTAACTTTGAAAATATTAATCTTCCCATACAACGGGTACAAATTTTGATTTGATTTTACTATCAATGAAAAAATAAAATTGACAATATTTTCATTCCTTTCACATCCACAATCATCTAGTTAAGAGCATTTATTATTCAACAGAGAAAGCAATAGATAAAGAGTTAGAGGTAAAGAGGGTAGAATATCTTGACATTAACTGTTGTTTAGTGACCCATCTGTTATAATGTAAACACATTTTTAAAAACAAAATTAAAATCATTCACAATTTATTTTAAAAAACTTTTTAACTATAAATTGTTGATGATAGCATAAAAAGGTAATTGCATTGATGAAAACAGTCACGTGGTTTGTGGTTTAAATGTTCTGAACAACCATAATTAGCAACGCAGAAAAATGATGGGGAATTTGTAAGAAAGTTTTGCGAAGCCACTTAAAAGAAAGTGAATAAATTATGTTAATATCAATAATAAAAGAAAAAGAATGAAATGGACCAAGGATAAGGGCAGTTGATTAATATGAAATTAATTTTTAAAAATTAAAGATTTATAATATTCATATATATATATTACATAATTTACAATAATAAATGAGACTCTTATATCATTGCACATTGCCAGAACTTCGAATATATCATTGGGGGAAAAAAAGGATGAGGTCTATGGGATTAAATCTATAGCATTTTTCTTTTTAAAAAACATGGAATAGTAGGGATGGGAAATGTTAAATTACATTTATTTTCTCTTTTTCTATGTGAAATGTTTATTGACAACCTGAATGTATTAATGTGATGTTTGTCAAATTGGTGGGATACCGGTTGGTGACCTTGTCATTTATTTATTCTGCTCTCATTTTCAGTTCATACATTTAAGTTTAAGTACACTGTCAATTTTTGTGGCTTAACGGCATAAACAGTTGAGCAATCAATTAGGAGTGACTTGACTGTATGGCACACACAGCTCACAAGCATACATGACACACACGATTTCAAATATATCTATGTGCTGCCTAATTGTTTCTTACTTTATCAAGACTGACACTACGGGCTCTTGCACACAATGTCCAAAGCAGATTGCTCACTAATGAATTTTTATAGCAGTGATATTTAATGTGTTAAAATGAGTTTGGATCATTATGGCTTATGATTAAAATTTACTATGAAATATACTCACCCCCCCCCCCCCTTTTCACAACATGTTCAAAGTTCAGAACTTCAATTTTACAATTATAGAATCAAATAGAGTTTCAATATTTTAAAAGATTATTTTTTTTGTTTTCCCCAAATTACAATTCAAGAAACACTATCAGGAAATTAATACAAGTAATTCTAAACCTTTGAGGAACATAAAATACAAACTGAATAAAACTAGATTTCTGGTACAATACTAGAAATAAGAGAAACAAAACTGAGGAAACACCTGGAGCCTAAAGATAATGTTCATAATAAATGACAAAACTGATTTGCCTTGGTTTTATTTCTCACATAAATATGCATTTGTATTTTTTTCTTATATTCATAGACAACTGTCATATTAATCCCAGAGTCTCAAATAATACCCTACCCTAAACTGAAAATGAATGAAGAAAAGACAGAGGTAATCCTCATCGGAACCAGACACAAATTGTTAAATGTTGGGGGTACCAACTCGCTAAATATCATGAATTGTCAGGTCCCTTTAGCCGACAAGGTGAGGAACCTCGGTGTGATCTTTGACTGTACACTGTCATTTGACTACCACATATCCAATCTATGCAGAGGTCTATACCTTCAATTACGTAGATTAGGCCAAATAAGACCTTACCTGTCCACTGACTCTGCAAAAACATTGGCAGTTGCCCTAATACTATCGAGAATGGACTACTGCAACGCACTACTCGCCGGTCTGCCCGAAGACAAAATTGCCAGGCTCCAGCGTATTCAGAACAGTGCCGCACGCCTGGTTATGTGCAAATCGAAGCGGGTCTCAGCAACCGCCCTTCTTCGCTCCTTACACTGGCTACCTGTTAAGGCAAGAATCGAATACAAGATCGCATCAATTTGCCACCAGTGTTTAAACAACAAAAGAATGCCATTGTACCTGAGTGAGCTCATTTCACCATATGTGCCACAAAGAGACCTGCGTTCAGCGGATTCCTCATTACTTGCTGTGCCGCGTTCTTCCCTCCAGATGTGCGGAATGAGAGCTTTCTCATCATTTGGCCCGAAAGTGTGGAACTCACTTCCCCTCGGGCTTAGACAGACCGCCTGCTATGACAATTTTAAAAAGAACCTAAAAACTCACTATTTTAATACCTACCTCTAGGAATTGTAGAAATTGTTTATCTTGTAAATAGTCTGATTTTTCATACGTGTTATTACCTCAGCCATTTGTTTGAAGCGCATTGAGCCTACATTATGTTTGTTAAATGGCGCTATATAAGTGTTATCATTATTATTATTATTATTATCCTCAGTAGGAGTTTTGCAAGCACCATTAAATATACAGAGAGCAATATCAAATGTCCAAACATTTCAAACATTAACAGCACAACATATCTCAGTCAGGTAATGACTACAGCAAGATGCAGGGACTACTTCAAAAGGTTAAACTTCACATGCTGGTAATTCTCATAGTAGTGCTTCATATGTGGACATTACACATGTAACAGGGGAAAATGAGCACATCAATATTGTTGTAAAATTGTTAAATGTACAAGTCAATAAAATATCAGACCATATTTAAACAAAGATGTATAATTGATGAACAAAGAAGTTGAGTAGGTTGCTAATCCGATTGTCATAGAAACAAATATTGCTGGTGGATTTGTTTAGAGTCTTGTTCTGTGGCGTGAAATTCAAATATCTTATTTCCTATTTATTATAATGAGAACATTTTACAGGTTTACAAGTATGCTGTTAAAAATTACACTGGCTTGATATATAAACCCCAACTTGACATATGAGCCTTGAATTGACATAAACCTTGACTTGACATTTAAACCTTGAATTGACATAAATCCTGACTTGACATAAACCTTGACTTTACATATAAACCTTGACTTGACGTATAACTCCTGAATTGACATATAAACCCTGACTTGACATATAAAACTTGACTTATAAACCCTGGCTTGACATATAAACCTTGACTTATAAACCCTGACTTGACATATAAACCTTGACTTGACATATAAACCTTGACTTGACATATAACTCCTGACTTGACATATAAACCCTGGCTTGACATATAAACCTTGACTAGACACATAAACCTTGACTTTACATATAAACCCTGACTTTAGACCTTGTATGATCTGGCCAGTCACAGAAAAACAAATGTTAAGAGGAGATATTCTTTTATGAACAGTTTAAAAACATTACCTTTCCATAAACAATCAAATTTAACCGTCAGTGTGTTAATTCTGCTAATATACACTAATTTGTTTACCACCAACCAGTAAACAAAAAGTTGACTATCATAGGGTCAGCACATATGATGTTGAGCATGCATTAAAAAAATGGTTCTCTTATCCAAATGACATAAACTAAAGTAAGTAAAACAAAATTCAAAAGGTTTAAAAGTACAATAAAACTTAAGAAGAAAGAGCTTCTTGTAACTTATAAACGAAATAATAAAAAAAAAAATTATCAAATATTTTTTTCCACAATATTATGTAACTCTCATTTTAAAAATGCACAACTCCAAAATGTTCCACTAAAAGCGTCAAAGTTTAAAGATATTATGCATACTGACCAAATGGACTCAATACCCTTGGTGTTACTGTTTCAAATATATGTGTGTAAATATATTATCTTTGACAACATCAATTAAATGTATTCTAAGTTATACAGCAAACAAAAATTCAAATTTTAACAAGATCAGCTCCTGGCTGTGGTGGCTATAGTACAAATAAACAACAATAAAATAATAGAAACTTAAGTATGTAAGGAAGTGTGTGATCATAGCAGAGATGTGCCAGAGAAAGTGCCTGGTCATCAAAGAACATGTTTCATCTCACCAAACAAAATCCTTAAATAAAGGGGGAGTAACTAGGTCAAGTGCTCTGTACACTTATGCGGAGTGGGGGGGAAACAAGAAGCGAAATAAAACAATTAAACATGATCAATCCGTGCTTACATTGAAATGCAAAGGCAGACATCAAATAAAATGTCGTCAGTACCGTCATGTTGTTTTGTTCAAGACTAGCCATGTTTTTTACCACTACTTTTAGAACATGCTCTATTTACAAATCAAACCAGATACACCAAAGATGTTTTTAGATTTTAAAAGAAGTACCAATGTCTCTCAAAATAATAATAATTAAAGCTGTCACTGATAACATCAACCACATTTGTGTGTACCACCAAGTTTAACAATGTACCAGCCTACAAGAAAATACACCCATAACAACTACGTCTTCCTCCCACCCACCCACCAAATATTGCACATTTGGTCATGTAAAAAAAATATTTAAAAAAACAACATGAAATCAATTTTTTAATCCACATGCCTTTGTTGTCTTGGTGCAAAGTTAATTTCATGATGTGGTAGTGCGAAGCCTCTCAGAGGCCATGACCTACACTCAAGACAAAACAGTAAAAACTAGCAGCCGATAGTCCTTGATTACACAACTGTCTTCTTTAGCACTGTACCCAAAGTTCACAGCAAACCATTTTATTCCACATAAAGAATTGAAGTTCAATGGGGCTCATTATAAGCTTGGCAATGTCTTACTTAGCTGGCTGAACAAATAAAGTAACACATTTCTGACTGAAGAATTGAACCAATAAATTACACAATTAAATTTGAAGACTAGTGGCTAGATTGGTGGGAGATGATCCATCACATGCTTTATTCTTCCTCTGTACAGCTGGATGACTGGGGTGTCTGCACAGGAGGCTGATGGTTTGGTACTGGACGATTAGGTGGTGGCGAAGTCACGGATGTGGTCATCATCGTTGTAGTCCCAGCAGCATTTGAAACTGGCGGAGCTCCGTCTGCGAGGATCACGGCTCCTTGTGTCGCTGCAGCAGCCTGTTCATTAGCAAGCATGGCCGAGTATGTAATTTGGGCGTACTGGAATGAAGGGGATTCCCGACCAGTTATGTTTTGTATGTGTTGATGGTGTTGTAGAGCGGAAGGGGGAGCCGTCATGTACTGGAACTGCTGGAGCTGGTACTGGTGCTGTTGCATTTGCTGCTGGTGCTGCTGCATTTGCTGCTGGTGCTGCAACTGTTGGTGGGTCAGCACAGAAGGTGACGACGACATGGGGACTAGAGGGTCAGCGGTGGCACCAGAGACAGAAGAGGACGCCTGACTCGAGTGGGACAGTGAGTGGGACTGATGCCCCCCCACAGAATGGGGTGGTGGGAGAGAGGGTATGTATTGGTTGGGGGGAAATGTAGGCACTCCTCCAAAGTGTGGGGGCTGATGATTGTATTGACTGTGGGGTGCATTGGTGAACTTCATACCTGAAAAAAAAAGTAAACAATGATAAGTGTTGATCTTACACTAATTTCATTATAGTTTATGATAATAACCAAAATTAATGTGGAATCATGATTTCTCATCACACATTTCTGATTGATAAGCTTTTAAATTTAAATAACTTAGTAGATTAGCACCTATGTGGTATTATGCTGAAATAGCCCTTGCAGTTAACTCCCCGGCTCAAAATTTCGACCCGCCTCGAACCCACCTGAACTAATGACTCCGTAGTTATGCTGCACAGTGTTACCCATGTGAGGGTTGTATGGGATGGCATTGTGAAAGGTGTTGGGGGGCACAGCCGTCATGGGGTAAGCCACTCCTCCTCCCATGCCATCATTGACCGGCGCCCGCTGATAGCCTGCAGAGTTGGGGTGCTGGGGGAGCTCATTCGGGACCCCTGTGGGGGGCCGGCGCCTGCGACACAAGCAACATATCAGGACAAGGATCACAAAACCTGCAATTTGAAGAAAGAAAAAACATGAAGTAAGTCAAAGGGCAATATGTCTACTAACTGAATAAGTTAAGCCAAATTAACTCATTCGCAACTAATGCGACTGAATGCGACATACCCCCCTCACTACTAATGCGCCCGAATGCGACATGCCGTCTACCAACGCTCATACATCACGCGATCTCGCGAGAAGCATCGTTACCGTGCGAATAGCCTTCAATAGCTCTTCACTTTTTGTAAAGTAGAAACTAGAAACCTCGCTGATTTCGTTAAAAAAAAAACCGGATGTATATATTTGTAGCCGAGTGGTGGCTAGATTTGTTAGTTTGAATTAACAAATAACACAATGCAGATAAGTGGAGGTCTATAGTTGTATATAATGGTAATGTTTTATTTGACTTCTCTCTAAGGCTGCATGAAACACAGTTTACAATCTTCTAGCAACTCCTCACTACAGACTACTACTCCTGACCGCTGACTACTATCTCACACACTCGCTCTGCAACAACTACACTTCCTCGTGCAACTTTACGTTCAAAACAATGGTAACGGCCCCTTCCCCCCGTCACGGGTCACTGCCCATTGGCTGTACGCTGCCCCATGGCCATGGAGCACGCACATCAATGGTTCTAAAAATAGTAAGATGCGGGGCACACTGCCACATCTCCCCCGTGCTTTTGAAATCCAGCGCCCTCGCTGGTGTAATTTATAAATCGGGCCCGAATGTTTTTTGCTTTAAGTTACATCAGTAGGAGTTTACTCGAAGAGCATTTCTAAAACATGTAGTTGAAAATAGAACAACATATAAATGTCAATGACTTGATTCGGATAAGATTGTCCCTGAGTCATTGTTAATGTGGTAACTCATAATGCCCGCTACCTCTGCATCATGAGTGATCTTCGCGGCTTAGGTTGGGGAGGTTGTTTCACATCTATTGATTGGTCAGTTACATAGCCAAGGTCTTCTGGAAGCTCAGTGCACTCTGGCTTTTTGACCTGATTAGTGAGGATGTGCTTGGGCACGTGGTCATGGTGTGTTATCACACCCATTTGACCTTTGGATCCGCGACCCAGGTCATCCCTGCCTTGAGCCCGTTCGGCCTTGACAGGTTGTCTTAACACCGTGCTAGCTGGTCTATAGCTGTTGGTGTTGTTACATTCAGTCGAGGGATTCTTCCTAGGCCGGTATTCCTGTCTCCTGGGTCGAATAAGGCCCATGTGAGAATCCCTTGTGACTTTACTGTTGCCAGATGGCGGCACCCGAACATGCCTTGCCTTGCCATTGAAGCACTCCCCTGTGGGGAATGGTCGCTGAAGGTCATCTTTCCGCGGGATTGTCTTAGTCACTACTAATTTAGTGTGCCGTGGTATCTCTTGAGTTTGAGATCCACTGTTGAACCCCCACCGAGTCGAAGGGTTACGGCGTTTGGTTGGCCGTTCTTTGATCTCGCCGCGGTAGGCCGTTTCACAGTGCGAGTCCTCACGGCGCCTATGTGTATTAGGTGACCTGTTGCGCCTCACACAATGTGGCTTCCACGTTGGGTGCTGCCACTTATGCGTGTTGAGCCTGGTCGACAGGTTCTTGTCATCTTTGAGATACGAATAAGGTGACGCTGTCTGGGCCACTCTTTCCTGGTAACCAGGTCGAACTGGGGTTGTCAGGAATGGAGGTGAGTCGTGCTGGTGAGCGAGGTATTTCCTCTTAGCACGGCACTCAACCTCAAAATGACCCTTTCTGTCACACCACAGACATACCTGTTGTAGGTGACGGGATTTCCGCTTCTTGGACTTGGGATGTCTGGGTGCTGGTGGACAGTTGTCATCTTGGTGCTGGCGTATAGACTGATGGAGCCTATCGGCTACAGCTGCTACCTGCTGGTCTATGTGGGCCATTAGTTGTTGTGTTACCTGTGACCAGTCAGGGAGAGGTGCTGCTGAGAGCTGTGCAGTGGCGGCGAAATCACAGAAGTCTTCTCTCATCCAGCGTTGAGCTTCTTTAATGACATCGTCAAAGGTGCTGCGAGTGTTTAGCCTGACGTAAGCTTTCACATCACGTCGCAAGGCTCCCGGCTGTAGACCTTGAACAAATGTATCCCGCAGTATGTCAGATGCAAGGATACCTGTCCGTGCTGTGTTGGCTAAGGTAAAGAGATTACGCATAGTAGACGCGTAGTCCTCTACCGTCTCACCTAAGCCTTGCTGCCGTTTGAAGAAAGCAGAGGCCAGGGTGATGCCATCACGTTGATCTCCCCAGTTCGTCACTATAATGTGCAGCAGTTTTTCTGGGGTGTTGATCTCTGACGGCGCCCGATCTAGGATGTCCTGTCGGGCACGCCCCTCCAAGGCGCCCAGTATCCAGGTGACAGCTGAGGCTGGAGGCACAGGCTGTAGCTGTAGTAGCAGACGTACCTCTTTAACGAACTGCTCCGCTCCGCCGTCACCTGTGAACCTTGGTAGCTTGGGTAGTCTTGTGAACTGTAACTGTTCTACTTGTTCCATGGCTTGAGAATTTCAAACACTTCACTATTTAATTTATATTTATCACCAACTATCCTCACTGTAATCCTGCCGACGACGCCAAAATTATGTAGCCGAGTGGTGGCTATATTTGTTAGTTTGAATTAACAAATAACACAATACAGATAAGTGGAGGACTATAGTTGTATATAATGATAATGTTGTATTTGACTTCTTTCTAAGGCTGCATGAAACACAGTTCACAAACTCCTCACTACAGACTACTGACTACTGACTACTGTCCGCTGACTACAGACTACTATTTCACACACTCGCTCTGCAACAACTACACTTCCTCGTGCAACTTTTCGTTCAAAAACAATCGTAACGGCCCCTTCCCCCCCGTCACGGGTCACTGCCCATTGGCTGTACGCTGCCCCATGGCCACGGTCAAGGAGCACGCACACCAATGGTTCTAAAAATAGTAAGAAGCGGGGCACACTGCCACATTTAGAATTTATATAGCGCAGTGCCCCAGCAAGCAGCTGGGCTCACAGCAAGAATAAAAGTTATCAACATTTAAGGGAATCTATTACAAAACTTTTATTGCACTAATTAATTTTTCGACTAAGTTTTTCACTGACCTTAAGCTTTTGCGCCCAGATCATGAGCAAATCAAAAAGGTCATGTTTACATTTTACTGGGTCAGTGTGGTCGTAAAAAGAATTGATTGTGTCAACAGCTGTGACACCCACAGGTGGTAAACCGTTTACTTTGTCCTTAGTATCACCACAAGACGTTTTCAATGCCTTATCAGCAAGTTCCAGTAGCCTACAAAAATTGATATAAAAAAAAAAGCTAATCTAAGATAAGCTGACAAAATGCCCACAAAATAATTCAAGGATCAATATCTGTACCAAGTATTACCTGAATGATTTACAGATTTCAAAAATAGTCACACCTTCACGCACTTTAAAAGGGCCATTTTTCATTTTTTTTCCAACCGCACCAAGAGCTTGGCCAAGACATGCTCCTGTAAAGCTGCGAGTACCTTTAAATTAGAAACATCATGATTATTTTCTACATTGGTTCATTTAAAATCTTTAAAAAGCACAAGGAAAAAATAGGAAAATCTTTTTAAATAAAATTAAGTACTTCTCCCAATTCTTTTATCTTAAAAATAACAAATTATACACTGGTTTGAACTTAAGTTCACTTAATACAAATAGCTGTGCAATTTCAGCTTTAATTACAAACAAATGTTGAATGTTTAACTTAATCTTGACTAATCTAAAAATAAAAGTATGTTATAGTAGGCAACTATTGTTCATTAACAAAGATCTATCTCACTATACATTTTTAATAAGCATTTAAATGGATTCTTAAATTTTTTGTATACAAATCACCTGTTATAATTTCATATTTCAAAGTTTGTCTCAAATCTTTCCATTGCTGACTTGCAAATATCTCAGCCCCTTCTCTACAATGCAGAGCCTCCAAGTAACGTGTGCTCCCTCTGCCAAGTGCTTGACCTAAGTGAGACAACTCAACACCACAGAACCAGCCCTGTAAGTGAAAAGCCAGTAAATTAAAGGAAAAGATTAAAAGTACATCATATTATCATTAGAACAAAAGTGATTTTAAAATTCTCAGTGAATTTTTTTTAAAGTATTTAAAAACAAATTATGAAAACAATTTTAATATTATTTTGAAGTTTATTTTTCTCATCAGCAAGCATTTCAGTATTCAAATTTAAATTTTATATTTGATCGCAAGTTTCAGTTCCACTTTTTTTTCTCCCAAACAAAACCATTAGAATATACTCTTGGACTCACCAGATCAATAACACTGGCCTCTTCTATAATTTGAGGATTGCCAGGTGAGAAAAACTGTTCATCCTTTGAGATAAACACAACCAGAAGTATATTGTGTTTGGCCTGCTCTCCCCTTTCTCTTTGCGACAGTTCATACCATGCGCAATTTAGCAACGTGATAGATAAAATAGATTTACATTGATCTGGAGAAACAGTAAATTATTAAAGATGAAAATAAAAAAATTGAATCAATAAATAAGTGTAGGAACTTAAATACTTTCTCAGTTATTTTTTTGGAAATAATGTTAATGATTTGCATTTTCTTTGACACCTACTTAAATATATTAATTAAAATCATTAAAATATAAACATAAATTTGAAAAAAACAACATGCAAATCATTCAGTTTTTACAACATTGTGTAAATATATTATAAACTAGATGAACCATCCCATCAGATATAACAAGAAAAAATGGCCGAAGTGAAGAATCTTGACCGTGAAGTCACGACGCTACCGGTTGCTGGAAACAGAGTTCTAAAAATTCTAAAAGGATTTTCACAAATGGAAGATTTTAGGGTTTGGATTAGGCATAGCTTTAGAATTTCGGACCATTGAAGTTTTTAGGGTTTGGGTTAGGTATAGCTATAGAATTTTAATTTTAGCTTTTTTAAGGACATGCCATAACAACAAAGATGGCCGCCGGTAATGACTGTGACGTCATGGTCGAGATTCTACATGTTTACCGAAAAAATAAAAAGATACTCTTAGTAAAATGTTTTTTAAGTGAAACAATTTTTTAAAAGCAGAAATAAAGTACATAAAACTTAAGCAGGCCCCTTAAAATAATATGACAAAATTAAAAACACCTTACTAATAATAATATTAGGCCTTAGGCTCAAGTTGTGCTGGTTGTACTAATTTTCAGTTTTTAACAACTCAAATTGTAAATATTGACTGATTTCCATTTATAAATAAAGAATAAATGTCAAAATTGTCATATCTCATAATTTTTTGTAAAGTCATGTATTAGTAACCACCTTTCAAGGCTTGATCAACCATAACCTTGAATTTTTCACAAACATCAAGCGTCAAGGAAGATGGAACATGCATTAATGTTAATTGCTTCAGCTCTACCAGGCCATTCTCGTGAAGATGAGGTTTGCAAAAATCGCAATCACTACCCTCGAGATTGGCTTTTTGAGTTATTAGCAACTCTAGGCATCTGTGGGCATTATCTGTAGCTACAAAAATAATAATTTCATATAAAAATAAGTATAAAAAATTGTTTCTACTTTAATGAACTAGTTAAAATATTTGTCAAACCTCCGAATCCTGGTCCCAAATTATTTACACTAATAAGAGGAAGTATAGTGCATCAAAGTGTGTTATTTATAGATAGAACACAACAAAAGTCTTATTTATTGTCCGATAACAAGTCAGAAAATACTAGATATTGTAATGGTCACACAGCATTGACAAATAGCTTCAGAAAACGCTATGTTTGTGACAGTTGCCCCACTGAAAGGCCTCTAAATAGTAATAGCTTGCAAACAGAGCACAACTTGTATCACTCTGATACCAGAGTTTACATTTCGCTTGCATCCACAGTCCTTTGATAGTTTCAGTCTAAATGACCCTGCCAGTGTGTGCTGAATAATTGAACTCATGAGCATGCACAACAACTGTGTGATCTTACACTCCATTTTTATGTAAACGACATTCTGATAGCCTAGCCAAGCGTCTGTGACAGCTGTTGTCCCCAGCAACTCAAAATTGGTTAAATGTGTTCCAGTGTTTGTGAAAATACGCTCAAATATGCACTGATTAAGCAACTGCACCAGTAACGACTAATTGTTTCTTACTGGTACGTTTCCATGTGATATCACACACAAAATAATTTGGGACTGGGATTCGCAGGACTGTCAAATACAGTAGAAGTCCTTTAGTCCGGCATCCAACAGTCCGGAATGCCCAATAGTCCGGCATCGCTTCGTAAAATTTTTTAAAATTTTGGTTTTCTCCAAAAGTGCGTCTTTAAAGCAAATAAAAACGCTTTAGAGCTATTCGGGAGTTTTCGGGGTAGTTCAGGGTCATCCGGAAGCGCTTGGTATTGTTCGGAAACAATTAGCGGCCGGCTATTCTCAGCTGTCACAACAAATACAGTAATACAGGTGCAGTGCAGCACAGTTAATCAATCACGAAGCGTGATCGCCATTTTTTGCGCGTTTTTGTTTTGTGTCCTTTCACATCGCAGTAAACTGCGTCTCAGTACTATCTACTGTAATACAGTACATCTGTGGTGACGTACGTAACTTTTGAAACTGTTTATAAACAAAGTGAGTTTCGTATGTTTTACAGTACATGTACATACATTATATGAAATGTAAAATAAACTTTTTTGTATTTGCATACAGTATCTGCAGTTTAATTATTAACCTAATTGTTCTTATAATTACGATTATGTAATTATGTAGTTAAAAAAACAAAGTGCCTTTGTTTTACGGCAAAGCATACACTAAAAAGAAGAGGCAATGCCTGATAGACCAGAATTTTCGGTAGTCCGGCACCGAGCCGGTCACGAACGTGCCGGATTATCGGACTTCTACTGTATTTATATTTTACAAATTTCACTAATTAAAATTTTGATTATTTTCTTTATGATTAGGGGCTACATAAATTATTTATTATATACCTATTTCATTAACATCATTTTGTCCGAGAACCCATCGTAGTCTTTCTTGTGACTGGATTGCAAGGGTAGCATAGTGTATGACATCCATCATAAATAAATTTGATCAGAACAAGACATTTGGAGGCTCTATACAAAAAATAAAAAACATAGTTCACAGTTCAAACAATCAATTTCAAAACAATAAAGATAAATGTAAAGGAAAAAGCAATTTTTATGCAATTTTTTTTTCCATATTTTTATTTACTTAAGTTAAGTGATAATATTACATAGATTTATACTAATTGAACATTAAAATAAAATTTTTAAATTTAAAAAAAAAAACAGTGGGGTAAGGAAAAATTACATTAGTATTAGGTGATAACACTAGGACTAGATTAACATGCTACAACGCGGGACGGCTAAGAGTTTATGTTTGGCAAACTAGGGTGTTACCGGGCGGAAGGTGACAAGCAGCTAACCGCAGAACACATGTTTCCAGAACAACAATGCCAAGGCCAATGCATCAGCAGTTATCCCCGCCCCCAAGGATCATTAGGTTTATACTGATTTCTTCGTGATGAAGTTTGTGTCTGTTTACCGCCCCTTTCTTTGCAATAAAATTAGCAATATTTATGAGGAATTCTGTGGCGTCTAGTTTATTATAATTTATATAATAATATTTTGTTTATTGACACTAAATTGTGAAAGAAAGTCATAATGGTAAAAATGTTGGTAATTACCATACTATAGAGTACATACTATGGACTATGGACCATAGACTAGACAATTCCCTTGTTTCACTATTGACTTGACTATTGATAAGTAAGTATTGATTTTTTTTTTGACAACTGACCGTGAAAATTCTAAGATTAGACTAATCTTGACTTTTCTCACTGAACTGAATTAGACTGAATATAAATAATATAATATAATCAAAGACAAAACAAAGTCAAGTTAAAATTTAAAAAGGCAGCAGCAAAGGAGTGATAATAAACGCTACTAAAAGTACCAAAACTAAAACAGTTTAAGTCTAAGTCTAAAGACCAAAGTCATTACTATAGTCATAGTCTAAAGTCAAACTCAAAGTTTACTAAAGTTAAAGTAGTTAAAGTAAAGTCAGTAGGCCCTACAGCCTACAGTAAAGTAAACAGGCTAAACTAAGCTAAACTTAGACTTAGTACTTAGACTTAACTACCGGGTATTTAAAAAATTAAATAGGTATAAACTTGTTACTTACACTTACACCAAAGGTTTAAAATGTAGCATTAACTTTTCATAAATCTGTTTTAAACTTGAATTAAATCATATTAAATGGTATTTAAATTTCATAATTTACACCAAAATGGTGCAATATTATGTGAGTTAATTTTTAAAAATAATTTGCAAATCTTAGATCATCCAGTTACCGTCATCATAAAATAAATTCATGATAGATTTTTTTAATTTTTAAAAATTGTTTTTGTAATAAAACTGAGCGAAAGAGAAACATCTACTAATTTCAAGAAATGGAAATATAAATCAGACGGATATATTTTAGCAATGTGTGAACGTTTGGTCTGAATTTAAAAGTTCAGAATTTTGTTTGAATTTAAATATAATTTATAAAACATTATTGCATATCAGTCTTGACTCAGTCAGTCAGTTACAAATGCCGTTAGAGTCTGCGCGGTTTACGTTACTAGGCTTAGTATTATGCAAATTATATTTGTTGTGCGTAAGTACCCATTCAGTGGAGAC
>MUZC01004239.1:993135-1006819 GCA_002072015.1 Radix auricularia | reverse complement strand
GTTGATTCACAAGCTAAGATGGTACATGTTCTCAACTGATAGTGTGTGACGGGTGAATCACAATATAAGATGGTAGTGTTGAGGTAGTGTGTGAGGGGTGAATCACAAGCTAAGATGGTAGTGTTGAGGTAGTGTGTGAGGGGTGAATCACAATATAAGATGGTGGCATTGAAGTAGTGTGTGAGGGGTGAGTCAAAAGCTAAGATGGCAGTATTGAGGTAGTGTGAGGGGAGATTCACAAGCTAAGATAATACATGTTCTCAACTGATAGTGTGTGAGGGGTGAATCGCAAGCTAAGATGGCAGTATTGAGGTAATGTGAGGTCAGTGAGGTGTGATTCACAAGCTTTTATAATTAGGCCTGTCAACGGGTACATCCCGGGTACCCGTTGCCGAACAAACTACCCGGGTAGTAAAATGGCGCTTGGGTACCCGTGAAAATGCTACTGGAAAATCTTTAGCCACAGTGTTTGAACTGTGGCTCTTCTGTGTTCAAATTTCGACTTACGAATAATTTATCAAATAAAAACTTTTGATTTCATATATATATATAGGCTTACGTAAAATACGTCTTAACAAGAAAACGCTTAAAAAGAAATAAGTGTTTAGCGGAAATAAAACACGGTCCCGACGAACAACAAAGTATTTTGATACACTTTTTTCCCAGGAACATAAACAAAAATCATTTTAAACAAAAAGGTTTTAGATTTTGAATTATTCCGTTAAGGAAAATAAAACGCAACGCTGATAACTACTATTAATTAATTAATTAGGAAGGGCTAGGAATGACCTTGGCTTTGAAATACGCCGCACATCTTTGTTACCGATTGAGCTAGCCAATGTTGTTGAACTAATCCCTCCCTCACACACCTATCTCCCCCATACTTTAAAAAAAATATTTCAATGGTTGAATGATTTCCACTATAATAACAAAAATAAATAGTGGGGGTGGGTTCGTCCATTCAGTATGACACAAAATAGGACACAAGAGCGATAACTAGGAATGGCTAGAAATGATCGTCGCTTTGAAATACACCGCTCATCTTTATTACCAATTGAGACGACCCAATTTCTTTTATTTACCCCCCCCCCCACTAACATATGTCTCCAATTCTATAAAAAAAAATAATTAAAAAAAAACAACAACACATATTCTGTTATTTTTCTTTGTGTTAAAAAAAAATCATGTGACAATCAATGAACAATCTTCAATGTATGACAAAAATAAATGCTGGGGGATGGGTCCACTAAGTAGGGGCAAGTCCTGAAAAGTTTATTTAATTAAAACAGTTCTCAGCTACAGCTATGAACTAGAAATAACCCGCAATGTCATCAAACGATTAGCGATCCCCCCCAGTGGCGTCAATAGGGGGGTGCGGTGGGGCGGGTCGCACCGGGTGACATCATCAGGGGGGTGACACCAGACTCTAAAATTCTATATAATCCCTTTATTTGGCACTGGAAAACTCGGAGGAGTTCTATGGGTTAAATAGTGAGGGGGTGACACCATGAGCTACCACCCCGCTGACACCAACCCTAGTGACGCCTCTGGCCTCCACCCCCCTAAAATTATCTTAGCACCCCTCTGCTCATTTTTTTAAACCTCTGTACTACAGTAGTATTTCAATGTCATCATTTTCCCATCGTTGACTCATTACATCAAAATTTGCATTTCAACAATAAACAAAGCAGTAAAAGGCTAATGGTAGTAATAGCGGGCATAATGACAAAAAGTTTGAGGCATTTCGAACGGGTAACCCGGGTACCCGTTCAAAATTTGCACGGGTACCCGGGCAGCATTTTTCAACAATATTGACAGCCCTAAAGATAATACGTGTTCTTAACTGATAGTGTGTGAGGGGTGAATCGCAAGCTAAGATGGTTCTCAAATTTCCTAATTATTAGCACATGGTTCAGTAATAAGATAAATGTAAAGTAAGTCATCGAGTCATCATTTTTATTTCATTTTTTAATATATCCTTTTTAATAACATAATAAAAAAGATTTTAAAATGTTGCAAATACAAAGGTTTAGCAGTTAATTTTACAGATAAGCAAATTCAAAACTATTAATCATAATTATGTATTTAATAAAATTCAATTAAATAAATTATATAATTATAAGGTTTTATAATTATATAATTCTAAGTTCCTTTTTTTTTTTTAATGAAGCACTTTTGTATTCTACTAACTGTTGGACTTCTAGCAAGAGTGCTATGACTTTGAGATCTCCCGTAATTAATTTCAATTGGTCTGATCAAGGACATACATTCACTGTGTTGTTTAATACTTCTTCCCAACACATGGGCCCGCATGTACTCTAGTTTGCCTTCACATACTGCCATGAAGATTAGATTCACAACGCCCTAGATTAGACTGTCCTTGTAAAGTAAGACAAAGTTTGTCTCATATTATTTCATGTTATACTTGCTAGTATTAGTCTACCATGTACCCGTTTCAGTGCACTACAAGAGGTGCTCACTTGTGTATAGTTGGAGATTGCGTTAAATGTATAGACAACGTATTGTAACTCAAATGGGTTTCTTGTGTGAGAAGTTACCAGGTTTGTGTGTGCTTTTTATGAAGCGGCATTTTTCCACGCATGGCAGCAAACATAAATCCTTTAACACACCACTCAGTGGAAATGATTTACCCCGATGTGCTGGGGTAGCCTCAATGATGAGACTACCGGTATATAAAACAGCTGAAGGTAAATTTGTTTTGTTCAAAATTTGTTTAGCTTATTCTTTTTGGTCTTTTTACATGTTTTCTAATGTCATGATTTTTAAAATGATAAACTAAAAACTGCTTCTGTTTCACCTCAAATTTGAATTGCATCAGATTTAATGTTGTATTTTTATACTATAAACTATGAAGGGCTCACACAATAAGATCATAAATATTTTGATATTTTCATTACATTAATTTTTATAAAACAATAATTTCCCATTTTATTAAGATATTTTATATTTTTAATGCAAAGCTGTAAAAAAGCTTTCTTTACTTTTTTTTTCAAAATAGTTTCTCTGCTCATTTTCAATAATTTGTTTTGTTATTTGCACTTATCTGTAATATTAAAAACAATTCTATTACCTCATTTGCGAAATATTACTTAATGTATCTTAAATGCTGTATTCAGCAATTTCCAGTGAAATATTTTAACATCTAAATTCTAAATGCACAATTTGAGATATTCAATATCAAGGGTAAAATAGCCACCCGAGTATACACTACCAAGTATCACATTCACTGCTTACGGGGCTGTCCATAAATGACGACATGCACCTAGGGGGGTCCACATATTTGTGACGATGTGTGACAATGGGGGACGTAGGGAATTGGAGAAATATAACGTCACATCAACTTTCAATATAAGTTCCACTTAAATGTTTGTTTTCTCTAAAATTTTTATTACGTTTTACATAGCTTTACGCGTGTTACGATATTAGAATTCATACCTACACTAAATGAATACTTAGTTGACAAAAGAGTGATCTGGAACATGCTATTTTTCAAATAGAAAATACAGAATTTATGGGGGGGGGGGGGCAACGCTTTGTGATGTCGTATTGGAGGGTGGTCTAGGTTTTTTGTGACGACGCGTGACGAGTTGGGGGGTGGGGCGGGGAGGGGAATCGACCAAAATTGCATGAATTCATTTAATGGACGGCCCGCAATTACAAGCATACAGTACTATTAAGTGTCACTCTAACTTCTTAAAAGCATACACTACTGTCAGTAACTATCATTCTCACATCCTACTTAACTCCAGGTCTTGATGCCTGTTTTGTGGGGGTTCCACTGGACTCTGGCACTTCAAATAGGTCTGGGACAAGAATGGGACCAAGGCAAATTAGGACGGAATCAGTTTTCATCCGACCATTTAATCCAACCACAGGTTAAGTGCTTTCTTCAGGGTATGACAAACTGGTCTAGTTTGTTTACTTATATGAATGAACGTAAAGTTTAATTTTTGTCAAAACATGTTTATGAATTTTGTCTTTTTAAATCTTACCCCAGTGAATTCTTACAGTTAATACCCTTTCCAGCGCTTCTCCTAGCTTATATGATTTTCTCCCCTATAGCTCTATACTCAACCAGAAAATGCTAATTGTTTTCATGGCCAACACAAATTACTTTACTTTGTATTATTTGTGGCTAGTCTCAATGGAATGTTCTGTGTTCAGGTGCAGCGCCGTTCGAGTCATTACAAGTGGGTGATATAGGTGATGTCTCATTTAGCATCTACAACCTACCAGAAGCCGTCAAACAGATCAGAAAGGCTTATTCTGAGATAGTTAAAAATGGATGTGTTCCTTTGACTCTTGGTGGAGACCACACACTGTCTTATCCTATTCTGCAGGCCATGAAGGTAAATTATACACACACATATTGAAAGCTGTAGTTGATGCCAGTTTACTCAAGGCTAGAATATCGATTCATTGAAATGTTAAAGATTTAATCATATGTCTGAAAGTATGTTCAACGTTTAAGTACAATCTACAGATATATGTATAGTTTTTTTTTTCTTTTTAAAATTAGTAGTTTCTCTGAAGAGCAATTTTTGCAATCCTGTTTAATGCCTTGTTGCAATTTTTTTTTTTGTGAAGTTTTTTTTGTCTGCCTTGTTTTATGTATTTTGTTCCAAACTGTTTTTCATTTGTAGGACAAGTATGGGCCTGTCTGTCTCATTCACATCGATGCTCACTCAGACACAAATGACACAATGTATGGGGAGAAAATAACTCACGGTGAATACAAATTTATCGAATATCTTCTTACAGCACATAGTCTACTATTAAGATGATTATTTGAATTCTCAAGAAGAGAATAAAAAAAAACTTAAACTACAATACTACCAAATTGAGGATTCGGGAAGAGAGAGAAGAAAGTAAGAAGAAATTCTCATGGCATGCGAATGAACATAAGACTTAGAATAAAAGGATTTTTGTTTTGTTTCTAAAGCTTTCCGATTCTAATTCTTCGTAATTTCCAAGACAAACCTCTTGATCTACTTATTGTGGACATATCTGGTCATGATATTTCATTCCATAATATGAATATTTGAAGTCATTGACGCACATTTCAGTTCAGTTCAGTTCAGTCATCACGGTGAAGTTACGAAAACTCATCTTTTACAAGGGAAAATAACCGCTATATCACAGTATGCCCTTGACAAAAAATAATATTTAACTTTTTTTTGTTTTAGTTTCTTTAGTCTCGGGAAGACATAATTTTCATCAATAAAAATAAAAAACACGAGAGAGTGTAAACTTTAGAATGCATTTTGAGATTTAGGAGCAGAATTAAAAAGAGCAGATGCAGGCAATATATTCAGATATTCATTATTTAAAATGAAGTATCTTTTTTATTATAATTCATTATTATTTATGTGAATTTAAAATTGTCATATATTACGTAAGGTACGCATTTCTTATTAGTTTTTTTTTTTTTGGCAAGTACCACTTTTTTCCGAGCACATTATTATTCAAACAATCACAACATTACTACCCAGGTACACCCTTTCGGCGAGCTATTGAAGACGGCTGTTTGGATTGTCAGAGGTCAGTCCAGATTGGACTCAGGGGGACAGGCTACTCTGTAGATGACTATAAATGGGTGGCTGACCAGGTAAGACAAGTCAGATCATCTTCTATACAACTGGCTTGGGCTGAGTAAATGGCTTAACCACTTACAACAGCCTGATAAACAACATATAGTCTAACATGCTTTTAGCAGTTTCAGTGCTACAATTTACAATGAAATTAGTTTGGTACATTTGTGAGATCTTAATTCCATGACAAAAAATTCCAAAGGGTGACATTTACTTGACCTTCACGACTAAGGAATATTAAGAACAGTTTTGTATTAAAATAATAATTTCCCATTCCTATTAATGATATACATTAATTTCTCATTGAATTATATTATAATTATATATTTTTTATTACAATCCAATATTAATTTTACGCATAGTTGGATCAGTTTGGCCAGAGCAGCGGGTGTAAAACAAATGGGATGGAATACTGTTAATTGAGCTTTCGCTTTGAATTTGGAAACCCGGTCAGGATTTAAAACTTAGTTGATGCATCATCAGAAGAGTTCCGTAGATACATATATGATAAAACCATGACTACTACAATGTTAATAACTTTTATTATATAACAAATTCTTAAAAGTTAAAGCAGTTAGGTATTTGGCGTTTCATAAATTATTGCAGCACATTCAAAACACAGAGTAGACAAGGACATCCATGACAAACGATTTAGCAATTCTTGAAATGAAATTTTAGTCTGGCACAGAGAAAACGTCATATAAATTTTTTAAAGAAAAATAAATTGTGAGTAAATTAAATTTTTTAGGAGTCATCGTGACATGAAGAGAATTGTCTTGTGTTATATTTATCATCACTGCTATCCTTGCAGTGAGGGAATCTGGTTACATACCAGAGCTGATGGAGGACTTTTCAACACTGCCCGCCTCCGAGCCAAGACCAAAACGACGGATGTTCTAATTCGCACATACAGAATCTGGTTTGCAACAACTCGTGTCAAGCTTCTCCAATGCCTGCAAAGAATTTGGTCTGCAAATCAGCTTGAAAAAAAGACAAACATCATGGCCCAAGACACTCGACCTCCTCCTACCATAAATATCGATAATGAAAACTTGGAGGTTATGGACAGCTTCACTTACTTGGGATCCAAGGCCTCCAATACACTGTCCATTGAAGAAGAAATAAACAGCAGAATTGGCAAGGCAGCTGCAACAATGGCTAAACTAAATAAGCGGGTCTGGCAAAACACCAAGCTAACGGAGAAAACCAAACTGTGCGTCTATCGTGCCTGTGTCATCAGTACACTACTATATGGGAGCGAGACATGGACCACTTATAAATCACAAGAGCGCAAGCTTAACAGCTTCCATTTGAGATGCCTGCGTCGCATCCTTGGTATTAAATGGCAAGACAAAGTGCCTAATAGTGAGATCCTAACGCGTGCCAATACCCAAAGCATGTTCTCAATTGTTAGTGAAAGACGCCTGAGGTGGCTAGGACATGTCAAAAGAATGAGCCCCGGCCGCATCCCGAAGGACCTCCTATATGGTGAACTTGTTTCAGGAAAGAGGAAAACAGGTCGCCCACGCTTGCGATTTAAAGATGTCTGTCAAAGGGACATGAAAGCAGCCAAAATACATACAAGTGACTGGGAGTGTAAGGCAGAAGACCGATCTACGTGGCGCACAGTTGTCAAAGAGGGCGTCATAGTAGCCGAGGAGCGAAGAATGGAGGAGGCTGCAGACAGAAGAGCTAGGAGAAAGGCCAAAACATTTGGAAGCACAGAACTCGTGTGTAAAAACTGTGGTAAAGACTGTCACTCAAGGATAGGACTGCACAGCCACTCGAGAAAATGCAACCCAACCCAACGGTGATGCACCATCGTCTCGCGAGACGGAAGGATGCCGAGATATTTATCATACATTCAGCACCATTATTTTTTTGTTTTGAAAAGTTAAAATGCACTAGGTCTATATTTAAAACTTCGTTAGAGCACATTTTGAAAATATTTTCTTATATTTATAAATCAAATGTACTTTAAAATATTTTCAGCATTCCTTGATCGCCGTTTTTAAAACTCCCCCCCCCCCTCTCCATTAAACACAGGATATATTTTAGTTTTTGTCCCCGTTTATATTATTTGTAATTGACTTCAAAGCTGTTAAATACAAAAATATAATGCAGCGCATAATTTCCACATACCAATAGTTTGTTGTCTAACTGCACTTAGTATTATCGAAGATTGTTTAACAACTAAATCCCCCCCTCTCCCACCCAGGGCATACGCGTAGTTCCCATTGAAGAGTGTTGGAACAAATCTCTGCTACCATTGATGCATGAAGTTAACAAGAAAGCTGGAGACAGGCCTGTTTATATTTCATTCGACATCGATGGCCTTGACCCTGCTTATGCTCCTGGTACAGGTGGGTAACATATACCATCAGGTACACGCTTGACTGAGCTAAAAAAATTTGGTAGGACGTCATGTTTCATCAAACAAGGCAGCCTGGTCTAACCACACCATTCTTTAACGCTGTAACTATTAATATTTCCCTAAGGTACCCCAGAGATAGCTGGACTCACCACAATCCAGGGTTTGGAGATAATTCGAGGCTGCCGCGGTCTAAATGTCAAAGGAGCAGACCTTGTGGAGGTATATTATATCCTCCACCCAACTTTCATATTTGCGTAGAATCCATATCTTAAATTTAAAGTTATTTTAAAAGGAATTAAACATTTTTTGTGTGGCTATTCCCAATAAAGTTGTGTTTTGTTGTGTAGTTTCTAAAATGTTGGAGTTTAAACCAACCCAAGGAAATTAAAACACAATCAACACGTTGCCTGGGTGGAACTTCAAAACTATGAATAGGGGATAATAAATAAATAAGAAAATTTGATTGCTAATCTCTGCTGTCGTGTAGTGAGTGATAAGGGACAACCCCAACTACTAAATGTAAAAAAAGAGAAACATTACAGCTTATACATGAAAATTTGATTGCTAATCTCTGCTGTCGTGTAGTGAGTGATAAGGGACAACCCCAACTACTAAATGTAAAAAAAGAGAAACATTACAGCTTATACATGAAAAGTTGAGGAACTCCGAGATTTTCTCTAATGCACATTGACGTCTTTTTCTTTCACCAACATTTTTGAAGAGATGGAATTTGTTTATTTAGTTCCAATAGAGAGTGTGTAAGTGAGATCATTATACACATTAACTGATACTTATGTTAGACTATGAAGCCCATGTCTTAATGTCCATTTGATCACCACTCCCCCAGGTGTCTCCTCCCTATGACCCCTCAGGTAACACTGCACTTCTGGCGGCCAACCTTCTGTTTGAGCTTCTCTGCGTTGTCCCGGGGGTTAACTACCACAAAAGTCCAGTATCAGCTGACCAGTGACAGCATTGCTGGTTAATCACACTACGTCATGCCGTTGTTTGTAATCACAAAATGTTTCTTGCAATATTTGCATTTTAATAAATTCTGAAAAGTTTATAATATTTTGAGCAATGTTTTGTTTCTTTTCTTATTGATTTATTTTAAAAAAACTGTAGTTTTTAAATCTTGTGCTCATTTTTCAACAAAAAAATAACTCTTTTAAAAAAAAAAAATGTATGTATAAATACATTTTAAAAAATAAGATTTAAATTTTTGGAAATCTAAACATATTGTTTTGCTTGTGTATGGCTGTGGTTGAAACTATTCGCTACATGTCTAGATGGTTAAAGATTTACAATGAATTTGCATAACAAGAATATACAAGCACTTTATAGCATTTTCCGCGTCAAGAAAATATACAGATAATCTATTCTAATAATCCTTTTTCAATACTCGAACTCCATCCTCAACCATTAAATAAATGTTAATTCTTCCTTTTAACTCCTAAACATTAAAACGAATGGTAAAACAACATTTTCTGTTTGTCATGGTGTACTTGAAAGGAATTCCGTTAGCAATTTGTTTCTAGTCTCCAGTTGCAATAAAATGAAAAACAAACAACAGACAGGCTTATAGCTAATTTTATGTCTTATTTTCAATGCTAGGCATTAAACACAAGATTATTTAGAGTTTACGGAATAAAGTGGTGAGACAATCAACTCGAGAAACATTCTAAAACCTTTGTGAGAGACTTCGAATACTTTCAGTTCATCTTTTGTTTAGTATTGTTTGAGTCATACACCACCTAACGACGAGAGAATGACTTCTGGAAAAACAGAGCAGCCCTCACTAAAACTAAAATGAAAGGAGAAAATTGCCACCTTTGATTGTTAAACAGATCTACCTACTCTCATGCATTGATTTTAGAACAAAAATAAATTGAGAAGAGTCTCGAAAAATGTAAGTTTACCGTAACTGACCAAATAATGACATCTGTCAGTGGCCGCACAGATAAGACGTAACCGAGTGTTGGAATTTGACCATCTGCCATTAGCCACAAGTTACGGCACTAGCAATAGGCAAAATGGATACCTTGCGTTTCATCTTGTTAGGTCTCATCTTGACATTTGGTAAGTAGAAGCACACTTTTGTCCTTTTGGAGAAAGTAACATAAGTTATTTAAACAGGTTATGAGTAAATCTGAAGTAGACACAGCAATATAATTAATTCGCTTGACGAGAAGATTTTATTAATGGGTTCATGTTTAAAATTTAGCTTCAAAATTATCTCTCAGTTGAAAGATTGTTTGTCTTTATTTTCTTTTCTACCTCCGCTAATTTAGGTTTTACCCCTTTACCCAATTATTTTCAGGACAATGACACAGAGAAGAAAATCATGAATATTTTCCACTCTTCTTTTCTATGTTGTTTTAAATGCTTCATTCAATCTGTTACTGTTAGCAATCGATTTTTAAAGCGTTAGTGAATAAAATACAACATGTACTTTAGTTAACTATACATGTATGAAATCAATAGTAGTTTTAGCTGGCGGTGTCATCTTGAAAATAAATAAGGAAAATATAATAATTATCTCTACGATAGAGAACTACGTTATGACAGAAGAAAATAATATCAAATTTTAATTTATTGTTGAGGCTGATAACACAACCCAACAACAAAGAACTCATCGACAAAAAGCCCGTGTTAGCGAACACAATAATCAAAAGAAGGCATTAAAATAACAGAATACAAAACTTGCAGTGTTTTGCCTGAAACAGACATTAACAAGAAAAATTAGCACTGCTACGGGCTACGAATGTTAATTATAAACAATCTTAAATCCTGAATAATCCTTTTACAGTTAAAATGTTTGTGTTATGTAGAAATATAAGTGTTTATATTTTTAAAAAACAAACAATTTATTGACAATGAATATAAATAAACTCATTCAGCATTATCTACTTTTTATTTCAGGCCACATTTCTGGTCAGTTGATCACACCCAACCAGGCCTGTCAGATGAAATGTCTCTCTGACATTGGTCATTACGTCACAACCGAGTCTAAGGCATTCTTCACACAAGGATGTCTTCAGTATTGTAATCTACATGCGTACGTCTCTAAGTTTGCTTCAGTAAAGGAAATGTATCTTATTAATCAAAACCCTGGGATCAATTTTTAAACTATGCTTGGAAATATTATCTCACCGTAGAAATGTAGATTCTGATTATGACGTTATTGTGCTTAAAAATAATGAGTTGTTGATTTTAAAAAAAATTGATTGGCGGAGAGATTTGATGCTATCCGAATTTTTAAGTTACTATCTTTCAGCCACTGACTCTTTTTCACGCTGAGATTAAAATGTGGATTGTTTTATTTTTTTTTCCTTCCAGCTACGATGACCTCCTTGCCTTACTCAAGTCCACTCAGGCTCCTCAGAACTTTGGCAATCAAATCTGTGACATGTGTGAGCTGAGCTAGAAGGGATACAGACAAGAAAATTTCCAACCATGTTTTTTTCATCCCGCGTTCTTTATTGAAAAAAAAACAACTATAGATTCATTTATTAAAATTCTGTTTTTTTCTTCCAATTTCATTGAATTAAACTTTATTATCTTTTACAATTTTAAATTTAAATAAAAACCTAAGGCCGAAATAAAACTAATTTTTATTAAATAGGTTAGTTGTTGTTGTGGTTTTGCATGTGGCGAGTAGTTTTATGGAATTAAAGCTTCGCAAAGGGAAAGTAAGTTTTGGGGCAACTTATGGCTGCATGTAAGCTTATGATGAACCTTAAAATCTAACCAAATTATATTATTCATTGAACAGAGCGTAAACATTCTACTTTTAATGAATGAATCATAAATGACAGCTTTTGAAATTATGATATGAGAGCTCAGACATGCTTCCAAATATCTCTTAATATGTTACCTTCATGTTACTAGGCAGTTCTATATGTGTCCATTTGTCTGTAATTTGAAAACCATTTTAATTTTTACACATGTCATGTATCTCACTTAAGGTATTTATATTCTGCTTATGACATTATTGTGCTAAAAATAATGAGCTGCGGATTTGAATTACTATATTGATAGACGGAAAGTTTTTGTGTTATTATTATTTTTTGTTATGAGCTGTTCAATTCTTTTGTTTTGAATTGATCTGAGCGGGGCACACTTGTCAGTGTATTAGTGACGAAAGTTTTCAAGATCTGATTTTTAAGTACTTCTTTTCTGGATAGTCAAAATCTTCGTATTTTTTAAATAATTTTTTAAAAATTGAATTTTCTTCTATGTGAAAGCAACCATAGAATCTTTGCGAGCAATGATTAGCGGCTTAGACTTAAAACAGAATCAGTTGGTCTTATGTGATCTCTTGTTTTATCTTTTAAATAATGGAATACATTTTATTGGTCCAAGTAGGAACTTAAACTTTTGAACATAAAAACCCATGGTCATGTATTTTATGACCAGTGCTATAATGAGTATTCTTTTACAATGACTTACGTTTCCAAGAAATATAAAACAACTAGGCAGACGTGGTAAAAAAAAATTCTACTGATTTTAAGGCCATCTGCTTAATCAGCAGAGATAATTGTTTATCTGCAGGATTCGTCAACAGCCACAATTATTTCTAACAATAAAGTCTTATCAATCCAAACTCTTGGCCTTCAGGTTCGACCATAAAAGACCGGACATAAGGAATCGCACTGATGTTACTTCTTTAAAAATTAAGAGAGGAAAAGAGTCAGAGACCATTCTTTACTTTCTATCAGCTAAAGATTGTGCCCTCAATGCCAGCTTAGAAGCACACCAGCAAAGCAGTGTTGATACATTTCCATGTGCGTGATCAAACTATGGACTCACAATCAACACAAAGAATTTGGGTGTTCCCAAACATTTTTTACATTTACAAAAATTAGATTTAATGGATTGTTTTCTTGAGGAAGATTATTCCATTAAAAAGAAAGTGAATTCTTTACCTAGCGCTAATATTGTTCTTAGCTTTATTTCGACAGTACGAGCAGCCTATTTTATAACCATCGGTAAATATACTTTGGAATGGGATTCCGCATAAGATTAAGTGTCGGAAACGTTATCCTACCAGTAATATATCAAAAAGCATATGACACCAGCGATAAAACCTTTAAATAAATGCTAAATACACAAATGAAATGTGTGATCAAAAATAAATTAAAGCATTTTTAATTGACAATTAACAAATGCTTAATCAGTACACAGAAAAATATTCAACAACACCCCCCCCCATACACACACACAGATAGAGAGAGAGAGGGAGAGAGAGACGCATATGTTGCATTGTTTGTCCAGTTTGTTATTGACAAGGACTATTGTCGTCACATTAACCACACCACTCATTAGCCGCGTGTGTCTTTTGGTAAGTCCAAACGTCGGACTATAGATTTTAGTGATGAGATTAGGAGGGTTTCAAACAAGATCCATCCTGGCGTGCGTCACAGACTGCTGCGTCATCCCATATGATAATGTCCTAGGATGCGAATCACTGATGTTATACTATTATAACTACATATATAACTTACTTTACGCCTTTGTAATTCCTGGAATTTCTATAAGCATCCTATGCCTCTTTGTTTCGATTTTCTTAAAGAATATAAACTATCAATAATTGTAAATTCTTGATTTATTTTGCTATTAATTCAGAGGCCATATCAAATATCTATCGTAAAGCATTTTCAGTCTCTAAGTTATAATGGCATAGCCTATATATATA
>MUZC01004239.1:980367-992427 GCA_002072015.1 Radix auricularia | reverse complement strand
TATATATATATATATATAGCCTCTCTCTCTCTCTCTCTCTCTCTGTATATATATGTATGTGTGTGTGTGTGTGTGTGTGTGTGTGTGTGTGTGTGTGTGTGTGTGTGTGAGCGCGCGCGCGCGCGTTCCTGTTAAATGAAACTCTTGCGGTCAGTTTATAAATTTTGTTTTAGGATTTTTTTTCTCAATTTTTTGAAAAAATAACAAAAGCATTGAATCAACTCTGTTTTCTTAGTTTAAAATAGGCACTTTTAAATAATGTGATTTTAATCTACATTTATACCAATGTTTAAGGAAAAGAAAATAGTAGTATGAAAAACAAACATTTTCCCCATAATCTTTTGTAGTAATTCAAATGGTTAATTTCATAGGCCGTTGACTCTTTCTGCTGTTCCCCTGAATGGATACAATTTAATAGTAGAGAACAAATCTTAATAACTGATATTAACAAGTAGAGAGGACAAACACTTACAACGTTAAATCAAAATGTGCACATTTTTATCAATTGCATTTTCCATATTATATAAATCAATGTCGTAAAAACACAAACAATTATTTTGAGATATTTTTAGAGTATTACTTTTAAAAGTTAAGGAAAGATTTTGAAATTAATTTTAAAGAGTATAACATTTAAAAAAAAAAAAAAAACAGACAATTTCAGCGATACATAACTGAAAATGTTGATTTTTATATTTTGTTTCAGATATGCAAACGACTACTTTAATACTGTTGAACTCGAAGTATTGGTCAAACAGGGATCATATATGTTGACGTCTTTCTCAAGAATCCTGGATTCAATACTAAACATATCCCATGTTGTGTCGGTGAATGTGTCCTCCCCCAAGGAGCGTGTCCAGCGATGTCTGAAGCTAAGAAGTACATGTCGGTGCACTTCGTTCATATGTCAATTGTTTAGTATCGATACCAGGATGAAGAACACAATACTCTCAACTCTAGGCTAACATACTTTGACGATGTTCATTTTTGTATGGCATAGTACTGAGTTAGAAGATTTCACCTAAGATAAACGCTTGTTAGCTTTAAAGGATATTTTTAAAAAATGTTTTCTATAGTCTACTTCAGTTTTAAACAATGTTATAGATAGACTCAATCATAAGAATCTAGTATATTAGAATAACTTGACAGAAAGTTATGATATACTGTAACATAAAAAGTAATTGTTATATTATGTATAGTTCATCTTTTGATAGAGTTATAGGATTTAAGCTAAGTATTAGTATTTATTATTAGTATAAAAAACTTATTATTGATAGTAAATACAAATTTACAGTTTAACAGAAGTCCTTGTCTGGACCAAATCCCTCTTTCGTGTCTGCCTACAGAAATTTGCAAATCTCTTTTTCAATGTCACATAACACTCAATTAAACAAAATATTTTTAGAAATAAAATAAAAACATTTAAAAATCTGGACTATACTCCATAAGTCCTTCATTTATTTGACTTAAAACTATTAGCTCGTTTCATAACATCTGATCCAACTACTGCATTTTCAACCAGGCTTAATATCGTATAGAAGGAGCGTCTCCAATAGATGAGATAAGAATAATACAACTATTACAAAATTCTTATTTAGAGAAACTATTCAACAAATGCAGAATACATACAATAATAATGGAATTTTTTATTTTTTAAAATGCCGTTAAATAGTCTTACAAATAATATTGGTAAAAAGGTTAATAGTTTCCCTCATTGAGATAACCTTAAACAAAATGGAGGTCTTACAACCACAAATAAAAATAATAATAAATAGGAACAATTATCCCCTTTAGACTCTACAGATCAGTCCCAAAAATGCTATAATAAAAGCACTATTGAAGTAAAATGCATACTGTAACAAATAATGCTGAAAACATGTTTAAAAGTAGGCACAATATATGACCCATTATAAATTAACAAAGCTCGACAATAAAATAATTAAATTATGGAAACATGTAATGTTTAATCCAGGGCTAATAACACATGGCTGAGTCTCTTATACGTTCAGATTGCCCGGCGCAAGTCAATGTCTTTGTTCATTGAGTTTGAACGTACGAAATCAGACCATTACAACAGATAGCAAAATTTCAGAAAATAGAATCATCTTATGTAAAAACCTAATTGCGTTCAGGCCACAAATATCCAGGGATTACTACAGTTAAGTTTATTTAAGAATCACTGCCCATGTCAATTTTCAAAATGCACAGCTGTTACCAATATCAAAATTTTACTGCAGTTACCAATGCCCAAAGTTTACTGTCGTTTCAAATGCCCAAGGTTCCTTGCAGTTTCAAAGATCAAAGATTAACTTTTAAACAGTTTGAAAAGTCCAATATTTCTGCAATTACCAATATCCAATGTTCAATACTGTTTCAAGTTTTAAAAGTTGATAGCAGTTACAAACGTGTATTTCCTATTAATACCCAACATTCAAAAGACCAGGCACTTGATCGACACTTTCAACTCATTCGCCCTTATATCTCGACACGTTTTCACAACAGGTGAGCAGTAGAGGAAAGAGTAAAAAAATTACACTTTCATCCAAGATTAAACATTTGTGGAACACGTTCATTAGGATTTCGTGGTTGCTTTTACAAGATTCAGACAGTAACAGTAGGCTTTCTTGGTGACGTCCTCTTCACAATCCGCCTGACCCCGATAGAAGTTCAACCTGTCAATTGTTTCACCCACTTTCACTGAAAGAGTTTTGTTCTCCTTGCCAGATTTCAGCTCTTCAAAATACTTCACCAGATCCGAGTCTTCGCACTTTTTAGTATTTACCGTTCCTTCGTAAAGCGCACCACCTGGTGAAGTGGTGAATTTAACTTTAAATACTCTAAAGTTCTCATTCGGTGTCATGGGTTTAATGCGTGCAACTTGAACGATTTCTGAAGTTGTTAGGTTAGAACATATGGTCTTATTAGTTTTAGAATTGATCGACTTAAGAACAAGATTGACCAAACCTTGTCTTAGAGCTGACGAATTGGACATTTCTTCTATTTGACTTTGGCCACATATACAGAACTCCATCGGGATAGGAATGTCTGCACATACTCTAGACTTGGGCAATGCTCGTAATAATGAAATGCCGTGAGTTCCAGTAATTAAGGGACTCGCACGGTCTGACTTGAAATAGATGAGATCTTGTAACGTTGCGTGTGTGTCGAAGTGGGTCGTGAGACGTCCGGTGTTTTTTTTGAAATTTTTAGCAACATCCGGGTACTTGTTTAAGAACCACTTAGGGAATGTAAAAATGGCGTAAGGGTTTCGACTCTCTATCAGGCCGTTGAATGTTTCTCTAATCGGTCCACGATTCATACCGTGATCCGAGAACGAAATAAGCAAAGTATTATTTAAATGTCCACTGTCAAGAAGATATTTATAGAACTCGTATGTGTGCTCGTCCGCCATCTTGGTTGTCGTTATGTCATCGTGACAAATTCTTGTCTGAAAGTCCATCGCATACAGCGGCTTGCCTTTAAAAGTTTCCAAGAACTGCCTAACATAATTATAATAAAACGTTATCTCTGGCTGGTTACCCAAACAATGTCGACCAGCTTTCCATAAGCTTTTATCCTTCTCCATGGCCAAGCCGATGGATCGGCTATAGTAATGCGTTGGCGAAAATTTGAAACCTCGTCGCCCTAAGTGAAAAGCTCCCAGAGTCGGTTGGTCTTCTGTATACAGAGTTCTATACCCAGCAGACTCAAAGTCCTTCCAGACCAGATCATAGGTATCAAAAAATCCAGATACATGCCACCATTTCCTCACTTCTTCGTCATAACTTCCAGTCAGCAGGCTCACATAGTTCGGGAACGTATTAATACCAATCTGTGTGTGCATGCTCAGATCGAATGAACTGAGTTCTTCCATCAGAAACTTGTACGTTTTGTTCATTGCCCTTATGAAGTGGTTGCGAGAGACGCCGTCCATTCCTATCATGACAACGTTCAGAGTTTCTTTGGGATTGAACACGGCGTCCCGTTTCCTAAGCTTTAAGTACAGCTCTGCTGCCAATTCTTGGCGTTTGGGAATGAGGGCGTGGTACGTTTTAGAGATCGTCTTCGATGAGTTATTCTCGCAAACAGCCACAAGAAATTCAGTTTTTTCTCCAAGACTAATTGAAGACGTAAAGTTGTCACTCCAATTACCTGTGATAATATTTTTGTCTCCCCAAGTGCTATTTGAAATTTCTTGGTATTTACAAAACCCGAAATCAGCGATGGCTTTCACCTTCGTTTGATCCACCTCCAACCTATTTCCTTTGATGTATGTCAGATCTTGCATGTAACCCATGCAAGTAACTTTTTGTTTATCTAATCCGGAGATTTTCATAACCTCTGGTCTGAAAGGATTTATGTCCGGAAAGACACACGCAACTGTGTCATTGTGATTTTCTGATTCTGGGAAAATCCATTCATTTAGCCTGAAATTCGTATTGTTGAATAACGCCTTCCCCATGAAAGAAATGGGTGCTGCGACCTCCAACCTCTCTATGACGACCAGACCAACACATGCGACAACGAGCAACCCAAAGGCTTTTAGCAGGTGGCGTGCAGCCACACCTAGGATGAGAGGAGGTAAAGTACTTTGTCTTAAAATTAAATCTGTTATGTAAGTTCATTAAACACAAAACATCATTAATATGATACATTGCCTTATGAAAATTTCATTTAATATATAAGCAAAAGAAATTAAGTATGTAACAAGTATATGTCTCTTATGGAAAGGGAAAAAAACACGTACATTAATTTTTAAGAAACCAGTTAAAACACAACGAAAATTATTTCATTTTAAAGTAAATTCATAAATTGATTGCTATTTTATCAGGTATTTTTTTTCTTTAAATCTTTAAATTTTTGTTAACAAATAAGTCTTTTATAAAATTACATTTTGAAGATCGAATCTACATTACCTAAGCAAACATTTTTGACAAATTCGAATGGAATTTTTTTTTAAATATTTTTTTTTTTGGTGGGGGGGGGGGGGTCAGCATTCGAGCGAGCAATAGTTCCTTTTTACATGTACATTGAATATCGGTGTTATTATTGTAGATCATCTGGTTATTTTTCTATATTTGACATTATACAAGAATTGACTGCTCTACCAGAAGCTGTACAATAATATTAAACATCTGCACTTGCATTATTTATTTATTAGCTTTATTTTCTTGGCTGTTTTAATAACTTGTTTAACAAATTTGTTTTTCAATAAGACATTTAATGTACGCACTTTCACAAATGTTTTGTTTTTTTAAAGAAAAAAGAGAGAGAGAGAGAGAGAGAGAGAGAAAGAGAGAGAGAGAGAGAGAGAGAGAGAGAGAGAGAGAGAGAGAGAGAGAGAGAGAGAGAGAGAGCAAACAAATACCGGAAACTTTTGGGGTCGGCTTACGAGCGAGTTACACACTTTTCATACTATGTTATTACTATTCTCTTCCAAAAAGAGAGCTAATGAACAAATGGGCTACGGAGCGAGCGTGTATGGTAATTCTGGTTTTACATTTGATGATATTTTATTTAAATTTGCAATTGTTTATCATAAATGTGTTAGTTTGATAGCGCTTGAAATAAATAAACTCAGTGGGTTATATAAAATGCTCAATAGTGTCAAGTTGTTAAATTTGAAATCGATAACCAAATCAACAAGGGTAGATAATCCATTAGTGACTTCTTTAATTAAAAAAAATAAAATAAATTAAAAAACCGACCGAGCTGGACTGAAACCAAACGGATGCCTGAAAATAATAATTGTATTTATTTAAATTCACGAATACTTTGGTGTCTCAAATCTTTAATTACTTGAATTTTACTTCCATCCCCACTATTTTTCTAAAAGTTTAAATTAAAATGCACTGTGACAATATGAAATTTAAAAAAAAAGAAAGAAAATTTTAAGTTATAAGAATTAATTATAAAAAGTGATATATGAAATTAATAACCGTTAAATAAAGTAACTGAGTTTTTGAATTTTTGAAAATAGTAATAAAAATTGTGATAGACTCTTGATATATAGTTTTTAAAAATTTAAAATAAAAATTTAGTTATTAAATTTCATTAACAATAAACTCGATTAAACCAGTGGCGTAACTAGGGATGATTTGTAGAGATTTTGGTGCCTGTGGGCTTCGCCGTGGTGTAATTTTTTATGCAAAAAAAAAATTTGGCCCCTGAGGATTTCGAATTTTGACTACCTCCCTAAGCTACGCCAATGGATTGAACTGTAACAATCTACTATTTGATTTAAGTGCTGCTTGTATTGAGCTCTACGTTAAACAAGTCAATTTTAAAATATCATTTCATTATTTCTGTACAAGTCCTTTTATTTTAGCTGTAAGTTGAAAGATAAATTTTAAAAAAATATTTTCTTTTGGTCTGCCAGGAAAATCTAAACAATCTTTTAAGACTGTGAAGTATAGGTAATAAAATGAGTAAGTGTTGCCCTTTCAAACTCAATCGAAAAAAATATATAAGCTGGATATTTTTATAAGAAAATTATTTTCGCGTGTAAAAAGTGTTGCTGGCAGAGGCGTACCTGCAGTGTATGTCACCCAGTGGGTGAGCTCATGGTGTCACCCCTTCACGACTTACACCATAAACCCCATGCAAGTCTGCCAGTGCCAAATATTGAGATCATAGGTAAATTTACATTTGGTGACCTCCCTTGTGATGTTGTCACCCAGCGTGGCCTCCCCGCATCGCTTAGTAGCACCTCTGGTTGCTAGCAGTTTCGTTACCAAGGTGGTGAGGTTGGTCAGCTTAATTTCACACACACAAATCACACATTAGATATTGTTTAAAATGTGTCATCATTATAACTAAACAAAAACCACTTCGTATAAGAGTCTCCTCAAAGAAAGATGCGTCACCAATTTCATTCATACGCCCATTGATGTTATTCACTGAGATCATTTTTATTTTTAAGAATATATATTTTAACATTTTGTTGCTATTTTGTACAGCGTTGCGGAAATTACCGATTAATTTCTCAATTAATCGTTAAAAGGTTTTAATGATCATATAATATTTAACGATTAATCGACAAATCTATTACATATTATTTGAAGTAAAAAATTTTAAAAAAATATATTTAAAAAAGCAGGGGCCGATAAATAATAAATCAGACGATTATAGGAACATTTTGGTTTTAAACTATTAACTCGCGAGAATGTTAAAAATGTTGATAAAGTTTGACTACCATTGTTCTAACACTTCGCCTTCTTTTCAAACCAAATAAAAGTGTTTTAAGCTAATGTGAGTAATGAAGTCTGACTCAGAGACAGAAAATGACGACAACTCTTCCGATAATTACATTTTGCGTTACGAAATGGAGATGAAAGTTCCTGAATCCATAAACCCTCTACAAGGGTGGGCATTTAATGAACAACGATATCCGATGATTTCACTCCTTGCCAAAACAGTTTTGTACATACGCTTACCTCAGTTTCATGTGGATGATTGTCCAGCTCGGCTGGTTATATTGTCAATTAGACCAGGTGATCACTTTAACCAAATATGTCAACACACTTGTCTTATTGCGGAGTTGGTTAAAAGATGACATTTAAGGGAGACAATCCAGTGTTATTTAGATTTTTCAAAAATATTATTTATTAAGTGTTACGTATGACATTATCAATTTTAATTTTTGTCTTTTATCGAAATAACAATAAATTAATCTTAAGCTTTTGAAAATCGTTAACAATTCTAGTTTGGTACTAATATCATAAAACGCAGGTCAAAAAGACTTTCATTTACGCATAGGCGTCACTTCGGTTGTTGTCACCCGGGGCGGTAGCTCACGGTGTCACGCTTTCAGACATTACCCACATAATTCCTCCGTGTTTTCCAGTGCAAAATAACGGAAACATACCTAATTTTACATTTTGGTGTCACCACCCTGATGGTGTCACCCGGGGCGGCCCACCCCACCGCACTCCCTAGTGACGCCACTTCATTTACGACAATAATTGTCGTTTCAGTTGGGAGTGGGTGGCTGGGTTAGATTTCTCTTACCTTTCATCATCAACTATTTTATTACAAATATGTTGTCGCAATCTGATGTCAAAATCTAATGCTGTGACACAATCTGATGTTGTCACACAATCTGGTGTTGTCACATAAAATGATGTCGCCAACAGAAAGGTTTTGTCCAACACAGCTATGATACCTCACATACAGTCTAACAATGTTGACGACGTTGTATGAATTATAAACCACCCGATAATGCTTCTTTGGCAAGAGTCGAGCCACTAAAAGGATCAAGCATTGGTTTAGGCTAAAACTAATCTACAACAGTGCAATTCACGAAAGCAGGGATTCTTAAATTGGAGCTTAAAAGACACGGTATTGATTGCCCGTTGATGAAAACTAAATTTCGTTCTCATTTAAACAAGATATTTTATGAAGGGCCTACATCATTTAAAGCAATTGTACTTACACGACGGAGTTTGAATCTTAACTAAACAACCTTCTTGTCTGATTTATGTGTGTCATCGATTGATATTATTTTTTTTATTATTATTTTAATAACGCATGCCTATATTACTTGCTACGCACCGACTCTGTCCCTAAACATTCCACCATTGACACCCTACGACCTTTTCCCCAGGATTACCTCCCCTACCACCTAATCCTATGAATGGATGACATATTGCTCCTCAACCCGCCCCTTTCCACAAAAAGTCAATTAAAATTCCCAAACAATTCGTCTGTTATTTGAGGTAACAAGGGAATTCAACATGGTGAGGAGGAGGGGTGATGCGTGGAAAAAATGGGGGAAGGGCGTCTGTTTCCAGGAGTCTTTCCAGTGTGTTTTATGAATTTATTTTAAGAAATATAATCCTTTCTTGTGTGAAAGAATGAAAGGGAACACCAAGGGATAAATATCTAAGGCTTACACCCCTCTTCCATTCTCCGTCTTTTAGAAAAGTCATAGTTGAATATATGGCATCTTGATTCAAGACCTATATGTTTGGTTGGGGGGGGGGGGTAGAAATTACCTTAGCTCATGCCCCGTCTCTTGTCATGGTTATGTTTTTATCAGATACCATACCTCATGTCCATACACGCTCTTCGATATGTTTCTCTCGGATACCATATCTCGTTTCAATGAAGTCTTGCAGTTACTTTTATTACATCAGATATCATATGTCAAAATGTGAATTTCCGACATTAAGCCAGTGGACCGAGACGTAGGTTAAAAAAAAAAAGCTGCGTTGTAATTCTCTTCAAGTAATTGTTGACTTATTATGTCCAGTAACGCTCTGCTTTTTTTAAATTTTTTTATTTCTTTGCTTTTGTGGTATTCCAGACAATGTCCATCGAAGTTTCAAAAAAAAATGTTAAGTAACGTTCACATGCTGGCGAAGCAATAACAGGATTACAGTGGTTTTGCACACTTATTTATATACAGACTTGCTCATAAATATTACATAAAAAGGGGGGTCGGGGAGAACGGACACAAACTAAAGCAGGAAGAAATAAAAAAAAAAAGTCGGAATGATTTAGAACAAATGGTGGATTAAAATTCTTCTGGGAACTTAGTTCGTTCATTTGAGTGTGTTGTGAAATGCGGTTGTACCTGTTTATCAGGATATTGGCAAGGTGACTTCACATCGGTGTGATGAGGTGGCTGTAAAGTTTGTGTGGACTTACCGACGTTGTCAATAGATGGCAAGAGAAAGTGATCACGTGTGAGAGGCAATAAAAAACTTCGCATTGGCCTTGATCGGAACCCCCAGAGAGAAGGAATCCAGAGAAATGGTGACTGGGATTGTAAACTTAAGGAGACCTATAAGGACGTTCTATAAAGTATATGATGATACTAGCGGGAAGTATTTTGGACATCGCTATATTTTTTTTCTTGCCATCTTCTACTCCTCAAGTATTCATGTACTGAATGTACGTGAATAGCGGAGAGCACGTCGACTATGTTTACCCAATTATGCAGAAAATTATTGCGTCTTACGTTTTCTATGATTTGTGTTTAGTCCTGTATTCTTATTACAGTTTTAAATGGTGATAAAGTGTTGGCTTTCCTGGTTTCTTCAGTCAACAAACTCCACGCCCGAATACCTGACTTGAAGAAAGAAAACGTGTATGTCTTTGTTCTTGCATACGGAATAAGAAGGGTGTTTTTATCCTTATGTGTGGTGGCCACCAGAGAAACATGGCGAACAAAGCTTAATGGTTTAAATTTAAAACAGAAGCAGATGGTCTTATTGGATCTCTTGGTTTATCTTCTACTTTTTTCTTCTTCTTCTTCTACATATTCTTTGACCTGAGACTTGGTCTCTTAAGGCCTTGGCTAAAACCTGGGCAATCTGCTTCATCTGCTGAGCAGTACCATACAACACTGTCTTTTGCCTCCCTACCCCCATTTTTATGCCAAGCGCGGGACATGAAATTGAAGCTAACAGGTATAGAACTGTTTTAGAGGTTAGGCTGCAATGATGGCAGTTCGAGTCCCTTTTCAGGTCTAGCCTGTTGAAATATGGGTTAGTTGGGCAGTGGTCTGTTCTCATTTGAGTTAATAAACTCTGGTGTTTGTGACTCAAATACCACCACTGGTCTGATAGACATGGCCTTGGCATGTTTGCAAATCTTCCCCTGGCATTCGTATTGTCAGCCCACACCTATTATCATTTGTTCCGAGTTACGTTTCTGGGACGTCTGTTTGGTGCTGGACCACCATTTTTTGCCAGAGTCTGCTTTCTCATTGCCATCACCATTCACGTGGTTCGGGATCCACTGTACTTTCGACCTAATCCCTAGTCTTTCAAGATTACCCACGTTATCTAAGATGCCGTCAACCAAGTGGGTGCTACACTTCTCACTTTTCAGGACCTCTTTTAATGGACCTAGTGGGAATTGAAGCTATTAAAAATAAAAGACATGAGCATGTTTTATTATGATCATCGCTATAATGAGTTTTATATTACAGTTAAATATGCCTCCAAGAAATACACGACTTGGAAACGTTATAAATAATAGTCTTGTACTGACTGTAAGGCCATCTTATTAACCAGCAAACCAGCAGAGATAATTTTTTATCTTCAGGATCCATCAATAGTCACAACTATTTCTAACAATACAGGCTTATGTATCCATACCCTTGGCCTTCAGTGGCCGCTATAAAAGACCAGACATTAGTTATCGCACTGAAGATAGTTTGTTAAATATTAGGAGTAAAAAAGCAGAGACCATTCTTTATTTTATATTTGCCAAATATTGTGCCCTGAAAGCTAGATCAGAAGCACACCAGCAAAGCAGTCTTGATAAATTTTCCAGTGCGTTATCAAACTATGGACTAACTTACAATCAGCACTAAGAATTTAAAATTTATTCACAAACATAAGATGCATGGATTATTTGCTTGGGGTCGATTATTCCATTTAACATGTGATTTGTTTATGTGGCGAAATTTGGGAGCCCACTGCTATTTGCACGAGAACAGAATCAAAACAAAAGGGGCATTACTCTCCAATAGTTCAAGGATCAAAGGTCAATAATTAAATATGCAATGAACTGCCCGAAAATGAGGCTATCCACCCAGACCCAAGTATAAATGTTGGAGCATCGCCAATATTCTTTCTTTCCGCCCGAACGTCAATTGTGTGCTAATCGATTTGAGTGTTCAAGCCACTGAACCCCATCTCTAGCCATCCTTTGATGCGAGAAAGCCGGCGCAGTTATTCAGAGCCAGAATCTATGTAAGTTGAAACTCTAACTTATTCCCCTGGTATTTGTGAGCGTATTTCACACCGACATTTAAATATTAATATTCGTGCAATGTCATATTGAAATTGTAGAGACATGTTGACCCAGTTAGACATAAGCCAGCTGCATGCCACATTGTATTTCTCCTTTCATAACTAAATATGATAACACGCGAACCATCAGATAGATGGATTGAATTGTATTAGTATAACCAATACTATTATTAACTTTAATATAACTATTACTATATTTAGTTCACCTACGAGATGATAATGAATTATTATTTCCGTCTTAGGTTATAAAATATATTATGATCCGAATTATATTGGTGTAACCAATAATATCATT
>MUZC01004239.1:958080-979925 GCA_002072015.1 Radix auricularia | reverse complement strand
GGATCAGGAGCTGGACTCACCGCTATCCACGCGACTTGCATCCGACCCCAACCCACGATTGGACCAGGAGCTGGACTCACCGCTATCCACGCAACTTGTATCCAACCCCTACCTCACCCTGCACTGATCGACAGGACCAGAGGAGGACAAATCATCATTACCAGCTTACTCCAAGTGTAACGCTGAAGCCAACCACCCAAGTTGTTGCCTACACCTTATTGTTGTAGAAGCCGGTTATTCACACCATCCGTGATAATCGAAGTCACCTGGAACCATAGGTGAAGCAGCCAACAAGAAGCCAACCGCACTGGTTGATGCCTACATATCACCTGTGTAGAAGCCGGTTAATCACACAATCCGTGATCACCGAAGTCACCTGGAACCATAGGTGAAGCAGCCCATAGGACATAATTGCAGAACCAACCGTTCACGGAGCGGGGCAGTCCTTCCTAAAAATTTAAGTATTTACCCTATAATTATTATATTGATTGGCTTAAGCCTTATGATGAATTTTGGCCATAACGGAACTTGTTTCCGCTCACTGTAAATATTGTAAAATAAATTATTATTACAATTTCACCATCTTGTTTGTTGATCATCGTATTGTGAGAGATCACTAAAGTATGCTCGTGTAGGCGGGGAGAGAATAAATTAAATAATATACCCCTAAACAACTTGTCAAAGAATATCAACATCTTTCTCGCCACAGTTTACCTAGCGCTAATTTTGTTCTTAATTTTATTTACTTTACCAGCAGCCTATTTTATAATCGTCTGAAAATTCGTGCTTCAATAAACTGATTTTGACATGGTCATTAAATGTTTGACTGAAGATTAAAATATCTAGATTTAGTATAAATATATAGATTGAATTGAATTCAGCTTAAGATTAAGTGTCGGGGATGTTATCCTACCAGTAATATATATTTTAGCACATGACACCATCGCTAAAAGTTTTTAATAAAACACTTGATAAACAAACGAATTGGGAGATCAAAACAATAAATTTAACCTTTATTTATTGACTAGAACAAAGTGCCAAATTAGTACACAGAGAGAAAGAGAGAGAGAAAGAGAGAGAGAGAGAGAGAGAGAGACGCATATGTTGTATTGTTTGTCCAGTTTGTTTTTAACGAGGACCATTCTCGTCACATTAACCACACCACCCGGTAGCCGCGTGTTTTCTTTGGTGTGTCCACACGTCAGACAATACATGGTTGCCATGGGATTAGAAGGGTTTCAAACAAGATCCTTCCTGGCTTATCGTCTGGACACTGAAGACCATTGTCTGCGTCACAGGCTGCTGCGCCATTCTGCATGATAAGGTCCCATGAGGCAAATCACCGAAGTTGTACTATAACAACACATAAAAGTTATGTTAAGGTTCTTGCAATTCCTGGAAAATCTCTCAGCATTCTAAGCGTCTTTGTTTCAATAAATGGTGAATTTTATGTTTAAAAAAGCAATCAATAATATTAAATTCTGGCCTTATTTTGCTATTAATTCAGAAACATTCTCGAAAATCTATCATTAAGCTTACTCATTCTCTTGGTTAACGGTTTTGCTGAAGTAAAGATTTTCTTAATTTCAACAGAGGATTTTTTCCTTTAAATTGTGCGTTTGGGCACATTTCAAGTTTTGATTATTGAAATTTGTGATAGTCCATGCTTTCGTAAAGTAACGTTCGCGCAAATATCTTCTTTTGAACTTCAGTTGAAAAATTAGAAGCAATATGAAATTACCAAGCGTATTGCTATTACCTTGCGTTTTGATCGCCATTAAAATTCAAGTTGTTTTTTCACTGTATAATGCAGCCCTCTACAAGCCTGCCTGGCAGAGCTCAACACTTTATGGTAGAAAAGCTGAATTGGGAAATGACGGCAATAGACTCATTTGGGTGAATGGGGAATTTCGTGCAACAGAAACTTTATCAGAAGACCCGGCGTGGTGGATGGTAGATCTCATGGGCCAGTATGTGATAGAACAAATTGTTTTTATTAACCGGTGAGTGAATTTATTTTCCAGTTGCCTAAAATTAAATTCTTCTGGAATTATTGTAAAACTCAAAAGTGGGTAGCTATCCTTGATGTACAAAAAATAAAGTTGTGCTTATCGTACGATTCAAATTATTATTGCCAACAACTGCTTTGATTATACATTAAGTAATTGTTTTTGAAGGTTGAAATAGTTCCATTATTTTAAGCACTAGTGTACAAGTAATACAGTTTCCGAGAAGTTTAAGGGCAGCTATGACTGCCAGTTATCTTTTTAAACATCTTCTATTTCTAGAAGGATCTAATTTATATCTAGTTTTTTAATAGTTTGTCTCCACAGGCCATAAAATTGTATAAAGTATAATGGAAGGCACATCGACTCTGTACTGCTGCATTTAAAAGCAATTATGTCTATCAAAATATATATTCATTTCTTATAAGAAAGTTACAACTGTCATATTTTTTACGCTGTAGATACGCTTTGCACACCTTGAGCCAATTTTAAAATATGGTCAATCGAATAAAAGGTTTGTTTAGAGAGCACCATGTTTCTTAATCATTTTGATCGATCTAAATTTCTATAAATTTTCCTTCTACAAAATCTTAAAGGTGTCATGTCATAGGTGATTAAAGTTGTTAATAATGGACAAGATTGTGGTTGTCAGGGTTACGCAAGAGTGCCAGTTCTCCATATAGGATGTCCTTGTGGATTCGGCTATGGCTTATTCTTTTTACATGTCCTAGCCATTTCAGGCGTCTTTCATTAAGGATTGAGAACATGCTTTAGGTGTTGCCAGGCATCTGTACCTCGTTATTTGGCAAGTTACCCTGCCATTTAATGCCAAGGATGCGGCGCAGGCACCTCAAGTGGAAGCTATTAAGTTTGCGCTCATTGGTTTTATAAGTGGTCCATGTCTCGCTCCCGTAGAGCAGCGTACATATTACTCAGGCTCGATAGACAACAGTTTGTTTTTTTCGCTTGCTTTTTGTTTATTGCCAGACCCGTTTTTTTTAAATAGCCATTGTGACAGCTTTCTTTACAAGGCACTGTTTATTTTGTCCTCAATGAACAGCGTGCTGGAGACTTCGGACTCCAAGAAGATGATTTGTGGATGGGATTAGGAAGACAGCTCGGTGTCCGGCATCGTTGAACCATGAAGAGAATTAAATATGTAGATTATTAATTATTTAAAAAAAAATTGAAATAGATGCGACTTTAGAAATTTACCACGCATAAAAAAGAAAACGTTTAAATTCACTTAAAGACGTGCTGATAGAAACAAACAGAGCATCCATTGAAAATAAGAAACTATATTGAAATGAACAGAGTAACAATTTTTATTTAAAATTACATTTGGACCTGGCTAAGTAAATTTTCCCTAAAATACACAGTGAAAATATAGAATCATGGGAGCGTCCCGATTCTCAAAAAATAGATTTGCACTACTGTTTGATAAAAAAATGTAAACCTTGAACTATATCATTTGATGTTTTCTTTCATTAACCTTCACAATAGAAATAGAGATATTTGATTAGATAATTTATGCCATAAAAATTTATTTAATACTAGTTCAAAAGCCTGCTGAAGCTGGCAGAACGAAATCCCACAGAAGGGATAACAAAGATATTACCAAATACTGCAATAGAAAAAACCACGTGGCCTTTATTGTCATGAAAAGATTACGATATGAACAGAAATAACAAAGAAATGTATGAAATACTGTAATAGAAAATAACATTTGGCCTATATTGCAATGAACACAATACGATATGAAAATAAATAATATAGAGATGTACGAAATACTGAAATAGAAAAGAACGTTTATCTTTTATTGTCATGAACACAATACGATATGTACAGCTAAATATGAAAGATTTCCTTGTACACCACATTTTTAGTGTAGTAGGTGGAGCTGTCGTGGAGCAGTTTCCCTTGTTTAGGACCATCAGCCACATGGACCTTGACATCTGCTGATCTGCGTACACGGGAGAAAGCAACGTATAACTGCCCGTAGCTAAACACATGTTATGGTAGGTAGATACCGACCTTATCCAGTGTCTGGCCCTGCGATTTGTTTATGGTCATTGCGAAAGCTAACTTCACAGGGAATTGCCTTCTCCGCAGAACGAAAGGCAAGTCTGTGGTGGTCGGGGCAATGTCCACGCATGGAATGAATAGAGTGCGACCTTTATCACTTCCGGACAGAAGTTCAGCGATGATGATGTTGGGTTTGAGGTCCCTAACCACCAATCTGGTGCCGTTGCATAGACCTCGTTTGGTGTTCAAATTGCGAAGAAGAATTATAATTGCTCCGACTTTTAATGTTAATTGATGAAGCGGCATTCCCGAAGGTGCCAATTGATGTAGAAATTCCACGGGATAATTGTTTTCATCATCTGGCGTGCAGTCGTCGATGGAGTCGGAACTTAAGTATGTCCTGGGTTCTCCTTCAAGTAGATACAGAACCTGACTATTGATAAGGTCCACATCGGCATTTGTAGGGCAGAGAATTGCTTTATTTACATTTTCTTCCTCATCTCTGGCTCGAAGTCGTTCATCGAAGATTTCGGAAACAATAGATTCTGTGCAGACCATATGGGCTGGAACTTCAAACATATTCTCGTCAAATCCATGTTCATTGGTTAATGTTACATTGCCTAGCTAAATTAACCAAGACGTAAAATGTTTGGCACTGCAGAATGTGCACAGCAATTGTAAATTGCCACAGAAATGTTGCTGGACGTTGTCATTCATGAAGTTACTTCCGGTGGCTCCATCCAGATGAGGTGCAGGTACTTCCCGGAGTGTAGCTGACCGACGTCGTTTATTAGTGGCTGCTACGGGACCGTTGTTCGTGGGTTTAACTTGCTCTTCGAATGCGATCTTGTTGGTTTCGCGTTTCTCGTCGCCGGGACCTCCTCGTGTGTTTCTGTTCTACTTCGATTCCTGTTATGTTCGTTTCTGCGACGTTTTCTATCGGCAATTTCGGTTTCATTGAATGTTCTTTTTTCGAGGCATAGTTGTCTCATGGCAACACGCGAAGGTTTGTAAATTTGTGGAGTTGAAGAAGAAATAATAAAGCAATGCGAACGTGACATTGACGATGGGTACAGGCATAGGAGAACGGTGTCATACCTTTAATGCGGCGCAGCAATGCAGTTGGCAGTGGGTCAAGAACCGAAGACCGACACACCGACATCAACCGGTTGATGGTGACTTACATCATGATTTATAACGGAGACAAACACGCATAGGCTGGTGGCCGATGTTAGACTCAACACAAATGTGTTTGTGTGTACACAAATGCTGACGTCACAGGTTCGTGCGTTGTTTCGGTAATTGACGTTCTGAGCTAAAACAATGACGTCATATAATATTTTTTACGGCGAACATTTTTAATTTATTTATACTAATTTTGCGCGCCTTTTTTGCGCGCCTTTCAAGCACCTTTTTGCGTGCCTTTGGACGGGGAGGCACACGCATACTTAGGGCGAGTATGTTTTAGATATTAGATACCCAATAAATAGAGCGAAAATAAAGCACCACTGGATACGTTTATAAAGAAGAAATTAAAATGCTGAGCATAAACCAAATGTAGGATCTTCTTTACAATTAGATGATGTAGACTTGTATTTATATGAAACCGAAGATGTATCAGCGAAACTAATTTGTACACTTTAAAAATATAAATCTTCATATATTTTGTTTGGTTTGTAAGTGAGGATGCTGAAGATAACCTATCACCACAATGTATATTTACAGAGTTTTTGTATAGATTATGCCTTAAATTATGCCTTAAATCCCAAAAACTACCGAGGCATTTAATCACTAGGCGTAAAGGTATAAGTTTAAAAAGTGTCAAAAACTTCTCTTGTTTCATCATGTATCTATATACTTATAAGAAACTTTTGTTGTCTGTCTGCTCCCTATCAAATCAAGATCCAAATAACCAAATATAGTGAAATTTGGTAAACGTACACTAAACTTAATAGGAAGGTTCTTTAACAGGTTTCGTTCCATAAATTCACACTCATGGGTGCAGTGGGCCCCACACGTTTTTTTTTCTTATTTGAGCTATATAAAAATTGAAAATCCCCAAAGCTCCTATTTACCGAGAACGCAGAAGCCTGAAATTTTAGAAAATTGTTGAGTACACTTCCGCAATGGTAACAGGTGAAAATATATTTAAATTACATCTTTCTTAGGGCCGGGGGCCCAATGTAGTTTTTTCCTTCTTAAAATATAGAAAAACTGAAAATCACTAATTCACCTGTTTCCCGTGTAGGTAAAAGCATGAAATTTAGCCAAGTTGTTAAGTACACTATCCCGATGATAATTTGCGGCAAAAAATTAGATTCCCAATCGTGTGGTGCCGGGTGCCCAAATGTACTTTTTTCTTTAATGAGCAATATTAACAAAATCCAGACATCAAAATAACGTGAAATTTAGTACACGTACATAAAATTACATGGATAAGGTTCTTAATTCGGGTTCATTTAACATTACAGCTCATGTTGGGCCGGGGGCCCAAAGACATAATTTTTTTATTTCTATAGGCTATATAAAATTTGAAAATCCCTCATTCTCCCATTTCCCGAGTAGGCAGAAGCATGAAATTTAAGGAAATTGTTGAGTACACTTTTGCAATGGTAACAGGTGAAAATATATTTAAATGATATCTTTCTGAGGGCCGCGAGGCCCAAATGTCGTTTTTGCTAAAATAGCCTATATAAAAACTGAAAATCACAAATTCTATTCTTTCCCCTGTAGGCCTGTCAACGGGTACCTTGGACTCGGGTACCCGTTGCCGAGCAATTACCTGGGTAGTAAAATGGCGATCGGGTAACTGTGAAAATGTTACTATTTTAGGGACCCCCTCAAGTGGGGTCAAGGCGGAACTAAAATTTGGACCCCTCCCACTCCTTTAGCTACGCCTCTGTTTGCCAATCACAGTTAGCAAGCTAGGGTGGTGTAAGTGGTGGGGGACAAGAAGCTAATCGCAAAACACATGTTTCAAGACCAACAATGAGTCGGTAGTTCTCCGCCCCCCCCCCCCGAGGTTCATTCGCACTGCTCTGATTTCTTCGTGATGTTGTTTGTGTCATTTCTCCACCTCCTTTTCTTTGCACTACCAATGAGCAAGTCTGCGGCGTATCAAATTCAACCATCATATAGAATTAAGGGATTAAAACACATTTCTTATTGAATTTTCAAGTATTAACGTTTTTTTATTTACCCGTCCGGAATTCGGGCCAAACCAGGAAAACTAACGAACATTTACATTTTAATAAATATGCAAACCTGGACATAAACCATTGATAAGCGTGGGACGCAATAACATTATAATATCTTTAATAGATAAGATATCTCTATAATAAAAAATTGTTCACAATGTATTTCAGAGATGATAGCATAGCATGTGGCCATCGACTTCGTAACTTTACCATTGATGTGTTTGAAAGTGACCCGAGATCAAGTGGAAACTTTCTCAATATTTCTGGAGATGTTTGTTTCAATAGAATTTTGCCTGTTGATAATGGGACAAATATATGGAATTGCACAACACCTATAACAGGACGTTTTGTACGAATAATCAGGTTGGTGTTTAATGTATTTCCTTTAGCTGATTAAACATAATAATCGTAAAATCGGCCATTATTTTTTGTTTCACAAACATAATAGTATGGATACTAAATGTGTTAATTTTTGTAGAATAATTTTAGCTTGTGTATAGTTACTTGCTTTAAGAAATTTGATAAAAGTATTAAAAAAGATCCTGTATTTTTTAATGAAATATCTTTAATAAACTGGATGGGACTCATAAACTTTCATACCTATTTAAAGAGTAAAAACTATATAATATGTCACGAAGTCAGTCAAAGAAAATATTTGAGTTTCAAACATCTTCTACAAGTGATCACTTTCTAATTATTAATTTGATGTCTAGTTAAATGTTCGGCAAATCTTTCAGCCTCTCAATAATAGATGAAATTGAATCCTGGAAAGAATATGACAATGGTCAATAAAAACAGCGGGTAGTTAACTTCTTTTACATTTTTGAAGTCTTAACTTATTTTTGTACTGAAGTATCCATTATTTTAACTCTCAAAGAACGTAACATTGACTTTTCGAACAAGGGTGAACGAAAGTTTAATTTTAAAATACTTTTTTACCTTTTTCACTCAAATGTTATTTTTAAAATTTATCCCTAAAATATTTATCCCTAATAAAATTAGCAAAAAAATACGATTTCAAACATAATTTTAATTTTATTTTTTTTTTAAATTTTGCCAGACACTCGTGTTTTTGGTTTAGTGGAACTCTATTTTCGTTCGCCATTGTAACATTCTTGTTCAAATTTAATAAATTAAAAGATATGTCCAAAAAGGCACTGCAGCGGAGATCAATGGAGAAGTTTGAGGTTTCCTCTGCAACTCCCCTTTATATAAATATATTCAACAAAAAAAAAAAAAAGGATACTTGTTAACTTTACTGAGACAAGTCGGCCGCAATTTGTTACAATTATGGCAGCAGATTCATCATTTACCGAAGAAATCGCTTTCATTCCTAGCTAAAAAGCTATTTCTATTGAAAGGAATAAAAACAAAATATTAATACGGAGAATTTATTTATTTTCATTGATTGACAGTGTTCACTATCGAAGATATGTATTTTTCCTTTTCCAAAGCTCTCCCACGTTGTCAATTTTTTACACATAAAATTAATTTTACTATATCTATTGAAATATAAGTATAAATAGCACATTTATAAATGAAGAAAAATCATTTTAAAAATTATTTTCGTCTTTCTATTTATTTTATATGAAGTAGTATCTAATGGTTATTATTTCTCCAAATCCATAATAATTTACATTTGACTTTGTTTACACAGGTTACACTGTAAGGCGGCCTTCAGTATTTTACGATTTGCTTCACTTTCTGCTTTGGGGTCGTCCATAAATGACGTCACGCTCCTAGGGTGGGGAGGGGGTCACACTTTTGTGACGATGCGTGACGAGAGGGGAGGGGGCAGGGGGTTGAAGAAATATGACGTAGCATCAAAAGGGTAACTTTAAATAAAATTTCAACTTAATTATTTGTTCGCTTAAACGTTATTTAAAAACTTTTTTAAAAAATTATTTTTTTTAACACCATCAGTGCTTCTCAAAGTGCCGGTCGGTAGGCCATCAGACGCCTGTTGGCGTAAGTTATCAAGAAATGAAAATCAAAGCATTTATAATGTAACCGCCGCTCGGTTGGTTCTCTTACGGCAGGAGTCGGCGAATTTTTTTACTATAAAATATACCCGGTAACGTGTATGTTACCCCCCCCCCATTCCCCGAAAAATGCAAATGGTGAATTTCGGAAGTGTCTAAAAATGATCTGAATATGATTATGTGAAGATATTTTAAGTCAAAACGACACGGGCTATCCATTTTTGGGTGGGAGTGGGGCCGGGGGGGGGCTATTTGATTAAGTTATAAACGTTTTAAGTTTGATATCATTGTTTGATTTGTATTTGTTCTAACGCCCCTGTACATTGTAGATATAATGATAAATGTGTCCATTTAAAATTATTCACAGTATTCATTAACTTTATTGAATGCATCAAATTCTTGACATCGCAATTCCAGTAAACACAAAACAACTTTTCTTCTTAGCTCAGTTTTTAAGGCATTAATTTTAATTAAATGTCCCAGAAAGGATACAGGGACGTCAAAAGGATGAAGATTATTGTCACTCGTGTCAATATAAATGAAAGTAGGGTGGATTTGGGTATTTTCGTATTGTACGTAGGTAAGAAAAATCTACATAATTTTCAAATTTTAAAAATGCATTTTCTGGAAGGAACCAGTTCAATAGTGGGTATGTATTCAAAGCGTACACGTACACGTGACGTATTTTAATATATCTAGTGGATTGTGGTGGATTTTATATGTCTCATATGAGTCTGCGGTACCCTCAAGAATTTCCTTTTGACCCTAGATGGGGTAATTTACTCTTGTTCGGTGACCCCTGTCTTACGGGATGCCCGTAAGTTAAAAGAGGGATTTCTTTTTAAAATTTATTTGAAATATATCATTTTAAAATATTTTTTTCCTAAACAAAGAAGTTAACAGTGATGATTAAAACTCAATGTTTTATTTGTATGTATTAAAAAGAAAAATAATCGGAGGATGTTAACACAGTTCATTTTTTGAAGACCGGTTCGACATTTTTAAAAAACGGACCAGTTCAATAGGATACCATAAAATTAAAATTATAAATGTTTATGTTAATATTATTGTTACCCCGGATTCTAGCGAATTTTAGATGCCCACAATGATTTAGCATTTTTCCCAAGAGTGCCCATTTTACTCCAAACGAGATAATTTACTGCTTTTCAATGACCCCTATTTAAAACCGCCCGATACCGGTAGCAATGCACTTTTCATTAATTTATGAACTCCACAAGAGAATGCATCAATTTAAACACGCTTCGTCTTTTGGTGACATTATATTTACAACACTTGATTGATAGAATATAGATCTAGACTTTTACTTGAAATCGTGAAAACAAAATTGAAAAAAAAAAAAAACCATAATAAAAAAATCTCGTGAGCTTCGGAGTTAAAATGTATGACAATATTGGATATTTTATTAATGTTAAAGTATTTTTTAATCTTGAACTAGCAGGAATTGCTGTATTTTGTGAGTCACAAGATGACATCCTACTTTCCTGTAGAAATCTGGGGTTCGTACAGTGCTCGACATATTCCTCTTCCAGCGCATACCTAATAAATTTTTTTTAGAAAACATGAGATTTTATATCAATGTGGTAATTTTAGATCAAATGCCTTTGACGTGCATATACTTGACATGAAAACTGTCACTATAAGATAGAAATCAATTTGAGGAATCGTCCTGTATATATATATATTCTAGGTCTATTATCAATGAAATGATTCTTGTAATATCAATAGTCACATTCTCGAGCTTGAAGGATAATAAAATCAAAGAGTCTTGGCATTACCGCTGTATGTTCTTTAGCTCTTTTTCTATGTCTTGGAAACTAAAAAATATTGTTAAATTAATATTTTAATAAACAAGCCAAATTCATATTGATTTTATAGGACTTTAGGCTTAGGCCATTTCGCTATCACGTCAGTACAGCGAAAATCACGTCAAAACGGGAAAAGAATGCACTAGTACCTAGAGAAATAGAAAAATTCCTGCCGGTCATCAAATACGAAAAAAGTTTAAGAAGTACTGGCTTTCAATTTATTTAAGGGCGTTTTACATAGCTTCACGCGTGTTACGATATTACAATGCAGACCTACACTAAATAAATACTTGAATGACAAAAAATTGATTTGAAACATACTTATTTTCAAAAAGAAAACAACTTAAAAGGTTTTTTTCTTCTTTGGGGGGGGGGGGGGGGAGGGGTTCAAAGATTTGATATCACTATATAGATATTTCAATTGTTGACAGCAATATGCATAACATGTGTGGTTTTTGTAATTTAAAAAAATATATATATATATAATTCCTGTAACTACCTAAATCAAGTGGAAAAAAGGGGATAAATCAGATTATTTGAGCAGAGGGGATATGTTTTATATTAATTTATAGCAAAACAAATGTGGAGACATAAAAAAAATATTCAGAATATTACATTACCTAATGTGATGTTATGTTTTATCTCAGGTATGCAAACGATTACTTCCATGTTGTTGAATTCAGTGTGATGGTGAGTCAGGAGTTGCTTACGTTCACTTCCTTCTCAAGAATCCAGGACTCAATACTCAACATATCGCCTGTTGTCTCGGTGAATGTGTCCTCACCCATGCAGTGTGTCCAGCGATGCCGAAAGCTGAAAAGTGGCGACCGTTGTACGTCATTCAACTGGATGCCATCGAATAACACGTGTCAATTGCTAAGTATCGATACCAGGATAAAAAGCAATATACTTGTAAGACTAACATCTTTTCCCGGTGTTCATTTTTATATGGAATCGAAATAAGCAAAAACTCAAAGATAAATAAATAAATACAATTTTTAAAAAGCACTCACCCAAACGAAGCAGTGAAATTACACGTTTTTGTGTCTAAATCTTAAAAGTCATTAAAAATTTGGACATGTAACTTTTCGATGTATAGGTCATTTCGAACTTTTGCTGTGCCACATACCCCTTTATACAACGTTTGACTCTAAATGTTGCAACAACAACAAAAAAAAATAATGAATTAAAAAAATAAAAGTAACGCTGAGTAAAAATGCACAAGTTTGATGCGTAGAACTTCGTTTCACGAATCTAGGACTTAGCACCAATTAAAGCGTTTATAATTAAACTCGATGCCCGCGGCGTAGCATACGCCGCAGATTCGCTCATAGATAGTGTAAAGAAAGTGGGGGGTGGAACGGACACAAACTACATCACGATGAAATCAGAACAACGCAAATGAACCTCAAATTCGGGGACAACTGCGACGCATTGTTGATCTGGAAAAATGTGCACTGTGGTTAGCCACTTGCCACCCCACCCTGAACCACCCTAGCTTGCCAACCATAAACTAATTGGCATAACCTGACAAAGAACATTCGTCAAGCTTATTTTCATTCGTCTTGTGCTTGTTATGGTGTTGCTTAGTCATAATCAAAAAGAAAGTGGGAAATGAACGGGCACAAACACAGACATTTTTAAAAATTAAAAAAGTAATGTCTTCGCTGGGTATTGAACCTGCGACCTCCGCGTGTTGGGCGAATGTAATAACGACTACACCACGAAATACGTGTTATATCAATGATCGAAAAGAACGTACTCATTGACTTTAATTCAAACGAGTTACAGGTCTTGCAATCTGATTGGTCGGTGAGGTCAGACAGCTTGCTCCTTGCAACTTGCTTGGTGTCCGGCATGGTTTGACCATGATGAGAGTTATATATTGATAGATAGGTCATTAAATATTTAAACAGCATAAGATAGCAATCGAATTGAATAAACTATTAAATAATGTAATTGTGTTTTCTTTTATTTTAGCGTTTCGGGAAAAAAAGACATAGTGACGAAAATTTTTAAAAACTAATTGAGATGCTAAAATGCTGTAAATTCTCAATGATAATAAAGGCCAACTTACAGGTGTAACAAAATATCTGTCTTCAGCTATTTTGTACCCTCTCGTCTTGAATATGTTTTCAGTTTCATAAAAAAACTTCATGGAAAATCTACAAAAGTCATGAATTTAGCGACCAAAATATTTATTGAGGTCGAAATACACCGATATGCTTCATTTACTTCTTGGGCATGCTGCACTTAAGCTACTTAGCTCCGCAGTAGTTTAGAATTACCGCAGCACAAAATGGCTGATGTTCAGCTTTAATTGTTTTATTTTATTTTTTATTTTTGCACACGGAACAAAAATTTCTAGAGGAAACGCTACTCATTGGCACGCATTGACTAAAAATATCTTTTATCTATCACAACTTCTGCACCAACTGCTGCCCATCAAACCTTGATGAATTTATCTCTGTCCACTCAGTCAATAACGCTCGTCAGCAGAAACACACATTCATTTTGCTTCAAGTGCACTAAATAAGTTTTCAGTTTGGTACTCACTCCAGCTGCGCACATTTCTTCTATTCAAACCTTAAATATATTATGAATTGAAAATCTGAAATTCACATAAAAGTAGCTATTTGTGCAAGTTATTTGTAAACTTATGAATATTTTGTACAAATGTATAAATTTCAATTTCTTGTTTGTATTTTTTTTTGAGCTGTACTATTTCTCATACTTTTATTGCTATTATAGTATTATATTATTTCTATTGTTGTTTCATTCTTCGCTTAACTAGCATTTATCGCCACATTTTAAAATATACTCATATTTGTAAGCATATAGTTGTTATTTTCAATCATAGATGTCCAATTTTTTTGTAAAGATTGCCATTCTCAATAAAGTAAAAGAAAAATGTAGTGCCAAATGAAGATAATTAAAAATGACTTATGTTGAGAATTACCTAAACGCTTTTTAATTACATATTTTTATATAATAAGTTGAAGTAAAATATTTTCGCGCCAAACTGGGGCAATAGTAGTGCAATTTTATGGACATGCATAGAATATTCCATCATCGAATAGCGATGTTATAGAAAAACAAAATTTATACTTAAAAAACACAACTAACCACATTAGTAGAAAAAACAAAGTCATAAATTGATATACAAATAAAAATGTCACCGCTTCCATTATAACTTTAGATGAGGCCGCGAACCCCCAAAATCGAAACACTTGTTATTTCCTGATTAAAATGATTTCGCAAAAGTATCGAGCATAGCTAGAAACATGGAAAGAAGAAGAAAAGAGAGAAAAACAATTAGAAACATGGCGAACAACAGAGACAACCAAAAAAAAAAAGACTCCAGGCCTTTTTTGACAGATGCTCAGAAATATTCTAAAAAATAAAATAGTTCGACAAGATGGATTGGGCACACCCTTCGGAAAGATAACAGCAGGGTGAGACAGGCCTTAGATTAAAACCCCAGGGCAAACGCCAGCGAGGAAGACCCAAGCGTACATGGAGACAGAGCATGTTACATGAGGCTGGAAGAACTGGAAAGAGCTGGGAAGAATTGAAGCGACTGGCAAGGGACCACAAGGTCATAGCTAGAAAATAATACAACCGAGAAAGTTGTTTCAAAATAAAAACAATGTGTTGTTTATAAGAAGAAGACAATATTAACACATATTTGTCAATATGACAAAGAACTGCACTATTTATCTTATCTTAGATATACAGACGAGAATATGCAGATGATAATTTTGTCCACACACCATGACAGATGCAGCGGTCACAGGCCACGGCTATAAGGGTTGCACGCATTACCCAGCCGCCTAACTATTGTCAAGTTAGGTACCCATTCAGAGCTGGGTGATTCAGGGACTCCTCAGGCCCCGGGAACAAAACCTCGCCTTCGCGTGGATTCGAACTCGTGAACATCGGTACCCCAGTCGAGCGCGCTACCACTCGACCACCACAAGACAATATTAACAATACAATATTAACACATACTTGTCAATATGACAAATAACTGCACTATTTACAAGACAATATTAACACATAAATCAATATGACAAAGAACTGCACTATTTACAATACAATATTAACACCTGCATGTCCTTTGGACAAGGAACTGCGCTATTTACTACACAGTATTAAGACCTACCCGTTATTTGAACAATCTACTGCACTATTTACAAGACAATAACGGCACCTGCCTGTCATTCTGACAAGAAACCGGATACTGCATTAAATGAAACGTTAAAATCAATACTAGTGAAAAATAACCATCATGTTATGCCTTCAAGACATTTCAAAAGTAAACAGCAACAAACGTTAAGTATTATTACTGGATGAATGATGAATTAAAACAAAGGTTAGTGATCAATAATTGGAAACGCGTACACGACGCTGCTGTTAATTAAATAGCGATCTAATAAGACTATAATATAGCCTTGTCAGTCTCAAGGTTGTCTGAAAGTCAATATTTTCTACACTGTTACAAGGAGATTTTGTCCGCATTTAATTTTGTGTGTGAGCAGATCTCACGTTTCAAAATGTGAGCTTGTTACTCTCAACGCTAGTTTTTTTCTGTTAGACTTCTTTTACTTATCAAGCATCCATGAAAAAAGCCATGAAATTTCAAGTTGTTTCACTATTGTATTTATTATCATTCTCCATTAAAGACCCATTTGTTGTTTCACTGTATAACGCTGCCCTCTACAAGCCCGCCTGGCAGAGTTCAACTCATGAAGGCAGAATAGCAGAGTGGGGAAATGACGGCTCAAGGGTCACCTTTGACGGCAGCACGTTCCGTGGCTCGGAAACATTACCAGAAGACCCAGCTTGGTGGATGGTGGATCTCAGGGGCCAGTATGTGGTAGAACAAATCGTTTTGACCAACAGGTGAGTTAATTTATGAGTCAATATATATGATATTCTGATGATGGGTCAGAAAAATGATCAAAAAGGAGTAAATACTTTGAAGATATAAATTAAGTTATATTCATAAAGATTTAAACTTATAAATATTATTTTAGAAATGAATAAATTTCGGAAAAATGCATTCATTTTACAACGTAACATTTCTTTTTTTGGGCCGCAGATACATGGCTGTCATAGTGCTACAAGAATGTACAATTAGTTTTATTGCTAACTCCCAACTAAAAATATTAAGCTAGCGTAAAGTTCAGCTATTTTTTATCAGTTCATAGTATAAACCACCAAGCAAAAAAGCGTTAAAGAATGACAGTGGCATTCAAACGTGCTAGATACATGGGATTTTGTTCTATCGTTCCTATATATAAAGAATGCCAATAGTCTACGGAACAGCATCAGCCAGTGTGAATTTCAAATATTAATGTTTTAATGTAAAGTTTTGCTAATGAATTTAGTTTATGAACTTTAGAATTTAGAGCAAATAAAATGATGTTTTCTCATTTTAACTCGACATTTCATATAGCTCTACATAATTCTCTTTTTAAGAAATAAATTGAAAATAAAATCGTTCAACTTTAAACTGATTGTTTGAGCTTAAATTATCAAATGGTAAGAAGCAGCTGATTAGGCCAAGTCTTTTTATCGGAATACGATAAATGGACAATGCTAGATACAAGGAAAGCTCAAGAAATTCTCGCTTCTTAATTTATATCACTGATTTCTACTAGAGTTCAAATAACAATCAATATCTTGATAAAATTGTCTCACCTGTCAGAGTGCATATAAAATCTTTTCAATATTTTTAGAGTATCTTTTATACATTACTTATGGAAACCAGCATTCAGCTCATCCTGTTGGATGAAGCTCAATATGAGATAAACATTTTCACAGAGAACCGTTAGACATTCTTGTCATATGACCTGACAAAGAAGCTAATACTTCAATAGTAGGATGAGCTGAGAAAACATTGAAGTGTCAGTATCTCAGATTCTTGAGATTTATCTTTCCGTCTTTCGGGATTAAAACAACTCTTTTCTCGTAGCAGTCACTATTTTTCCTGTTAGACAAAACGTGTAGCGCTGGTGTATCTAGTGTGTGGCTATCTCTAAACAAAAAAGGATCCTTATTTTAGAATGCATACGTTTATGACAGCGAGAAGTTAATATAGGAGAGGCTTTTTGATATTTTAATAACGCCTCCATTGAACTTCATTCTGTGCAAAGACCTTAGTTCGTACAATTTTCTAAGTGGCAATTATGAGAAGATATCAGTGACATTTAAAATAATTTGTGGTGTACCCATGTCTGTAACAATGTTATAAGGCAAACATTTGCATTCGTTCTGACATTGATTAAGCCTTTAGTCGCCCAATGTTTAACATTTTAGCAATAGTTCATTCATTGACGTGGAGTTCATGACGGTGATCATAATGCTGAACTGTGTTAGCACGAAAACATGACACATTATAACACGAGAGATTGTTCCTTTCTTTCCAAGACCAGCCTGAATACAAGTTATAAATGTTGAAAAATCGAAATATAAATGTATAGCTATCATAATTAAACATCATACCGTAAACATTTTTAGCAAGTGGTAGAAAGTAAGTGATTGCTATAAAATAAATAAAATATTTTTTTATCGAAGTAACGCTCGTCATGTTTTAGTCATTAAATTTTCATTCAATAAACTTATTTTAAAACATATAGTTATAGCTTTTTAGATGCGCCATGTGTCTAGGGTACATTTTTCACTTCAATAAAGTTAGGTAAAGCAAGTTTAACAATTTAATTTTAATACAGGAAATTAAAGATGCAATGTGTAATAAACAAGCTATATACCAAAAGTTTAAACACGAAGCAGAAGTTACATCAAAATCGCAAACGTTTTTAAGACGATACGAGAGAACTTTTTAACACTTGACAATGAACATTCTCGATTTATGGTAAACAATAGAGAATATTTTCGAAATGTTAATCTCACTCTTGGGGCGTTCCTTGAAAGCTTACTACAATTTATTCATTACACTGCTCAAAAGATAGCTTATTAAAAAATCTTGGCGATAAAAAACAATATATATAACTTAATATAAGACAATGTGGAACACATTTTGTTCTCATTATTGAAACATTTTGAAACGTAACGAGAATATACAAGTGAAATATACTTTTTATTAAAAATGTAATGTTACCCACACAAAATTTCAGAAATGATGACCCTTCAGGTTTCAATCGGCTTCGTAACTTTCAAATTGACGTGTTTAGATCTGACCCGAGACAAAGTGAAGATTTTCTCCACATTTCTGGAGATGTTTGCTTTAATAGAACTGAACCTGTGCTAGCAGGGACGTTCACTTGGAACTGTACAACACCCGTAACAGGACGTTATGTTCGCATAATTAGGTTGGTTTTCATTTGTTAGAATTAATAACTTAACCGTCACTCGTTAAGACAATTTCAAAAGAAGAGTTAATCAAAGAAACGAATGAGCGGCCGTTAAACATTTTTTGCCAGCATGCTTTGCGGTATTACACTCCTAAATTTCCAAAAGTTTCGGGTGAACAGATGAAATAAATCATATAAATTACACCAGAAAATAATTACATAGAGCATCATCAGGCCAAATCTTTTCAATGTTTATAATTGAAACCCCTGTAGATTTCAATCGGATCACAATGGACAATGTTTCCTTTAAGCAGCGCTGTAGTTTAAAAGTTCACTCACTGGCCTATAATATTTTAATAAGGGCCATTAAGTTTTTATGTACCAAGTTAGGTCAAGATCCTGCAATTTACCAATTAGCCAATGTTAAATATTTTTTTTTAATAGGGCTACTTTAAGGACAAGTTACATTAATTTGGGAATTTTTTTATTTGGGTGTTATTTATCGTCGCGGGATTTAATACCCATCTTCTAAACACGTTTCTTTAATAAAATGAGTTTTTCATTTAATTTAAACTAACAAAAGTATGGTATCACTTCTTTATTCTTAGATTAAAATAGACTCGTTTAAAGTAAGATGATTTGTTTTCTTATACCTCTCAGTATATCATTAGACTCAGAAAAAAGATAATAGTAGTATAAAAACGTTTTTCTAATTATCATTTTGTAGTAACTCACTATATGTCTAATTCTAAAGTCTTTTGACACTTTTTGCCTTTACCCTTAAATGAAGAGAGTTAAAAGAGAGGCCAATTCTGAAGAACCGGAAACAGCCAAAAAATTACAAATAATAAAAACTGTTATTAAAACGTTCACATGCTATAATCATTTGTATTAATTTTATTTGAATTTGAAATGTTAAGGTTAACTTTCGTAAAACACAAACAGTTGTTTTGAAAATTATGACAGTTATATTTTTAAGTAGTAAGGGATAATTTGAAATTAAATTTTAAAGAATATAATATTTCAAAAAAAACATTTAGAACGTAACACAATTGAAAATGTTGATTATATTTTGCTTCAGGTATGCAAACGACCACTTTAATATTATTGAATTCGGAGTGATGGCCCATCGGGGATCGCATATGTTGACGTCTTTCTCTAGAATCCTTGACTCAATACTCAACATATCCCCTGTTGTGTTGGTGAATGTGTCCTCTCCCAACGAGTGTGTCCAGCGATGTCTCAAGCTGAGGACTTCATGGCGGTGCACGTCGTTCAACTGGGTGACATCGAATAAAACATGTCAATTGTTGAGTATCGATACCAGGATAAAGAACACAATACTTTCTAAGCTAACATCCTTAGTCGGTGCTCATTATTATATGGAAGTGTACTGAGTAAAGAGATTCCATTTAAGATGGATGGCTATTTGCACTTAAGGATTTTTAAAACCTGCTTTTTTCAAAATTTAATACGCATTAAATATTTTTGTCTGAAACTATGGTATAGATAGACTCAATCATAAAAAGCTGGTTTATTAGGATACAGTTGCAGAAATCTGTTATAACACTATAAATAAGTACTTGATTTATTTTGAATAGGAGATATTTTGTTTGTTAGTATTTAGCGATACAAATTTATGTATTATTATTAAGTTTAAGTATTTTAAAAATTATCATTGATAGTGTATTCCAAATTATAGGTAAAGCAACTGAAACCCTTGTTTGGACAAAAGGTGTCTTCCTCGTCCTCCTTGTTTGACTGAAAATTTGCAAATCTCAATTATCAAGTTTATCTAAACACTTCATTGATAATAAAACTATAAAAAGGCAAAGATTGCAACCTTATTCCATAACTGCTTCATTTATGTCTTAGGTCCCTGTACAAACACACGTTGACTTAAAATTACTAGTTTGATTCATAAAATGCTTTATTTGTCTCAATGGCTTTCTGAACACGCACACTATGATATAAAACTACTAGTTAATTTCCTGTACTGTTTTATTTGTCTCATTAGTTCCCTGTACAAGCAAACGTCAACTGAGAATTACCCGTTCGCTTCATGATTTGCTGCATTTCAAACCTTATTAGGTTTATCTCTGTCTAATCAGTTTCGTCAGATACGCTCTTCTGACGATATATTAAAAAGATTTCTACCTGAGATTAGCTCTATTACGTGCTAAATTATATATTTTAGCATTGATATGTTTTTAATCATGGCTCGTGCACTGTCTAATTCATCATGCTTACATTGTTAAATAAATTATTTTCTTTGTTTAGCATATCCAAAAGTTCAAGAGTAAAGTATTATGATTTGTTATTCAGAATGGATCTTATCTTATTTTGTCTTATCTATACAGACGCTCGTTTTATGCAGAAAAAAATAAGGGTTCCACGCGTTACCTTGCAGCCTAATTCGGAGCTGGGTAGAATCAGGAACACCCTACGCCCCAGGAAAAAATCTTTGCCTTCGAACCCGTGATCAACGGTACGCCAGTCGAGCGCGCTGCCACTCGACTATCGTGATCACTTCTACTGTCATTGTATATGATCTATATCTATACTAATAAAAGGGAAAGCCCTCACTCATTCACTCACTGACTGACTGATTCATCGCTAATTCTCCAACTTCCCGTGTAGGTAGAGTCATGAAACTTTGGGAAGTTGTTGGTTACCTTCTCACGACGAAAATTGGCGAAAAAGAATTTTAAAAATTTAACTCATGTGGGGCCGGGGGCCCAAAAACATTTTTTTCCTTATTTGGGCTATATAAAAATTGAAAATCACCAATTTTCCTATTTCCCGTGTAGGTAGGAGAATGAAACTTTGGAAATTTGTTAAGTACATACTCCTAAATATAATTAGACAGAAAAAAGTTAAATTTCCCGCTCATTGGGGCCGTGGCCCCTAAAATGGGTTTTTCCTTATTTGAGCTGTATAAAAATTAAAAATCACTAATTCTCCTATTTCCCATTCACTGACTGACTGACTGATTCACTGATTCATCACTAATTCTCCAACTTCCCGTGTAGGCAGAATCATGAAACTTTGGGAAGTTGTTGGATACCATCTGACTAAGAAAATTGGCGAAAAAGAATTTTGAAAATCTAACTCATGTGGGGCCGGGGGCCCAAAAACTTTTTTTGCTTACAGCACTAAATCTCCGACTTCCCGTGTAGATAGTAGCATGAAACTTTGGGAAGTTGCTGAGTAGCCACTGTGGACAAAGTTTGGCAAAAAAGTTTTTTAAAAATATCTCTCAAGTGGGGCCGGGGGCCCAAAAAGATTGTTTCCTAATATGGGCTTTATAAAAATTGAAAATCACCAATTTTCCTATTTCCCGTGTAGCTAGAAGCATAAAACTTTGGGAAGTTGCTGGGTAACCACTAATGACGAAGATTGGCGATGAAGAACTTTTAAAATCTCGCTCATGTGGGGCCGGGGGCCCAAAAACAGTTTTTTCCTTCATCACTAATTCTCCAATTTCCCA
>MUZC01004239.1:938611-949099 GCA_002072015.1 Radix auricularia | reverse complement strand
AAACAATGGGTACTCACCGATCAGGCATCGGAATCACAACAAATTAGATCACTACTGCCACAATTAAAATTCTATAGCTATACCTAACCTAAAACCTAAAATCTTCAATTTTCCGAAATTCTAAAGCTATACCTAACCCAAGCCCTAAAATCTTCAATTTTCCGAAATTCTAAAGCTATACCTAACCCAAAACCTAAAATCTTCAATTTTCCGAAATTCTAAAGCTATACCTAACCCAAACCCTAAAATCTTCAATTTTCCGAAATTCTAAAGCTATACCTAACCCAAACCCTAAAATCTTCAATTTTCATAAATTCTAAAGCTATACCTAACCCAAACGCTAAAATCTTCAATTTTCCGATATTCTAAAGCTATACTTAACCCAAACCCTAAAACCTTCCATTTTTTATAACACAGTCTCCATTTTGCCAATATTTATCCAAAATTTAACAAAAAAATGTCTACTTACTAATGGAAACGCACCCAGAGCAAATGGTGGGAAAAAGCGCGCCAATTAGCAGCACTCCTTTCTAAATGAGTACAGCAAATAGTTCTTAGAATATACTCATTTATACTTGGGGAAAAATGAACAGGAGGGCCCCCCCCCTCTCGCGGCGCAAGAATACAAAATCCAATTATGATAATAAACAAATTATTTACATTTTACCGCAAGGGGAGGTAATAAGTAAATAAGAAAACAACAATATTCAAGGGAAGCAACTATCCTTCATAGCAACCGGAAGAGACGCGACGCTGCGGTCAGAGTACTAAGCTTTAGCCGAAATTCATATGAGATTTTGGGAAGTATGTAGAATTTAGAAAAAAATATACAATTTTCGTACACCAGGCCATCTGCTGGACTTTTAAAATGTTCACTTCAAATTATAGTTTTCCAATGGCATTGTCAAGCTAAGACAATTTAATCCCACTGCTTTATAAAAAAATCAAGAATTCAAGACCAGTTGATTCAGTAAAGTTTATTAAGATATTAAGTCTTAAAGTTACCTTGACTAAAATATTATATTTAATTTGAACATTGATTACAATTGTCTCAAGTTAAGTAATGCCATCAGGAAAAACAGAAATTTTCTTCTTTTTTTTTAAAATAAATAAAACTTTTCTTTCTATCTCTAACATAAGTATAAACATTTAGTTATTTTATTATTACTTTCTAACAAAAACTATCTTTACTTTACAGCCTTAACATATTTTGTCACGGGCGGGGCGGTAAATTTTGGTTCTGCCCCGGCGCCACATACTCAAGCTACGCCACTGTTTTCAATTGATGGGATTTGCATTTTTATCGATGATTTACTTCAAATATCGTTCTATGAATAATTTATCTTTATTTCAAATGTTACCACCCGCGAATATTTCAGAGATGATTCACTACAAGCTGCCAATCGGCTGCATGACTTTCAAATTGACGCTTTCTCAACTGACCCCAGAAAGTTGTCGAATTTTGTCGATGTCTCTGGAGATGTCTGTTTTAAAAGAACTGATCCTGTTGGCATGGGGACATTTACTTGGAACTGTACGACACCCGTCAGTGGACGCTATCTGCGACTGATCAGGTTATGTTTTAAATATATACTACACATTAAATGTGAGAATTTAAGAAAATAGTAAAGAAATTTCTTAAAAGATAACTATTGAAAGGTATTAAATTATGTAATTATTTGCTTTTAACAATTATTAGAAAACATACTTAAAAAAAAAAAATATCCTTTTTAAAATGTAAATTTGATAAAATAGTAATTTAAACCGATAATTTTATTAATGTTATGGAAACACGTACAAAGTGCAGGTTTGTTTATAGTGCTTTTGATAAAAACGCTTGTGGAGTATCAAATTCTTTTAATCAGTTATCTATGAGATGTAAACTCAGTAAATATGTTGCGTTATGAAAAGATAAATTACTCAGCTACTAAAAGAATTTGGTTTGTAGCCCTTGAAACAATTTACAAGGCAAATAATGATTGTGACATACACCAAAAGTTCAAAATTTAGAGATCGTTTAATTTTAATTTAAATTTGAATGTAAATGAGAGTATGTTTTATACATATTATGGGTGTGTTAAATAAATTTTCTTAAAAGAAAAAGAAATTGGGAAAAAACTTTTATAACGACATAAATCATTTATAATTTTTACTTGACCTTTTACCTCAGATACACTAAGGATTACTTGAATGTAATTGAACTGGAAGTGATGGTCAGTTCTAAAATTGCTGCATTCAGCTCATTTTCAAGACACCTGGACTTATTCCTCAACATATCCCCTGTGTTGTCGGTGAATGTGTCTTCAAGCAAGCAGTGCGGAAAGCTGTGTCTAAAGCTGAAGAATGAGAACCGTTGCACATCGTTTAACTTGGTGATATCCAATAACACGTGTCAATTGTTGAGTATCGATACCAGAAGCAAGAACACAATACTTTCAAGGTTAACGCCATTTTCCGGTGTTCATTTTTATATGGAATCTAATTAAATAATGAGATCTGGCGTTTGATCGAAACACACAGTTGCAGACTCGTCACCGTCCTGGTGGATAGCTGCTTAATTTGAGGGAAAATATTTGGTATTAATTCTTTTAAAGAGTATTATAAATATTTCTTTAAGAGTTTCCTAGCGTAGACTCATAATAATTACGCTTATTCTTGGTAGCCAAATCTTGAATCATTATCATTTACCATATTATCAGTTATATATTGTAATGACTTTACTTTTGCATTTTATTTAATAAAGTAGAGCTTTTACTATAAAAATTCATTATACGTTATGCAAAATCATGCACATAAAAATTAAAATCATATATCAAAAATGGGTATTATAATGTTATCATTTCATCAGAGATTTTTTTAAAATCAAAGATTTATGTAATTTTTAATTTTCTTCGTGTTCCTCCCATCAAAAAATTGTTGTTGTTTTTATTTTATTTACGCCTCATTTGCATTATATAGGTTCTCCGAATCAACAAAATAACGTAATAAAAAGATGTATTTTGCGCAAAGTTTAAAAAGTGAACTAGTGCTTTTAAAGCTAAAATCAGTCACTTAAGGCAATATTTTGATATTTATGGTTATTTTATATTTTTGAAAAATTGACTTCAAACTTCGTGCTTTTAAAAATTGATTAAATGGTTTTTATAACATTTCTAGCCATACACACTCAAACACACAAACACACACACACAAACATACAGGCACACAGTGGGGTAGCTAGAGCTTTTGCCGCCCGGGGCGGTCTCCAATATGCCGCCCTTTTAGAGGCAGCCCATAAATGACGTCACGCATGGGGGTGTCACACATTTGACGTCACTCAAAACGCGCAAATTTAAATAAAACTTCCACTTAAATTTATGATTACCGACACTTTATTCAATGACGTTTTATGTGGTTTCACGCGAGTTAAGAAACAAGAGTGCAGTCTTACACTAAAAACATATTTAAATGACAACCAAACAAAAAATGATATTAAACATGCTCATTTTCAAACAGAAAATACAGCTTGTATGGTGGGGAATCTTTGTCACGTCACATTGAGAAAGGGGTCTAAGTTTTCGTTTCGTGACGCCGTGTGACGAGGGGGTAGGGCGAGGAGGTTTTTAATTAAGCCTCCTTCAGGTAGGGGATGAAAAATCAGCTGAAATCACGTGACGTCATTAATGGAAGGCCCCTTAAGTCAATCATATGATAGTTTGTATAAATTAATAAACATGAATAAATAGTTGTAATTAAAACAAAGTAAATTGTAAAAGGTGGTGAGCATTTTTACCATTGCATGCCCTATTTATGTAAGCAGAAATAAAAGAGGCTGATATACCTATAAATACACATTATAAAAATACAAGATAATTGTTTTGAAGCCCACAATAAAATTATAGGGTTAGCAGGTGTCCCCCCCCCCCCAAATTAGTCAAGAAAAATATTCCTAATTTACACCCAAAACATTCATTAACAATTAATATGCTTTTATTTTTTACTTATAAATATATGATTTTTTTAATAAAAAGAAATTGTATTCATCAGTATGTTAACATATTTTTTAAAATTATCTATACATTTACTTCTTACCTAACTTTCTAATAGAAGAATCGTGTATTATTTATTTTTAAAAATATTTCTAATATCTTGTTATCTTGTCCTATGAACATTATTGCAAGATTTTGTAACCTTAAATCACGTATTGTGGAGCGAATGTATTTTTTTTTCAACTTCAGTTTGTAGAAGCTTTTTTTACAACTAGATACACTGATACTGATACCAATTTTTGAAGAAAAAAAAACTTAGCAAAATTATAATGTTGGGTAAAGAATTTTCAATATTTACCGTTGAATATATTTTAATAGATCAAGGGGGGATTTCCCCACGTTTTTTAAAAACATTTTGCCTCTTCTTGTTGTGAATGTACAGCCAGGGCTGGTCTTAGTCTCCTGTAACCTATGCGATCGCAGTGGCCCCGCGCTTTCAGAGGCCCAACCTATCTTAATTTAAGCGTATTATACTTATAAATACCTTTTCCCTACCCTAACTGGGGCCCACGCAATCCTTTTCGCAAGCTGCATTGGGCTCCGCAATTGCTAAGGTCCTGTGTACTGTCATAAAAACCTGGATCCTTTCTCTTTCAATCTCGAACATAAAGAAATGTATTTGATGTTCAAATTCTTCTTTTAGTAGGCTAAATGGTATTATACACGAATATTTTCTTGCAAGGACATGTAAGTCATCACCGCATTCTTTTATCTTCGTTTATAATAATGTCTATGGATAAAAAAAATTCTCGCTTTACTGTTACTTCTTGCCCTGAATATAGAACAAATTCTCCTGAATTTTCCCCCACATATTTTTCTCCTCGTAAATCTGAATTACATTGCCATAACCAACTCTCTGTAACAGCGTTCTATACATCAAATATCTTTGTTCCATGAAATGGGTTTGCATAGTTTGCATTAATTATAAAAAGATAGGTTCCCATAAATTGAGATATCATAGAAAAGAATTTTTTTTAAACGTAGAATACCAAGTTTTTCCACTATAAATCCTTTATATACGAGATATAACTATACTGATGTTAATTGTAATAACCAGGGCAAAACAATCCAGAAATACAAAATTCTAGTTATGTCTCGTAAAACGTGTTTAATATAATGAACACCGATCGTGAATATATTTAATTTTTATAAAGTATTTTCAATGTAAAGCGCACCTTATTGCGCGACATGAAAGGTTGTTGGACATATTACGCACCACAACACTCTATCTCAAAAAAATTAACATGATATAAAGATATAAATAAAACAATTGTAAAATGCAATAATTCAATGACTGTCATTTCGATCGATCTGAATGATACATAATTTTTATCATTGGCATGAGTCTGTCTGCAAAATTTCAGCTCACTAGCTTACGAGAAAGTGGGTTAAATCCATTCAAAGTTTTTTTTCGGCAAGCACGAACGCACTTACGGTCGGTCGCACGGGCTCAGTCACCACAAGTTAATATAAAGGATTTAAAAAGACTGCATTGAGCTGAGTAAAATTCCAGCATCTGATCTCGTTTTACTAGTAACTTCAGATGTCAATTTTTTAAAGAAGCTTGAAATTTTAAAGTATTTCTTTTATGGAATTATTTATGTTTATTGACGGAGAAGAGAATAAAAGTTCTATTTTTAATGAATACCTAATTTTCATGAAAAAAAAAACACGCTCTATGTGCTACTTTAATGCAATAAAAACGAAGTAAGTTTAATTTTTAAGGAGTTACCTTACAAAAAAAATTTTGAAACCTAAAACATTAATATAATTTACAGCTTGCAAGTTAAACACAATATTTGAACCACCATATTATATAGGTACTTGTTAGCGCATCATTCTGCGAATGTCAAAATTCCACACTAAAACTGTCGCGGCAATATTAATAGTACCAGCGGTGATGTGTTGCTTTATGCAGTTTTTTTATAAAAGCGAATATCGCTTAATTTTCCAAACAAATCGTTACCTTTTTGAGTGATTTTAATTTTTAAACGGTTTTGTTTTAGTTAAAATAACAACTATGTAATAAAACAAATGTTGCACGAATCCATTAATTAAAACTCAAAATTAAGATTATTTTTGTTTTACCATGGTTTTCCCCTTCAAAAGAAAAGGGGTGGTTTTCGGAAATGGCTTAAATTTTCAAATGCCCACAAATGCCGCCCTTTGAATGAGTGCCGCCCGGGGCGGACCGCCCCCCCCCACCACCACCACCCCTAACTACGCCACTGCAGGCACACACATACACATATATATGTTTCTGTGTCTTTTCGTGTTAACATCATCATACAGTTTATTTAAATATCTAAATTAATTGTAAGCAAATGTAAAATAGACAATATCATTCCAGTGGGTGAAAACATTCTTTTGATTAAAAAATTGATTCGACTCTGAGCAACCATAAAAAAAGAGTAATCCATAGATCAGAATAATTTTTTTTTTGTTCGGACCATTGTGTGGGTGTGGGTAACTTTGCTAGCTTGGACTAAATTATTAAGAATTGATAATATCTTTTAGCATTTCCGAGTGTTTTAAAAAGAAAAGTGTTGAAGTATCAATTCTGCGTACTTTTTAAAAAACAAAATGTGAACAATTTTATTTATATTTTCATTTTCAAATGTTGATGCTAAAAATATGAATGAGTTTAAACTATTCGAGGTCAGCTCAAATTCTCCTTTCTGAAAATAAATTTAAAGGCAACATACTAGTAATTTAGTAATTAATATCAGTGGAGGGGTGTTTTCCCTTATACTTAAACGTATTCCCTGACAAATTTCGTTTGTTTTTTAGTTCTTAATACTGACAACAATTAATATAAATATATGGTATTCTCAATTAACACAAAATGGATCAAAATTATAAATTGTTCCATTCATGAAAAGAACAAAAGTTTATAAATGTAGCATATTATAAAAGTTGTATAGCTCTGAAACGACAAAGAGATTCCATGGATTTTAATTACAGCTACTTTTGTTTCTTTTTCTCTTATCATTCAATCTCCAACTGTGTAAAGCACGTACATCAATAATCAAGTAAATTTATACAGTCCATAAAGTGTTTATTTTAAAAAAAATTAAAATGATCAAGGTATCACATTATTTCAAGTTATGTCCGTTAAGGGACATTTCGTTTTTATAAAACAAAATTTCAGCAAATTTTTATTGATTAAAATTAGTTTAATCGATATTGAACCCATTTAATTTTTAAAGATTAATATATTAATAGAAAAATTATTTGTTAACTTCCGAGCCCTAATATATATATAAAGCTCAGTTGGTGTTTGATGTTTGTCTGTGGGTATGTTTAACTTTTTCAAATGTTATATCACGGAAAAACCATATAAAGGACGGGGACAAAATTTGGCCGGACTATTCCTTTTAAACTGCTGATGGTTTCGGCATAGTTTTTGAAATTGTCCTTTACGCCTAAAAAGCGTAAATTAAAAAAACCCAACCCTAACAAAGGCAGCTTCCCATTGAGCTGTGAGGGACAACCCCCCAAGTGGTGGCGCGCAAGGCCAACAACCCTGCCGTGTAAAAAAGCAGAGTTACAAAAACACCGAAAAGAGTAGCAAAAGTCATTTCAGTCCTGATAGAAGATGGATTCTCTGAGGTGGGAAATATGACGCCTAATAGTGAAAGCCAAAATCTAGAAGCTGTTAGGCCGACAACCATCATCTCTACCAGGAACACCACCACCATCGGAGCTTGGAATGTCCGCACGATGTATGAAGCGGGAAAGGCTGCACAGATAGCCGCGTAGATGAAGAACTATAAGCTCACCATTCTAGGAATTAGTGAAACAAGATGGACTGGAATGGGACAAAAGAGATTAATCTCGGGAGAGATGGTGATATTTTCGGGACATGAAGAAGAGGATGCCACATATGCCCTGGGTTTTTCGATGATGCTATCAAGGGCAGCACAAGTAGCACTCATTGGATGGGAGATTCATGGACCTAGAATTCTCTTAGCAACCTTTCGCACAAAGAAGCGTAGCATCAACCAAGATGTCATCCAATGCTATGCAACAACTAACGAAAGCGACGAAAGAGACAAAGAAAAATGCTACAATATAGTGATAACCATAGTCCAGGGTCGCCCACGGAGGAACATCGTCATCCTCATGGGAGACTTCAATGCCAAGATCGGCAATAACAACACAGGGTATGAAGAGGTTATGGGACAACAAGGGATAGGCCAGATGAACGACAACGGTAAGAGATTTGCAGACCTATGTGCAACAGCAGACCTAGTCATAGGAGGGAGTTTTTCCAGCACAAGAGAATAAATAAAGCTACATGGGTCTCACCGGGCATGAGAACAATGAACCAAATAGACCATATATGCATTCGTAAAAAATTCAGGCGATCTCTCCAAGACGTTCGTGTAAAGAGGGGAGCTGATGTTGCCTCAGATCACCATCTTCTTGTGGCCAGGATAAAATTGAAGCTAAAGAGACATTATACCGAGCAACCAGCATGTAGGTCTTGGTATAATACTCCCCTCCTGAAGGACCAAGCAAAAAAGGAAGAATTCAAGATCTCACTGTCCAATAGGTTCCAAGCCCCACGCCAAATACTCAAAGACGAGCCCACCCAAGGAAAGTGGCAAAGCGTGAAGGAAACAGTCCAGTCAACATGCCTAGAAGTGCTAGGAAACAAGAAACAGGCACACAAAGAATGGATAACAGCAAGTTCACTGAATAAAATAGAACAAAGGAAAAGAAAGAAAACAGAAATAAACAACAGCCGCATACGAGCCCAGAAATACAAGTCCCAGAAAGAGTATGTAGAAGCAATTAAAGAAGTTAGGAAAAGCATCAAGAGGGACAAGAAAGAATTTGTTGACAAACTTGCTAAAGAAGCAGAAGATGCAGATTTGAAAATGTTTTGTTTTTTTACAAATCTCATAAAAAAGAAGATAAAAAGAAGAAATAAGAAAATTAATACACACACAAACATCTTGCTTTCTTCGTTTATCACTACGAATTACTTTTTATGATATAGAAAATTTTATGTAATGTAATGTAATTTTTTAAAATACTTGTGTTAGTTATTTTTCCAGCCAAAAGCATTAGCTGAGATTTCACAATTTGTGTATCTTGCATTTTATTTAAAAGCTTTAAAGCAGTCCTATTCCAAATTTTAATGACCTGTTATAAATACTACAAATTCCCCAACTATATTTTTAAGGGAGACAACTTCTGTATTATTTTTGCATTGGAAAATAAATATGTGTGCCCCTTTGGTATTATTCTAGCAATAGGATACAAGCCTTGTGGTCTGGTGTATGGACTTAGAGTGAATCTTGAAACAAATGATGTTTAATTTCAGTTACAAAATAGAACAAGAAAATGTATCTTTGAAAGTGACATTGTCCTGTTGCTCTAGTTTTCTTTCATTTCCAATGTACCAAATGTTTGCTGCTAACTTTTAACTTTTAAGTAAAGATATGTTCTCAAATTCATCAGACATAATGCTAAAATAACGCAAGCATGACGTGGATATATATAATCCAAACCGGAAGTTTAACTGCAAACAACATTGGACGTAGAGATTTTGTAGACATATAACAGAAAATTAAGAAGATATTGTATAGAAGAGACACAACGTAGACATGACACACTATTTTCGTATTTACTCGCATATAAGCCTACATCTGCTTTTTAAAATGGTCAGTTTTTACAAAAACCCTCATTTAAACCGACCATACTGTTGTCTAATTTTACTCCATATTTTTAAATCCTTTATATTAAATTGTGCTTTCTGAGCCGTGCCTACCAAGAAGACTTTGGATCGATTTTAAACCCATTTTCTCGTAAGCTAGCGAGCTGAAATTTTGTAGTAGGGAGACTGTCAAGGGTATGAGAACCACTGCGGTTGTCATTTGGAATATTGCCTGGTCACAGGCTCTTGTTTTGAACTCTGAACGAGTTCACTCGAGTTCATGTCACGAGGGGAGCGTTTGCTCAGGCCACGCAAGGTATGTCCAGAGACCCCGGGTATATAACTCGTGGGTCTCGCTGTGTAAGACAGAGACGGACAAGGAGGATGTTGTAGAGAGCAGTGGGGTGTAGACAAGTCACCGGTGTCAGAACACGAGATTTCCGCAACTGTTAGAGCTGCCGTGTTAGTCTGTAGGACTGGACAGCGGGGCTAGATGGTAACTGAGAGACACGGAGATATGTGTTAGTGAGAAGACCAGAAGTGTACATAGTTGACAAGTGTCTTGGAATGTAAATAAAGATTGCTGATGAGAAAAAGGACTTGTGTTGCATTAATTGTACAACAGTGTTGGAGTGTAAGTCTCGGGACCTAAAACCCTAGACAACGGTCCACGACATGGGGGCCCGTCCTTGAAAGCCGCACAAGAGCCTGACAGCGAGTGCCGTGAGTCAACACAACGTGGACAGTGAAGTACACACTCCGTGTGCTGTCGCCGTGAGTCATCACAACGTG
>MUZC01004239.1:897948-931134 GCA_002072015.1 Radix auricularia | reverse complement strand
GTGTGTGTGTGTGTGTGTGTGTGTGTGTGTGTGTGTGTGTGTGTGTGTGCGTGCGTGTGTGTGTGTGTGTGCGTGCTTGTCCCTTATAGCTGACTAAACCATTCATCCGATCGTTATGAAACATATTGTGACTATTGAGTACGTTCCCGGGATGGTAACTGGTAACTTTTTTCTCTCAATTTAACACTCATGGTGTGCCGGTGGCCCATAATGCCATTTTTTGTCTATATGAGCTGTATAAAAAATTAGTTTAAACGCTAGCTACAGGGTAAATTGATGGATCTTAACAAAACTTCTGTCATAATTGCTTTTAAATAATACCACTATTACCACTCATTATTTTCTTTAAATTTATTCATTTTTAACTGAGATTCTAGCACCGCACGACGGGTCTGCTAGTGCGTTATAAAATCAAACTAACCTAATCAGTCTTAGATATCGTCCAGTGACGGGTGTCGTACAGTTCCAAGTAAATGTCGCCATGCCAACAGGTTCAGTTCTGTTAAAGCAGACATCTCCAGAGATATTGACGAAGTTCTTCAAATTCCTTGGATCAGTTTTGAAAACGTCGATCTGAAAGTCATGCAGCCGATAGGCATTTTTTAGTGAATCGTATCTGAAATATTTAGGTGATGAAATTTAAATAAATATAAAGAAGTCATTGAACAATATTTTAGGCATATAGCTAATCGAGAGTGTGCTGTCAAGCCATAGAGAAAAATAAACATTTTTAGTTAAATTTCAACAATTCATTTTTTTTTAAAAACATACACATTTTTTTAAATTAAGTAACGACAGTGGTACGTCGGTATACGTCTGCTTTGATAAAAATCAAGCTCGGTATCCGTCATGTTTTGACGCCAAATATTTTGCATGGTATACGACATTTGTTTGCAATACGACCCACGTGCTAGAACTTGTATTGTGTCGTCCATTAATAAAGGCGCGCTATTAAGGCCGATCCCCTCACCCCCTCTTCACAGGTCGTCACAAAAAGTTAGTACCCCCTCAAATATGACGTCACAAAGTTTCGCCCTTCCCTACCAACAACAAAAGCCGTATTGACGATTTCTATGATTGTGCAAAACAAAGACGACCATTAAATAAAGATATGGGGTGAATCAATTACAAAACAAAGATCAGGGACATTAGAACATGTATAAGTATTATTTTTGATTTGGATAACAGGAAAATACAAACCAAATTTGTTTAAGTGATTTTTATTTATGGATTTTAGTGTTCAGCAGTGTTAAAATAATCGTATACAACAAAGTCAATAAATCTATAAATATGTAAATAACAATATGATATTTTCCATAAGAATAGAGTAATTATTTTACCTCTATATCTAATTTTAAAATTTGGTATTCGTCGAAGTGTCTGGAACGAATGAAAGACGTGTACCGATGTTCCACTGTTTTTGCATTCCATGGGACAATCTTTCTCACATTATACATTTAAATATTACATTTGTGATCATTAAATGAATAAATATAGTTTACAAATTACACCACGAATTCTTAAACAACAGACACTTTAAAAATAAATTGTATGAGTTCATTTCATCTATATATATAATGAACTTAAACGGGCATATGCTAATGAGCATTACGATAGACCCTCGCTGGGGACGCAAGATCACAGTGGGCAAGAGTAGTGGGATGAAAATGAAAAAAAGAAGCGGCGAGTGGTGGTTTTAATGCTTCTTGCGTTCAATTGCGTTGTTCATTCACGGAATAATATGATTCTTAGTGTAGTGGTCAGCATGTCTGTAACGTATTTGTCTGTTGGGCCACTTTCACTCTTGTAGGCGTGTATTGCTGACACATTCCTTAAAACACATAAGTCCTTTATAACATAATAAACTTTAATCCAATACTATAACTTATTTACAATATTCACATCAAAGGAATCAGTTGAGCATCTTGCATGTGTCAAATATTATCATGTAACAATGTCCACCTTGCACACGGAAAGTCCTAAATTCAAACCTCTGCGGGAACAATTTAAAAAAAAAAAAATTTCTGCCCATTCTTTTCCCCATTTGTTCCGAACATTACTAACCTTCGCTAGGGTAGGCCAATCACAGTTTATGTTTGGCAAGGGATGGTATTACAGGTTTGGGGGGCAGGTAACAACAACTCCTGTGCACATGTCTCCACGCTTACTCGCTTTTTAAAAAAAATTACACTGTCCGGCTGTTTGTGTCCCTTCTCTCACCCCATCCAGCTCTTTCCACAGTCTATGATGAGTAAGTCTGCGGCGTATGCTACGCCGCGGATTGTATTTTGTTTGTCATATTGCACGTATTATCTTATCAATATTATGTGTTTTTGTTTTAATTTTCTTTTACTAACTAAAAGTATATTGCACATTTATAATTGTGGAAATATAGTTTGAAACATACAAATAAATCGACTATTTAAAAAAAATATGATTCAGTGATTTAAAAAGATTGTCTTTGAAAAAAAATTAGAACACACTTTAAGCTGGTAATTTTTATAAAGAATTTAAGAGTTTTACAATCTTTATCTATTTTAATTAATTATTTGGTAAATAAAAATGGATAGAATTTTGATCTGATGTTATTAATTGTTAGCTCTCTGTATAGACAATGTTTCGTATCAAAACACATCTGTGGGTAACATAATATAATTGTGTTTATCCCAACATGATCTTATCTCAATGATGGTTCTATAAAACCACATGACGGTGAAAACACTGGCTACTGCGTCAATTATTGAAGAAAAGTGTTAAAGTATAACTAAAACAAAATGATCTTCAAAAAATCGCACAACTAGAATTTAACGTTAGTCCATAACTAAATAAATAAATATATATAATACAGGATGTTTTGAAATCAGTTTTTAGGCATAAAAAGGAAATTCTATCCTTAAAAGTTTTATAACTCAGACGTTTCCTTCGAAATTAAAAAGAAAATAATAATTTCGGGCATTGTCTGAACAAATTAGAGTCGATATATAAAAATTGTTTCTTACAGATCAACCGAAAATCCCGCATTATACATTTACTCACCTATTAGCAAAAACAATTTGTTCTATCACGTACTGGCCCTTGAGATCTACCATCCACCATGCCGGGTCATCCGATGGTAAAGTTTCGGTTCCAAGAAATTTCCCGTCCACATACAGGATTCTATTGCCGTCATTTCCCAGACTGGCTATTCGGTCTCCATACGTAGAACTTTGCCAGGCGGGCTTATAGAGTGCAGCGTTGTTTAGAGAAAAAACAACATGACATTGTATTGACACGTAGAAAGTAAAAAATAGTAGATAACTTGAGGATTTCATGGCTTTTACAAGGCAACAAATGGACGTTCTTATGTAAAGCTAGTTTATACGGCGAACAACTTGAAGGAAGAAGAAATCACCAGTATCCTGTAGATTCAGAAAAATCAAAATATGAAACATGAAAAAAAATGGAAATATATTACAATCATTGCCCTACCTATTCTTTAGCAAGTATCGATATTTATAACATTGTAAATGTAATCAAATCGTTAGTGCTCTTAAGATATTAAAATCATATAATTAGGATCGATTCATTCATTATTATTCCTGATACAACTAACTCATGTGCCAAACTTTTAATTAAATTGAGTGTTATTTTTTTTAACGTATGACCAAACATTCTTGTTTTGTATCGATTGAAAAGTCTCTTCGTTAGCATTGAGCCATAACTTTAACATTCCAGATGACTTCCTGGACAAAAGGATAAAAAAAGAGAAGAAATAAAGCCACGTTCTTTATATGTTTTCAGTTGCACGTTGCGACTTTTCCGGTGTAAAGTCTGTGAGTTACTACACCCAGTAAGATATCTGAATGAATTTCCATACTTGTGTAGAAGTAGTTTTTACTTAGATCTTATATAAAGTGTTATAAACATGGTGGAAATGTTCCCTTTAAGCAGTGGGGCTGTGCAGATTTTTGACAGACGCCACGCAGGAGTTTAGAATCATCGCGCAACAAATTATGTAAAATATTGCACACAAAAATGAATGTTGTCAAACTTTGCAGACGAGTTTTTTTGTTTTTTTTAACTTTGCACACGAACCAACGAAGATTAGACTTTGAGAGAACATAGCTTGGGAGGCAAACGATTTCTGTCAATGAACACAAAAACCTTTATCAAAATTTTAAACATGCTCGTCAGTCATTAGCTTAACACTAAAATGTTCGTGTAATCGTTCGGAAATTAGTTTATAGTTATTGGCCGAAATATTTTACTTTTTGACTTCTAGTGCATTTATAATTGATGGGTTAATTAATCGTTAAAAAAATTTAATCAATAAAAAATTGTAATGATTAATCGAGACATTAATGTTTAATTTCCGAAGCCTTACTAAAATAGTTGTTTTTTTTCTCTGCAACTTGAAAAATCCACAGACATTGCAAATTTGCCATTCTGCAATGGTATATGTGCGATAACAATATAAGAATTACTTAACAGAAGATTTTTTCTTTTCTACTTTCATTACTCGCTGTTTTATTCACCATGAACGTTTAGCAACAATGCAAATGTCAACAGTACTTAACAACGTTCTCTGCGAAGTTGTAAATATTGTGAAGGTTGTCAAGGAAAATGTCTGATATTCAGTAATATTTCCTGGATCATGTGACAATGAAACAAATAGCTCTCACTGCATGCTGATGTGCGTTGATTGTCTCAAGGGAAAGTACAGTCAAGTGTTTTTGAATGGCGAAGACCAGTTTCTACAGGGGAAAAAAACCGAATTGCCTGTAAATATTTAGAAATGTAAATTGAAGAGCCATTTTGACTTACTTAGCTGTTATATCTTTTTCCTTTTTGATGAGCTCAATATCGCCATGCAAGGTAGTGTGGCTTCATTTTTAAGATGGCAAACCCAATTATTGAATAGAAAGGAGAACATGGAAGAATCGAGTATCACAGCAGGTTAATTCAATAGGATTCACAATTAGGCAACAACTGACGATAGTGCAGATGAAGAGCTTGATGTTCCTTCTCGCCAAAATAATCATCATTCAGCACTTGACAAAATTGATCGTCCCCATTTTAGTTCTACTTTCCAATAAAAGGTGACCCAGTATGGATGAACGTTCCCCATAGCTTGTATTATATCCATCAATAATGCCACGGCTTGATAAACTTGCAAATAAAATTCAGGCTCATATGGTCCATAACTTAAAGTAAAATATTGTCCATACACTTACACGTGTACTAATTAAATCTACTATATACTTTTAAAATACATTTTCGTGAATTTGTAAATTAATTTTTATTTTGTCATTATTAAAACTCAGGCCTAAGTCACAAAAATTTTTTATTAACACTCAGGCCTAAGGGGCCGTTCATAAATGACGTCACGCACCTAAACAAAAATATGGGTGGGGGGGGGAATAACTGTTTGAAGATGTGTAGCAAGGGGGGAGGGTTTGACGAAAAGTGAAGTCTCATCAAAACGGGTAACTTTAAATAAAGCTTCCATTTAAATATTTTATCCCTTGTAATATCAATAGTCACACTCGCGAGCTTGGAGATCAGTAACATCAAATGGTCTTTGACTTTACCGCTGCACTGCTCTTTAAAAAACAAATTACACAAACTTTTTGTGTAAGAAAACAATAAATTTAAGCTTTATTTATCAACTAATACAAATAATAGTAAACGTTTCGGCTCATGCCTTCATCAGTACAAAGTACAATAACATAAATAATTACACAGAACCTTCTGTGTCCTTGTTTGTTTTTGTTTTCTTTTCATTTTTTATCCCATAGACTCTAATATGTTCTAAGATATATGTAATGTCAGTAATTAAATCATTTATGTTATTGTACTTTGTACTGATGAAGGCATGAGCCGAAACCTTTACTATTATTTGTATTAGTCGATAAATAAAGTAAAGCTTAAATTTATTGTTTTCTTACGCAAATAGCTTGTGTAATTTTTTATTTTAAAAAAAAAAAGCTTTATGCAGTCCCAGTCTGTATGATAGATTAACACTGCTCGTTAACTGTTTTGCTATGCCTTGGCAGCTAAACAAATTAAAATATAATAATATTTTATAAAACAAGCCGAATTCAAACGTAATCTTATGGGGCTTTTGGCCATATAGGGACTCGTTTTGCTATCGCGTTATTACATGGAAAATCACTTTGAACGTGAAAAGAGTGCACCGGTACCTGCTTAATAGAAAATTTTCTGTCGGTCCGTCATACAAAACGTTTGAAAAGCACTGGCATACATTTTTATGACGTTTTAAATATCTTTACGGATGTTACGAGATTACATTGCAGTCCTACACGAAATAAATACTTTTACACAAAAGTGATTTCAAACATACGGCACTTATTTTCAAATAGAAAAAGGGTTTTAGAAATGGTGTTTTAAAGCTTTGTGACGTAATATTAGCGGATTGTCTAACTTTTTGTGATGACTTGTGACGAGGGGGAGAGGGGGTGTAAAATAGGCCAAAATCGCGTGACGTCATTTATGGACGGCCTTAGGTCCCAATACAATTTTTATTAAATCTCAAATTTATGTCACAATACAATTTTATAAAAACTCAGGCCTAAGTCCCGATAAAATTCATTAAAATTCAGAACTAAGGGTCCAACCATAATGAAGTCACCAGCCTAGTGGAAGAAGGGGGATGACGCATGTTCAGATTTACATGACAAAAGGTTATTTGCAACAGGCTCATTTTCATTTAGAAAATACGAACTTTAGAGGGGGCATGCTCCAAACCTTTGTGACGTCATATTTGAGGGAGGTAAGTTTTTGTGACGAAGTATGCAAGGGAGGACGGGCTGTTAAAATCCCCCATAATTGGTAATGCAATTTATTTAATTAGGCTTCTCAGCGGGTAACCGAGAACCCGGGTACCCGTTGCCTAGCAATTACCCAAGTAGTAAAATTGCACTAAGGTACCCGTGAAAATGTTACTGCATGTCTAAACAAACCTTGGCGAACTAAGTTTCTTTTCTTTGCACATTATCGCTAGCGAAAAATTTATCAAAATTAAAACTTTTCTATAGAAATGTGTAGTGAAAAACGTTAACATGAAAACGATTTTTTAAAAATAAAATTGTCCCAAACTACACCAAAAAAAATTGTATATACCTTTTTTTCTTGGAACATGAACAAAAATCTTTAAAAACAAACAAACTTTTGTTCCTTGAATTGTTCAAATAAGGAAAACACAATACAACGCCAATATAAGGAAGGCAGGAAACGACAGAAATGAGCTTGGTCTTTGCTTTGAAATACGCCGCACAACTCTGCGTTACCGAATTAGATAAGACGACATTGTTTATCTAATCAACTGCCCACACTCACTCATTTCTGCACTCAGTATCTAGCTATACTTTAAAAACAATAAAAACAACTGCTTTATTTTTTTTAAAAAATGATATTTCAATCGTTGTTTATTTGCTCTGTAATAAAAATATAAGTGCCTGGGGATGGGTCTACTGAGTGGGGCGAGTCCCAGAAAATTTCAGTTAATTACAATAGTTGTCAGCTGTGAGCTATACATAACCAGCTATTTCATCATTGATTAACTCTTTTTATCTTTAAAAGACTTTGTTAAGCGCCCCCACTCCTCCCCCAAAAATAATATCTTTTGCACTCTTCTGCTAATTTGTTTTTACCCCACTGTACTATAGTTGTATTTCAATGTCTTCATTTTTACATCGTTGATTCATTACGTTTAAATTTGCACTCCCATAATAAACAAGAAAGTATAAAGGGTCGTCCATAAATGACGTCAAGAGATTTTAGGCGATTCCTCCGCACCCCAATCGTTACGTCGTCACAAAAATGTTAGACCCCTCCCCCTTTTCAATATGACGTCACAAAGCTTTGACACTCCCACCACATAAAAGCAAATTTTTTTTTTTTGCAATGAGCATGTTTAAAATTACTTTAATGTCTTTTAATTATGTATTTAATTTTAGGCAGGGGTGTCCAAAATCCGGCCCGCGGGCAAAAACCGGCCAGCGAAGCAATTTTAACTGGCCTGCGGCCTTATTTTAAATAACTAATTGACGGACATATTATTTCTGTTACGATATTATATTTAATTTATTCTTGAAACCCAGTGAGAATACGAAGATATTGTGTATCACAATAATCTAAGACGGCTGAGCCGGGATACAACACTTCAGCGCTTCTTCACACTTAAAAAAAGAAACTGGGCATTTCATTCCAGTAACTTCAGAGCTATCTGATCCTGCTTGGCTGGCCTTTAGCATTTTAGTTGATGTGACGAGACATCTAAACGTACTTAACAAAAATCTTCAAGGGCAGAGTACAGTGGTAAGCCATTTATATACGTAACAAGGCTTCGGAAACAAGCTGAAACTTTTTCAAAGGAAACTATCTCAAAAACAGCATTGTACCACACATTTCCATTCTCTACAGGAAATCATGACATTTTACAGAAGTGTGTTGTAGATGTCAAAATGTCTGATGAATTTTAAAGACTATTTAGGATTTTTTTTTTAAATTTCAAAATGAAACTTTTTTTCTTCTTTAGCTTTCTCTGTTGAAGCTTCAGGCTATCTGCAACTGAAACTAATTGAGTGTCTCTAAATGTCGCAACAGACAACAACAGCTTTCTCGCATTGACGTTTATTGTCTGCTAGATAAAGAGAGATTAGAAGAGATTCATACATAATTTGCTAACAAACTGCTCAGCTTGTTTGGCTTGACATAACTTGGGTGAGCAGACATTTTCAGTGACTAATTTTAACACGAATCGTGTGAGGACGAGAATAAGTGACTCTCACTTACGTAATTTTATACGTTTTAAAACCGATGACATTGAGCCTGACCTCATCTATTTGCTGCTTTCAAGAGCTCACCTTCACCCTTTACATGAAGGTATTCATATAAAAACTTCTCAGCCTAAGTCAATTTTAGATCCTTTATATTAACTTATGGTGTCTGAGCCGTGTGACCGACCGAACGACCGACCTTGCCGAAAAAACTTTGGATCGATTTTTAACCTACTTCCTCGTAAGCTAGTGAGCTCAAATTTTGCAGGCAGACTCATGTCAATGATGAAAATAATGTATCAAAATTTCAAATCGACCGATTGGACAGCAATTGAATTCTTGAATTTTAAAATTATTTTATTTATCCCTTTATAACAAGTTAATTTTTAAGATAGAGTGTTGTGGTGCGTAATATGTTCAACAACATTTCAAGTCACACAAAAGGGTGTGCATTACATTGACAGTACTTTTTGAAAATATATTCACAATTGGTGCGCATTATATTAAACACGTTTTACGAGACATAACTAGAATTTTGTATTTTCGAATTGTTTTGCCCTGCCTATTGTAATGAACATCCTTATATCTTATCTTTTTATCTTATACTAGATTGTGCCGGGAAGCCGTGGCGCCTGCTGCGCCCCCATTTTTTAGGGCACCAACCTTTTTAAAAAGCCCAACTAACTTGTCCTTTTTTTATAAATACGAAATCTTAAACTTTCTGAAATGTACGCAAAGTATTTAATAATAGGGGTTGTATTTTGTGCACCGATGCACACCAAACAATGACGTCATCATATTAAATATTTGTACAGCGCTAATCACCACACGATTTTTCAACTAACTGCTGTAGACTGTCGTACATCGCTCCTACGCGTTCCACATCCAGTGAGTGACCTGGACTATTATATTATTTACTAGATTGTGCCCGGGCGCCGGGGCGCCTGCGGCGCCCCTTTTTTTGGGCGCCTACGGCGCCAACCTTTTTTCAAAAGACCAACTAACTTGTCCTTTTTTGATAAATACGAAATATTAAACTTTCTGAAATGTACGCAAAGTATTTAATAATAATAGGGGTTGTATTTTGCGCACCGATGCACACCAAACAATGACGTCATCATATTAAATATTTTTACAGCGCTCATCAACACACGATTTTTCAACTAAACTAACTGCTGTAGACTGTCGTACATCGCTCCTCAGCGTTACAGATCCAGTGAGTGACTTGGACTATTATATTATTTATGTTACAGACGCTCCTTCTGTACAGAAGATTATTGCGTCCTATGCATTTCTATGGTTTGTATTTAGTCATGTATTCTTACTAGAGTTTTAAATGATGATAAAGTGTTGGCTTTCCTGGTTTCTTCAGGCAACCCATTCCACGCCCGAATACGGACGGAAAGAAAGACAACGTGTATGTGTTTGTTCTTGCATATGGAATAAGAAAGGTGTTTTTATCATTATGTCTATCTGAGGGTTGTATTAAGTTATCTTTGTGTTTTATATCTAAATTAGAATTACTTGCCTTATGTATAACTACTAATTTACTCTTGGTTCTTGTATCCTCTAGTGTTTCAAGGTTTAATGATTTGACTAATGGTGTAACTCTTGTCAGTTTTGAATATTCTCCAGTAATGAATCTGGCAGCTCTTTTTTTTATTTGTTCTAACTTATCAATATTTTCTTTTGTGGATGGGTCAAATATAACAAAAGATGCATATTCTAGTGGTATCACCAGGGTGAGGTAGCATATTAGTTTTATATCTTTGTTACATTTGTAAAAGTTTCTTTTTATAAAGCCCAAGGTTTTGTTTAATTTTTTAATAACTTCATTGACATGGGGATTCCAAGATAGTTTCTCATTTATGATGACTCCTAAGTATTTTGCATCTTTAGTTTGGGTTAGTTCTTTTCCATGAATGAAATATTTTGAATTTATTTGTTTCTTTTTCTTTGTTACTGTTAGCAGTTGACATTTTTCTGGACGGAAGTACATACTCCAGTTAGTTTCCCATTTTATTAATTCATCTAAGACTTTTTGTAAAAAAATTCTATCTTGTTCTGACTTGATTGTTCTATAGATTATACAATCATCAGCAAATAACCTAACTTTTGTTCCTGATGAGATATGTTTGGGTAAATCATTTATATAAATTAGAAATAGTAAGGGACCTAGGACAGTTCCTTGTGGAACTCCTGAGTTAACATTTATTTATGTAGATTTAGATCCATTAATTATTACAGTTTGCTCCCTACCCAATAGGAAATCTTGGATTTATTGATGTAAGGGACCTGAGATTCACAAGTATTTAAGTTTCTTAAGTAAACTAAGGTGGTGAACTTTGTCAAATGCTTTTGAGAAGTCTAGTAATATTGTATCTATTTGATCATTATTGTCTAAGCCTTTTGACAGTTCATCTATTAGACCTATCAATTGTATTTCACATGATCTGTTTTTTCTAAAGCCATGTTGGTATGGGCATAGGGCATTATATTTGTCAAGGTTGTTAACTATTCTGCTATATTTATGTGTTCCAGTAATTTACAGGTGTTACTAGTAAGTGATACAGGTCTGTAATTACCAGGGTCGGACTTATCACCTTCCTTAAAGAGTGGCGTTACATTGGCTAATTTCCAATCCTGGGGCACCCTGGTTTAGAGAGGCTTGAAAAGGAACTACAAGGATTGGGGACAGTTCATTGCTTAATTCTTTTAGTAACCTGTCTCGGGTATGAAGGATGTATAATATTAGTGAAAACTTTTTTTTCGGTATTTTTATTATAATATTAGTTTAATTCGGCCCGCGAATATCTTTACTTAAAAGAATATGGCCCGCCATGCAAAAAGTTTGGACGCCCCTGGTTTAAGGCTTCGTCAATCATCAATATACATAATTAGCAATGTATGTCCCGTCCGTCCTTTCCGTAACGCTTCTAATTTTAGAAAGCAGCGCATCGTACCAAAAAAAATGTTAATTTGGAAATAAAACAATTAAAACAAAAAAAAAAAAAAAATAAATCAAATTTTTATATAACATTATTTTTTTATGATTAACGATTAATTTATCTATTAATCTTTAAAAATGTTATCGATTTAACTCTATTCATTTCTCTTATATAGAAGGCGTACGTTTAGTTACGTTGTATTTTTAGACAAGTTATTTTTTTTTATTTCTTTATATTTTTATTTGTTTTGATTTAATTTTAGCGTATTATTGAATAAAACTAATTAAAAAACACAAAAAAATAAAAATTTGTTATGATTTTGATATTATTTTTAAATTCGAAACGACCGGACGTGTTGCGCCGAGAGACGCTAAGCTTAGCCATTTTGTGTAGGACGAAAACCGACGTGGCTGCTAAAAATATTTTAAAATATTGATATTATCGGTGAATTTATTGACAAATTTCTATTTAAATCTTACAAAGAGTGCATGGAAACCTAGAATTAAGTTATTTTGATAAGAATTATGAAGAAAATCATAATTTGCAATCTATCGGAAAAGCAACTATATCAAAGGTTAGTTTTTGAGTGTTTCATCTTTCACAGATTTTCGAGTTTTTTAAAATTTTAATAAAGTTATCAATCTAAGTTTTTGTTCTTAGTTATCCAGAAATAAATAAACACCATTTTAAAGTGCATTTAGAGAAATTACATAATTTTATATTATGTATTTATTTTACTATACTAATAATTTCATAACTAGTTATTCTTAACAACGGTTGCTAAGTAATGTAAACAAAGGAAAGTTTTCTAGCTTCTGTTAAATATTAGATACTAAAGAAAAAATGTTGCATGCCATTAAAATCCTAATGGCTTCACACAATATTGAATATTTTGAAAAGTTACAAAATTGGGTAGTTTTTGTTAAAATTTATATTAATTTTTCAATTATGCCAAAGCCTATTTTTTAAAAAATAATATGACATTATTGCATAGTCAACTCATTTCTTTTTGTTATATAACCAGGGCAAAATCTTATGCTGTTCATGATGATGCCCCCCAGTCTCTATTCCAAACTTTCTCCCAGCCAGAAAGAAAGCCAGACTACATATCTGGGAAGAAATTCAACTGGAGAATCAGTGAGTGTGACTAGTGTGAGGCAGTTTCTACATCCACAAGATTTCAATGAATTGTTTTTTTACCTTGGATTTGGTTGAAACATTTGTCAACTATACCAATTAATATTCTTCAAACCTGGTACCTACTAAGCCATTTATCAACTGTCATCAATGGTTTATTTGATGGTTCAGCTGATGAGTTCTACACATTTCTTGGACACTAAATGTATATGTGAATAATACATATATCCAGTGTTAAAAAATATTAGTCGACTTCAACTTTGTCAAAACACAAGGCTATCATGTGTTTTTAAAAATACTCTTCAAACTGGATACAAGTTGCTAAAATACTTTTTGGTCATAGGAATATGTGCAGGTGGAACAAATTCTTAAAAATGGAAATGTTTTCCAAATAAACTTGAGGGACATAAATATCTAAGAAAAGAAATCAAAGCGAGATGATATGAGATGGATAGCGGCTGTACAAATTTAACATTTAAGTGGAGAGACAATAAACACAGCCTCTCTTGTTTCTAATTACATCTCATTGAATGGATTTTAACTTGTTAACAGAAAAACTTAAGTTTAGTGAGTTTTAGACCATTGCTTGTGAGACAACCAGATATATATAAAAGTAATAAAAGCATATAATAACTTTATGTGAAATTTTGATTACAGTGACCAGCTTAAACATAAATGCAACACCCTAAATGAATGTCCTAAGAAAAACACAAAGGTGTTATAAAACACTTTTCTTTCATTTGATTGAAATTACTAGGATGAAAGTTGTATTCTCTTCCATATGGAGTAAAGAAAATCCTATCATAAAGGAGTTGATTCACCGCCCAACCGTTACCTCCAGATACATTTCACAGAGCACTGGGTGGATTGCAACATGATGATATTATTCCAATTTCTTCAAATACTAATACTAAAGCACATACAGGTATAGTGTACTGTGCAGATTAAAAATATTAAATAGAAATTGTGAACTGTGTGACTGTGTGCTAAATCTTGAGGGAAGATAAAATAGAAATTTCATATGTGACACTTACCTTAGTTTATTTAAATAAGACAAGAAAATTTCATGAGGATTATCAGTTATAATTGTGTGCATTCATATGTATGTTGGAGAAAAATTATTGCCAATTTTTATTGTGGTAATGTGAATTTTTAAAGGGAATCTTTGAAGGTAAGGCATTTTTCAAAATTATTTCCCCTTTTTATATACTTAACAAAAAAAATTGTAAAAAAATCATTTGTAGTTATAATTACTTAATTTTTTCAGGAAAGATACAAAAATGAATTTACTTTCCTTACAAAGTAAAAATAATAACTTTTTTAAAAAACTGTATTTTTTTCTTTATTTGGATCTGATGAAAAAAAAAAATTAAAAATTATTTTTTTAAAATATGGTCATGTAATTTATTTTTAAAATTCAAAATACTTAATCAAATGTTGACAAACCATTAATTTTCAAATACCTCATTCATTTCCCTACAAATTAATCTATTACATGATTAACTTTGGACCTCAAGTTTTAATGTTATTGAGAATTTTGTAGGGTCATTAAAAATTTGACAAAAAAGGGAGAAAATCAAGGAATGTATAGAGTTAATATCGATTAAAATAATTTTAATAGGTAAAAATTGGATTAAAATATTTATACTTTTTTCTATTTATTAAAAAGATAATAAATAAATATAATTGCCCAGATAACAGGATCTGTATCGCTGAGGAACATAGTGCAACAATTCATAGCAGCTAAAAAAATATCCCACATTTTTCATTTTTCATGTCTATGAGACAGAGGAAATAACTCAATAAAACTAAAAATGACAAATATCTGGGTATTTTTTACTTCCCTTGAGATGAGTGAGATGTTTGACTTTAATCGAAATAAACCATTAATTCATGAAATTAATTGATAATTTTTTTAAAAGTTAACGATTGAATTTAAATTAATCGTTACCAGCCCTAATATATACTAATCACATAATATAAACCTTAGATTTTTTTAAAGTAAATTTTAATGAGCCCATTCCCTGTAATAATAATGATCGAGTATTACCAAGTTCTCCCCTCGGTACCTCCGGTGGTGATCGATTTTAAAATAGATCTACTAATAGTAATCGACATCATGTTCAAAATGACACGCCCAATTAAATGAATATAGAAGATTTCCCCATGAAAGCTTAAGTTGAGATATCTAATTTGAATTGTAATAAGAGATAATGAATGTATAGAAAGTTAAAATTGATTTACGTAGGTTTTTCACTTCTTCAAATGATCTTTGCTTTCTAGTTTTCAATGTTTTTATTATCACATTTTTAGAGTATGAAAATTTATTGTCTAGTTTTTAATACACTTTATAACGGATCTTTTAGGGAGTTTTAAAAATGAAAATAGCTAGAGCATGGATGATATTGTGTTGGCTTGTATCAAAAGTGTCAGTCTGATGTATTCTGAAAATTTAGAGCAATGTCAAAAGCATTTACACCGAAGGACCAAAAATAATGTATAAATGAAAATAGTGGAGACAATTATAAGGATATCTGAAGCAGGTTATTTGGGAAAATTTTTGAAATATTGGTTACGAAAATACTTAAGCTGATTTTTTAAATGCTTGTAGACAATTTGCATCGACCATTTCTGATTGCTAATCTCTCATCGTAGCAGCAAAGCAAAAAGAAACTATTTTTTTTTCATCTAATTGTGAGAGTGGTGGAAAGTTGTTACTGAAATATTCCTACGGCATCAAATAGATGTAGATCAAATCTTACCTAAACTTAATCTATTTCGAATTTCATTAATTTTTAAGGCACAGAATCTGAATAATTTAGCCGAGACAGAAATTCTACGCATTCTCATAGTAATGGATTGATCTCCAGGTTTTGATTAGTAACATACATTTCCCTTACTAAAGTGAACTTAGAGACGTATGCATGTAGGTTACAATACTACAGACATCCTTGTGTGAAGCTCAGCTATGACGCAATGACCAATGTCAGAGCTACATTAAAATTTCATCTGACAGGGCTGGTTGGGTGTGATCAACTGACCAGAAATGTGAAGTAAAATCAAAATCATCAACAAGTAGAGATTGAAGAACGAATTAATTTATTTTCGTTTTTGATTAATATAGTTTAAAAATGACACTTAAAAATTAGAATTAAATTTATTTAATTTCTTCATGTGACAAACACAACATTATTGACTGTAAAAGTATTCATTCAGAAAATAGGATAAACTATTAACCATAATCTTACACAATCAACTATTTCCAATACTTTTTTTTAAATTCACAACGATGTGGAGAAAGAGTTGCACAAAACTTTTACAACTGGTGAGTCAAATATACTTTTTTTCGCTAGTAGACACTAGATGTGTCGCTGAAATTTTTTTAATGAAAAGGAAGTATCCATTAACGGTTATAACTTGAAATAATGTGATAGCTTGATCATTTTAACTTTTATAAATCAACACTTTATGGACTGTAAAATTACTTGATTATTGATGCACTTGGTTTTGGAAGGATAAAAATTAAGTGATAAGAGAAAAATTGACAAAAGTATCCGTAATTAAAATCCATGGAATGTCTTTGTCTTTTCAGAGCTATAACAAATGCTAAATTGATAAACGTTTGGTCTTTTCAAGAATAGAACAGTTTTTTGTTTTGATCCATTTTGTGTTAATTGAGAATAATATATTTATATTCATTGTTCTCTGTATCAAGAACTAACAAATAAAAGATATGTGTTAGAGATTATCTTTAAATTTAAGGGAAAACACCCCTCCTCTGATATTTATCAATAAATTATTAGTATATTCCATTTCATTTTATTTTCAGTAACGAAAATTTGATCTGACTTTTAATAGGTAAAACTCATTCATATTTTTGGCATCAACATTTGAAAACAAAAAGATAAATAAAATAGTTCATATTTTTTTAAAAGGTAAGCAGAATTGATACTTCAACACTTTTCTAATTAAAATACCCGAGAAAGCTGAAAGATATTGTTATAAATTCTTAATATTTTGGTCCAAGATAGTAAAGTTACCCGCACCTTTACTTTTTTTTTAATATCCCTCACAGACTATGAAGGTCCATGGGAGCAAGTGAAATGGCGTTCACAAGTTTCATTGACCACTAACAAGCATGGGATTGTGTGGTTAGCACAATGCCCAGGGGGCCTGGGGGCCTTGCCAGTACCACGACTCTAACGTCCAACTCGCTCCAGCTTAGATAACAGCGCCCCTTTACAGTGATGTCAAAATTTAGGGTGTATAGTTGATAAAAAAAATTACCTATGTTTTTCTCTTTTGATAAGTTTTTTTTCACGGTTGCCCAAAATGACATATATGTTTTTAACAAAATAATGTTTTCAACAACTGGGATGAGACTGTCTTATTTACATCCGATTCCAATAAATTTAGATATTTAAATAAACTGATGATATTAACACGAAAATACACACACACACACACACACACACATATATATATATATATATATTTGTGCATGTGTTCATTTGTGTTTGTGTGTGTGTGTGTGTATTGTTAGAAATCTTATGAAAGCCATATAATCCATTTTTAATAGCACGAAGCTTGAAGCTAATTTTTAAGAATATAAAATAACGATGAATATCAAATTATGCCTTAAGTGACTGATGTTAGCTTTATAAGCACTAGTATACTACGTAAGCTTTGCATTAAACTCATATTTCATTAGCGTTATTTTGTTGACTCGGGGTACCTCTATAATGCATATGAGGCATACATAAAAAAACAAAATTTGATATGAGGAACACGAAGAAAATTAATAAATAAATAAATCTTTGTTTAAAAAAAAAACTCTGATGAAATGAAAACTATATAATAACAATTTTTTTTATATATGATGCTATGTGCTTGACTCGCATAAATTATTATGACTTTTTATAGTAAAGATTCTACTTTATAATTAGAAAAAAATATATAACTGATAATATGGTAAATATTTATGATTCAAGATTTGGCTACAAAGAATAAGCATAATTATTATGAGTCTAGGCTAGGCAACTCTGAAAGAAATAGTTATAATACTCTTTAAAAGAATTAATACCAAATATTTTCCCTCAAATTAAGCAGCTATCCACCAGGACTGTGACGAGTCTGCAACTGTGTGTTTCCATCCAACGCCAGATCTCATAATTTAATTAGATTCCATATAAAAATGAACACCGGAAAATGGCGTTAACCTGGACAGTATTGTGTTCTTGCTTCTGGTATCGATACTCAACAAATGACACGTGTTATTGGATATCACCAAGTTAAACGATGTGCAACGGTTCTCAATCTTCAGCTTCAGACACCGCTTTCCGCACTCCTTGCTTGAAGAGACATTCACCGACAACACAGGGGATATGTTAAGGAATGAGTCCAGCTGTCTTGAAAATGAGTTGAATGCAGCAATTTTAGAACTGACCATCACTTCCAGTTCAATTACATTAAAGTAACCCATTGTATATCTGAGGTAAAAGGTCACGTTAAATTTAGAAATGATTTACTCCGTTATAATTTTTTTTCTCATTTGTTTTTCTTTAAAGAAAATTAATTTTAACACATATGTATAAAACATTTACATTCAAATTTAAATTAAAATATAACAATCTCTTATATTTGAAAGTTTGGTGTAAATCACAATCATTGTTTGCCTTGTAAATTTTTTCAAGGGTTTCAAACTAAATTCTTTTAGTAGCTGAGCGATTCTTCTTTCCATAACGCTACATACTTACTGAGTTTACACATTATAGAGTACTGATTAAAGGAATTTGATACTCTACAAGCGTATTTATCAAAAGAAACTATTTGTGTTTTTTTCTCCTTTTAATCTTACACGATATTGAGTAATCTAGCGTGATTGTGCAGCAATAGAAAAAAATTAAATTATCACTGATTTTGGGGCGGGGCCCTTAATATCGTTCCTTCATTTGTAAGCATTTTAATTAATTTTTTAAAAATCCGTTTTCTATGAAATTTAGACTTTTTTTGCACATTTCAGCGAAGGTTTTTTTTTTAATAATTTTTTTTTGGAACATACCACTCATTATTTTCTTTAAATTTATTCATTTTAACTGAGATCCTTGCCCCGCACGACGGGTCTGCTAGTGCGTTATAAAATCAAACTAACCTAATCACTCTTAGATATCGTCCAGTGACGGGTGTCGTGCAGTTCCAAGTAAATGTCCCCATGCCAACAGGTTCAGTTCTGTTAAAGCAGACATCTCCAGAGATATTGACGAAGTTCTTCAAATTCCTTGGATCAGTTCTGAAAACGTCGATCTGAAAGTCATGCAGCCGATTGGCATTTCTTAGTGAATCGTTTCTGAAATATTTTTAGGTCATGAATTTTAAATAAATATAATAACGTCATTGAACAATATTTTAGGTACAAAGCTAATCGAGAGTGTGCTGTCAAGCCATAGACAAAAATATACATTTTTTGGTTAAATTTCAACTAGAAATTAACTCTGGTCCATAGCTAAATAAGTAAATGATATGAAACAGGATATTTTTTATGTAATGTTTGAGGCATAAAAATGAAATTCTTTAAAAGTTTTATAATTCGGACTTCAGACGTTTCCTCCAAAATTTAAAAAAGTAAGTCCAGGCATTGACTGATAAAAATAGAGTTTATATATTTAAAAAATTTCCTTACAGATCACCCGAAAATCCTGCATTATAAATTCACTCACCTATTGGCAAAAATAATTTGTTCTATTACGTACTGGCCCTTGAGATCTACCATCCACCATGCTGGGTTATCCGATGATAAAGTTTCAGTTCCCCGAAATGCCCCGTTCACATACATGATTCTATTGCCGTCATTTCCAAAACTGGCTATTTGGTTTCCATACGTAGAGCTTTGCCAGGCGGTCTTATAAAGTGCAGCGTTGTACAGTGAAAAAACAACATGAAATTGTATCGAAACGTAGATAGTAAAAATTATTAGATCGCTTGAGGATTTCATTGCTTTTAAAAGGCAACAAATGCACGTTCTCGTGCAAACCTAGTCCATACGGCGTAAAATTTGAAGGAAGAAGAAATAGTTAAAATCACCAATATCCTGAAGATCTAAAAAAATTATTATATGTAACCTGTCGGAAGAAAATTTATTACAATCATTGTCCTACCTATTCTCTAGCAAGTATTGATATTTATAACATTGTAAATGTAATCAAATCGTTAGTGCTCTTTAGATATTAAAATACATAATAAGGATCGATTCATTGATTAGTATTCGTAGTACAACTAACTCATGTGCCAAGATCTTCAATTGAGTGTTATTTTTTTAAGTGTACCCAAACATCCTTGTTTTGTATCGATTGAAAATTCTTGTCGTTAGCATTGAGCCCTAACTTTAACATTCCAGATCACTTCCTGGACAAAAGGATATACAAAGAGAAGAAATAAAGCCACGTTTTTTATACGTTTTCAGTTGCGCATTGCGACCTTTCCGGTGTAAAGTCTATCAGTTAATATAACCAGTAGGGTATCTGAATGAGCTCTGCATACTTACGTAGAAGTTGTTTTTACTTTAGAGCATATATAAAGTGTTATAACCATGGTGGCAATGTCCCTTTATTAAGCAGTGTGGCTGTGCAGATATTTGACAGTGCCACACAGGAGATAAAAATCATCGCGCCACAAATTATGTAAAATATTGCACACAAAATTGAATGTTGTGAAACTTTGCAAACGAGTTGTTGTTTTTTTTAACTTTGCACACGGACCAACGAAGATTAGACTTGGGGGGAATATTTTATAGTAGGCAAACGTTTTCTGTCAATGAGCAAAAAACATTTATCAAAATTTCTAACATTCTCGTTAGTCATTAGCTTAACACTAAAATGTTCGGAAATTAGTTTATAGATTTGGGCGGAAATATTTTAATTTTCGACTTCTAGTGCTTTTATAATTGATGGGTCAATTAATCGTTAAACAAATTTTATTCTGTGAAAAATTGTAACGATTAATCGAGACATTAATGTTTAATTTCCGCAGCCCTACTAAAAAAAGATTTTTTTCTGCTACTTGAAAAATCCATAGACATTGCAAATTTGCCATTCTGCAATGGTATATGTGCAATAACAATATAAGAATTATTTAACGGAATAATTTTTTTTTCTACTCTCATTACCCGGAAATAAAACTAATATGTGTACGAATGGCAATGACTGGGAGGCGTTCTGAAGTTGTTATCAAGATTACAGAATAAGCACCAGAATGCAGGTTACACCACTGTTTTATTAGCACCAGAATGCAGGTTACACCACTGTTTTATTAGCACCAGAATGCAGGTTACACCACTGTTTTATTAGCACTACAATGCAGGTTACTCCACTGTTTTATTAGCACCAGAATGCAGGTTACACCACTGTTTTATTAGCACTACAATGCAGGTTACTCCACTGTTTTATTCACCATGAACGTTTAGCAACCAAGCAAATGTCAACTGTACTTAACAACGTGCTCAGCGAATTTGTAAATATTGTGAAGATTGTCAAGGGAAATGACTGATATTCCATATTAACTCCTGGATTAAGTGACAATATGGGTTCTGAAACAAACAGCTGTCACTGCATGCTAATGTGTGTCGATTGTCTCGAGGCAAAGTAGAATCAAGAGTTTTTGAATTGCGAAGAGAGCTCGACCAGTTTCTACAGGGAAAAAACCGCATTGCTTGTAACTATTTTGAAATGTAAATTGTAGAGCCATTTTGACTTACTTAGCTGTTATATCTTTTTCCTTTTTGATGAGTTCGATATAGCCATGCCAGGTAGGGTGGCTTCATTTTTTACGATGGCAAACAAAATTATTGAATAGAAAGGAGAACATGGAAGAGTCGAATATCACAGCAGGTTAATTCTATAAGATTCACAATTAAGCAACAACTAACGATAGTGCAGATGAAGAGCTTGACGTTCCTCCTCGCCAAAATAATCATCATTCAGCACTTGACAAAATTAATCGTCCCTTTTGAGTTCTACTTTCCAATAAAAGATTACCCAGTATGGCAGGGGCGGATTAAGGCTGCACGGGGCCCCGGGCTGCAATCAAACGGGGGCCCTATCCAGCCAGCATTCTTAAAATAAAATGATTGTTAACAGCAATATGAGACTGTAACTAAATTTTAATAATGAAAAAAAAAAGAACACGAAGAAATAACTGTTTGATGTGTTCGCGGTAGTTATAATTGAGTGTGAAAAGAAAAAAATATTTGCCCTTGCTGGGAATGGAACCACACACCGGTAGCACCACGAGCATGTACTATGTCCACACGACCAGCGGAACTTCTCGCAAATGGGAAATTTTAAAAATATAAATTATATTTTATATCATGCGAAGTAAATCAATTAAAATTTTTCGATTATAAGGTACTATCAATACTATCATGTCTGAACGCGATAAGTTGTATAGATAGTATTTATTACTTTATTTTCAATCGTTCGTGCAAACTTTTGTACACTTTTATTTTAAAATATAAAAAGTTTGGGGGCCCCTAAACCGTCGGGGGCCCGTGGCTTTAGCCCGTTCAGCCCACCCCCCCCTTAATCCGCCATAGCAGTATGGATGAACGTTCCCCATAGCGTAAATCATTCTTATCAATCGTGTCACGGCTTGAAAAACGTGCAAAAATAATTCAGGCTCATATGATCCGTAACTTAAAGTTAAATATTGTCCACACACTTACACGTGTACTATTTAAACCTACTATTTGCTTTTAAAATACATTTTCGTGAATTGGTAAATCAATTTTTATTGTGTCTTTATGAAATCTCAGGCCTAAGTCACAATAACATTTTATTTAAACTCAGACCTAAGTGTCGTCCATAAATGACGTCACGCACGTAACAATAAAGGGGGGTGTCACACTTTTTTGACGATGTGTGACGAGGGAGGAGAGGTTGACAATTTGTGAAGTCTTATCAAAACGGGTTACTTTAAGTAAAACTTCCACTTAAATATTTTATCCCTTATAATATCAATAGTCACACTCGAGAGCTTGAAGGTCAGTAACATCAAATGGTGTTTGACTTTACCGCTGCACTGCTCGTTAATACATCATACTATTTTATAAAAACAAGCCGGATTCAAACTTTATCTTATAGGGCTTTTAGCCATGTAGGGAGTCATTTGGCTATCGCGTCAGTACAGGTAAAATCACTTTAAACGGGAAAAGAGTGCACCGGTATCTGGTTAATAGAAATGTTCTTGCGGTCCAACATACAAAAAGTTTGAGAAGCACTGACATAAAGTTTATTTAATGACGTTTTAAATATCTTCACGGGTGTAACGATATTATAAAGCAGTCGTATACTAAATAAATACTTTTACACAAAAGTGATTGGAAACATATGGCACTTAATTTTAAAATAGAAAAAGGGTTTTAGAAAAGGTGTGTCAAAGCTTTGAGACGTAATATTGGGGGGGGGGCTAACTTTTTGTGATGACTTGTGACGAGGGGAGAGGGGGTGTAAAATAGGCCCTAATCACATGACGTCATTTATGGACTGCCCCTAGGTCCCGATACAATTTTATTAAACCCGAGGCCTATGTCACAATACAAGTTTATAAAAACTCAGGCCTAAGTCACAATACAGTTCATTAAAATTTAGACCTAAGGCTCCATCAATGAATGAAGTCACCCACCAGCCTTGTGGAAGAAGGAGGGTCACGCATGTTCAGACTTACATGACAAAAAGGTTATTTGAAAAATGCTAATTTTCATTAAGAAAATACGCCTTTTAGAGGGTGGATGATCCAAACCCTTGTTACATCATATTTGAGGGGGGGGGTAAGTTTTTGTGACGGAGTTTGGAAGGGGGGTGTAATTTACGGACGCCCCCTCAGACACAATTCAGCCTGTCAACGGGTAACCGAGAACCCGGGTACCCGGTGCCTAGCAATTACCCGAGTAGTAAAATTTTACTAGGGTACCCGCGAAAATGTTACTGCAATGTCTATACAAACCTTGGCGAACTTAGGTTTTCATATTAATTTATAAAAAGGTCTTACCCAAACAACATCTCAACAGAAACAAAAGTTATGTTATTTGCTGATAGTTGTATAATATATAGAACAATTAAATCAGAACAAGATGGCAAAGTCTGACAAAAAGACTTAGATGAGTTTATAAAATGGAAAACTAACTGGAGTAGGTCTTACCAAACAGAAAAGTGTCAACTATTAAGAGTAACAAAGAAAAAGAAACAGATAAATTAAAAATATTTCATTCATGGAAAAGAACTAATCCAAATTAAAGATGGGTAATACTAGACTTAGAGGAGTATTAATTAATGAGAAACTGTCATGGAATTCTAATGTCAATGACATTGTTAAAAAAATCAAACTAAACCTTAGGCTTAAGAAACATATTTTTTTTTACAGATGTAATAAAATATAAAACTAAGATGCTACTTAACTTTGATGAGACTTATATTATAATATGCATCTGCTGGATGGACGCATCAACCAAAGAAAACATTGATAAACTTGAATACATACAAAATAAGCTTCCAGATTCTTTACTAGAGAAAAGAACTGGTACGGATTTTTCAATTGTTCGGTTAATCTGGAAAATTTTAATAGATTAATTTCGATTAATTATATTTTATTAACGCAAATGTAGACCTCATTAAGTTGTGATTCATTACTTCTCGAAATCGGTTAAGTCGCGACAATTCCATGACTCTCAAATTTTGTGACTTAACAATGCTAATTCATTCTGCAATGCAAAAAACAAACACTTTATTGTTTGCGTATGCACGTCTAAATAAATTATTATAATACGAGGGAAAATTATATAAGTATTAAAAATATAAATTATTAATAAATTAGAAAAAATATAATTATTTTCATAAATTTTAATCGATCAAACAAAATTTATTAAAATTTTTAACGATTATTACATAAATTAATTGTTAATTCCGCAGCGTTACTAAAGAATATTCAAAATTGACAAGAATAACACCATTAGTTAGATCATTTAACCTTTAAACACTAGATTATAGAGAGCCAAGAGTAAAGTAGTAATAATGCATAGAGCAATTAATTTTAATTTAGAAATACAACACAGAGATAACCTAATACAACCCTCAGATAGACACAAGGATGAAAACACCTTTCTTATTCCGTATGCAAGAACAAACACACAAATTTTCGTACTTCCCTTCCGGAATTCGGACGTGAAATGACGTGCCTGCAGAAACCAAGAAAACCAACACTTTATCAAAATTCGAAACTCTAATAAGAATGTCTAAACATTGTCTAAACAAAGACAATAAATATGTGTTTGACGAAATAATTTTCTGTATAGAAGGAGCGTCTGTAACAGATAAGATAATAGCTACACACAAACTCTGTTACTTAGTAGCAATATATCTATCAATCCACTTACACTCGTCTAATACATAATATCACAAACAGAATGGTATCCTATATTCAAACAGTGAAATCTCTTTAACTAATATATCAGTATTACACTAGGCCTGAACTCTCCTAGTTCGCTCTACTCTATTCTTCTCTCAGTCTCTTTTCCGTCTAACCCAAACTCATTCGATATGGAACCATCAACCTCACTCATTTCATGACATCTCATCGATTTTACACAGTTCATAACACTATTATCTTGGAAACTACTGGCAACCATTGAAAGCAATGGATTGTCATCTTATACAGTAAATTAAATAAGTATTCACCATAATATTTTATTTTTATTGCAGTTTTGAGTTTATAAGCTGTGAAACGCGTCTTTGAAGTGAAAGAGGAATTTATGTTGTATTTTGAAGTCCATGGGAAAGAAGACCTTTTGGTATATTTGAACGACAACGCCTAATTGAAAATATTTGCAAATTTAGCACATAGACTCTATATTCTAACTGCAAAATAGGCTTAACGTGAAACTTGAAGGAAAGAAACAAACATTTTCAGATTTTACGATAATCTCAAAGCACATTGTTATATCTATGAAACTCTACAATGTGTTAAAGGAATCTGAAGGTAAAATAAAAATTTGTAACAGGAGATTACTTGGAATCTAGAATACCTTGTAAAGAACCTCGACTGTTACTTCACTCAGGTGAAAAAAAAAAGAAGCAACTATATAGACATGAAATCCATTCTCTGCTTCCCTTGATGTAGCAAGCATTCCTAAAAGATAAAAGGATGAATTCATCAGCGCGTAACTTACATAATGAAAATTTTCTCACACAATTATTGTGTGATATGTATCAAGTATACTAAAATGTCAAGATTTTTTTTACCTTTCAAGCAGTTTCATTAGTTATTTTATACCTCTACAATCAGGTACGCAGTGCAGTCTTATTTTAATTTTCTTTCACATTTTCACGAATTAGTTTAGAGTCCGCCAGGGCTGAATTCTCACGTGTTCTGTTCAACATCTTTCTATAAAAAATCATGCAAGAAGCACTCAGTGACCACCATACAACCTTTTGGAACATAAGATTTGCTAACAATATAGATTTTTGGCCGGGATCAGTTAAAAATTACATATTTTGGAAACTACTGGCAAACATTAAAAAAAAACAAGCTGCATGCATATGAAAACAAATGCATGAGAAAAATTATCCACATCACTAATCAAAAGCACAAGACCAAGGAGTATGTCTGTGACAGAATAAACTCCTTTTTGGGTTGTCAAGAACCTATTGTAGCGACAATTAAGAAACTGAAGCTGGTATGGTTCAGTGATGTGCTGCGACATGATACTCTGACTAAACTCATCTTTCAAGACACTGTAGAAGGGGTCCGGCGAAGGGGTCGACAGCAAAAAAGTTGGCTTGACAGCATAAGGGACTAGTAGGGGTCATGGTTATCTTACCTTGTCTTAAATATACAGACGCTCTTTCTATTTAGAAGATAATTGCGTCCACAGACCATGAAGGATGATCTGTTTGCAAGTGATGCAGCGTTCACAGACCACGGCTATGAGGGTTCCTCGCATTACCCAGCCGCCCAACTAATGTTAGGTACCCATTCGGAGGTGGGTGGACTCAGGAACGCCCTAAGCACCGGGAACAAATATTTGCCTCCGCATGAATTCATCTCTATTGGGTCGAGCCGTAAGGTTCTTAATTCAACAACACGCATGAATTCAAACCCGTGACCATCGGTACGCTTATGGAACGCGCTGCCACTTGATCACCGTTGAATGAATTACTTGCCGCCGCTCAAGATCGGCGAATGTGGAGATCGTTGTCTGTCGACCAGTCCATAAGCTCTCCACAGAAACCGCAACAGTGAGGGGACTGATGATAATGACAATATCATCAACATAAATAAATTAATTTTTGAGAATGACATGAGGCTGACATAAACAAAAACTCTTACGACGCCAAATTTTGGCTTGTTTGTAACATGAACTTTTAATAATGGCAATAAATTATTTATTTAATAAATTTAAAATAAAATTTTATTAAGAATATATTTTCGTGTTGTTGTTTTTTTATATGCCTAATTCTACTAATTAACAATTGTGAAAAGTTTATGGGGTCGCAGATTTTATAACTTTTATTAAAAGGGGTCGCCAGCCGAATAATGTTGGAAACTTGTGCTTTTGAGTCAGCCCACGTGTGCTTACAATGCTATCAATGTTTGGATTTCTCTGTAAATCTTTTTGCTGCGTACTGTCCTGTATTCCGAGAGAAAAACTGATCATGATAAGCTGAATCTAGAATTGTGTAGTGTTAGGGATAGAGAAACTTAAAGTGGGTTGATAATATTTTTATCTGATTTACTTTTAATGAGTTATTCTTTGGTAAACTTAATGTTGAATGTGTAACTCGTATGTGTCGGCGTCACTGAAAGACCTAACAAGTTATGTTAAACAGAATACATGTCATTTACTTGCGCCAAGAAGTGGGTGATGGAAGATCTACTTTTGACTCCTAAGCCGCGTCATGGCTTAATTTAGCTGGAAATATATATACCTTAGTCCTTTATTGTTTACATTTGGAGGTTTGCCTACAGCACTATAAGAAACAATTCCCTAATTTAAAAAAATATGGTTTTAGAATCCCCAACCTTCACGCGATCATATTTCAGGTCTGACAAAGGGGATTTTTCCGAAATTTAAATTGAAAATGTAAGGTTATGAAAAAAGAAAAGAAAAAACGTTGATATTTTTTATCCTTTTCAGTTAAAGTGTTTTATCAAATATACTGTAAAACATGTTTTTAATGGGCTGGAAATGAATATATTACCTGTATTTTAAAAAAAAAATTCAGTTAGCTTTTCAATAAATTTAGAAGAGAATTTTATTTATAGGTTTTACTTTGAGTTCCCTTTAGAATTTAAGAGGAAATAGCGTTGGCTTTTTTTTTCTTCTGGCATTTGCTAAGACAAACTTTATTAAAACAATCTTTAAATAACTTAGAATGAATAAAACGTAAAATATATCTTCTTTGTTACTACCTCAGGAACTATTAATATTTTATAAATTCGACTTATTATTACATCATTATAAACTTATTGTCCGCTTTGGTCTTAATTTTTTTTTTTAATGACCTCATCTTCATAATATTATTTCATTTATGCTTGAAATGAGGGTTGTGTTCTACGTCAAACGCCATGGGTAAGTTTCACAGGGTAAAATCATGTCTTTATTAAGATTTTATTGTCATTTTTAAAATTACACTAATATCTTTCCATAAATCGATGTAATCCCAGACACTTTTAACGTAAGAATTCGATTTAAATGATCCCAACTAGTGCGTTGGATCATTTTCTATGAAATCAGGTGTTCCAGTAAAACAACCAAGTCAGGGAATTTCCGTTTGTCTTAAAAAAAAAAACATTTCTCATGGTTAAAAATAATATAATACATGCTAACTAATATATTTATCTGCATGTTACATTCGCCTTCAGTTTTATGTGTTGACGATAATTCTTGCAGACTCTTTTGTGAAATTAAAACTAGAGGAGTGATAAAAAAAACATTCTGACATTAAATTCAGGCATTTAAAATATATTATTGTGAAATTTATTAATAAAAAACGGTAGGAATATCATTCTTTCTGATTTAATACGTAATTAATTATAAAAGGTTAGATATGATATATATATATATATATGTATGTATGTATGTATGTATGTATGTNTGTGTGTGTGTGTGTGTGTGTGTGTGTGTGTGTGTGTGTGTGTGTGTTTTCTTATGTAGTATTGTGTTCCTATGAACTTTGGTGATTTGAATGTTGACAATCATTTGTGTTCTTATTGTTTTTATTCATGGCATGTTGTCTTCATAGGGTAGCTGGTACGAATAACTTTTTAACCTTGTTTTTTAGTGTTAAGTATTGTTAAAATTTTAGTAATGTCTTAGAATTTAAATTAAAAAATAATTAAAATTAAACTAAAATTGTTTTATTCTTTCACATAACATTTTAAAAATACTCTGCGATTAATTATTTTATTTTGTTACTCTGCGCAACTTAAGCGAAACAAATAAAATTATATTTTTTTTTAGTTGTGTGTGAAATGTTGATCTTGAGTTATTTAACTTTTACACTTGTGTAATTCGGTATTCCAGGCTCCGGCTAGAGTTACAGAGATTCCCAAACATTTCAAATAACAGATGATATATCATAACACTGAATTTTTTTCTAAAACAGCTAACATTTTGTGTCAGCCTCAAGACAGGACATTCATCCATCATAAGGTGGTAATCGGATTGGGCGAAACCAGCGCACATCATTTTCTTGTAAAAACGAATATCTTCAACACATCTTTTACTAATTGATAGATTTACTTTTGTCATAGAGTTACGATGTAGAGATATATATGTCTTAATTTTCAATCTCCTTATTGGATATCCTTTAGATTTTAAAAGTTTTATTGTATTAGTTTAACTTTCCTACGTCTGATTAATCTTTATGATTAGAATGTAAATTTATGTTTTGATAACTTGCTTTTTCTATTTGTTTTGTTGGCGTTGTTGCGAAATATCATCCTTCCTTACACAACTGGTCCTTGCATTTAAGGCAACAATTATGTTGTAAAATTGAGGTGAGGGTGATTAACAAGTCTAAGTGATTGACATCTTAAGTATTCACTGTCAATGCCGATATGTCACTCATCATTTCAAATAATATTAATTGTTTGTATTGACCTGTCTTTCTATTTCTCTCTTCGTTAAGTCTTTCCAAGATTATTTAGTTTTTTTTATTTCCTAATATTCATGCTTAAAAATGAGTGCAATTTATACCGACTCAATGTAGAGACTCTAACACAAGATACATTATTTTCAATGACTCGGCTATTAAGGGGGATGTTTTTAGTCCTAAAACAGTTTTATATATATATTTCAGCTGAAGAAAGTCAAATTCGATAACCCACAAGAGAGGACAGGATTTCATTGACACTTGATTTCTACAGACAAGGCCTCCATAAACAGTTGGTGTCTATAGACAAGACCTTCTAAATTCTTTGTCTCTACAGATAGGACTTCTGTACACACCTTTTATCTACATCCTAGAAGAATACTTACACAATAACAGAAAAAGACATTGAATTTCAATTTTACTTTCATCGTCCGTTACAAAAGCTTCTTCTCTATCGGACATTATCAAGTTACGTTTAAATTAGACTAGAAAGTTCCAGTTCTACAAGCATGGATATCACCAAGATGTTTCACTTCTCTGGATCTAAATATGCTCAGGATGATGCCGTTATTCCGTCTTTATGTATTTGTTCTGCCATTGACATGTGTATTGTTTTTTGTTGCCCCTGTAGACTTTGGTGATAACGTCTGTTTGTCACCACGAAATTAGCATCCAATTAACATTTATTTTTATTAGCCAGTGAAAGAATCTACCCGACCTCATAGCATCAGCTTCAGACACAGTCTCTAAAATAAGTATGTAAATATACTAGACATTATAGCTTACTATATGTATTCAACCGTTACCTACTGCTATGGTTGTAATAACTGTAATGGGTTACCAAGTTCTGATCGCTATGTACATTACTTGTTTCATATTGTTGGGAGCTGTTCAAATGTGTAGAAAGAGTTTCCTGAGATTTTTCAAACTCTGCGGCGGCCTAAATACTGCAGTCAATGATGCAGGAAGATATCACCTGTAATAAACCGTCAATGATGTTGAAATGGCCTACGAAATGTTACTGATGTTATACCTACTGTGTGGTGTAATTCTGTGCATTGTGCAAGCCTGGAGGAAACAGGTCCAGGTGTGTCTTACTTACTACTGGAGCGCTGAGGTGTTCGGACGTATTTCTGATCGTCATGTTTTCCATAATGCCTTAACAGTTGTGGAAGGCACAGGTCATGGAAGAACTCAAACTTAAAGTTCAAAAATAAACTGTACTAAAACATAGCATACTGGTGATCATATGAACATTAAACCCATTCCGTCTGAAGAAATTCATCAGCTAAAGACACCAAAAATAAAATGGTTTAAGTTTAATTTAAACCAAATTTGTATTTTTAATATCAGGTTACGACATTATCAGTAATTGATTACTACTTTCTTTAAAGTGATTGCTGTCAAGAGTATGAGAACCTCTGTTGTCAAATGTGCATCAAATGTGTTCAGAGTGAACATGGCGAGAGAGGGTCTCAAATGTGATGAGGAACTAGTTATATGTAGCGTGTTTGTGTGGAGGTTGGAAGTTTGAGGGCCAAGAAGTTCTGAATGACGCCACATGTAGAATTGAGGAACAAAGTAAATTTTAATGGAGTAATTGGCATGTGTTCACGCGTTATTTAAAATGTGATAGGATACATTTACAAATACAGTACTTCCATTGAGAATTTTTTTACGTGATGTGTTCTATATATACAGACGCTACAATTACAATTTAACTGAATATCCCAGCAATGATAACAACAATATAGAGTAATAGGTAAATATATTCACTCTCAATTGTGTCAAGAGGCGGTGCAGCGGGGGTGGACCGCCCGGGGGACACAATCACGGGTTGACACCAAAATGTAAATTACTGTATATTCCCGTTATTTTGTGCTGGAAAACTTGGAGGAGTTCTACGGGTTAAGTCGTGAGGGGGTGACACCATGAGCTACCGCCTGCGGGTGGCAACAACCCTAGTGACGCCACTGTTCACTCTATAACAACACTAACGAAAAATTAGGTTAACAGATTCACTCACACTCAGTGCTGGATTTATCTATTTGCTAATCAAGCTATAGCTGAGGGCTGCCTTCTTGGGAGACCCCCCCCCCCAAAAAAAAAATTCGGGATTTTTTGAAATAATATAGCTGACACGGACAAAGAATATCTAGTCTTTAGAAGGCCTTAAATCTCCAATAGCTTAGGTCCCCATCAAATTTAAATCCAGACCTGCTCCCACTGATTAACTAGAAACACTAATAAGTCGATAGATTTACTCATATGAACAACAACATGGAATAATAAATCAATGGATTTAAGCATCAATCACAACAACAGTATAGAATAAAAGATCAATAGATTAACACACACCCCTCAGTAACAATAGCGCATGATTACAACAATTGATTTGTTCAATGCTATTGCAATATGTGAAATTGATAACATGCTTAAGGCCCATCGGAAATCAAATTAGTATCATTAAAAAAACTAAGCGTATGTGACACAACAGAAAAAAACAGAGTAAACAGTGGACTTTTTTTTTTAAACAGCGTAACATTTTGTTTATTTTAAATAAGGTATAATTAACAGTATAAAACTAGGCAGTAAATATTGTCAAACTGAATGTAAGTTAAATGAACAACGCCGATTTTACCAATTACAGACGCTCATTATTTACAGAAGACTAAATTTATCCTTGGTTTATAACTAGACATCCTGTATAAGTAGACCCAAACTTGCAGTTACTATTGCATAATTAAGTTTGAATTCAAAATACTAATATTTTGATCTAAGGTCCTTGTCTATATCTACTTTGTAATATATATTTTCTTCCTAATATGCTGTATTATACTTTTTAGCGAAAATATTTTTTTGTGTTTGAGAACCATTCCATTTTTTACTGAGTTAAAATAAGTAATGCTATTTAATACCAAATTAATTTGTAATATAATCGTATAAACTAATGTAATGCGTGAGTTCTTTATTTATTTAATATGGGGCCGTCCATAAAGTACGTCACGTTCCAGAGGGGGGTGGGTGTGTAAGAAAGTGTGACAGTTTGAGACAAGGGGAGGGGGTGTTCGGCCATGTGTGATGTCACGGTGTTTTATGTTAAATTTGAATTATTTTGTTGATAAAAAATATATGTTTGTATGAAAGTGTGGCGTACTTTGGGGGGGGGGGGGGGGGGGG